>CAUYUJ010018396.1:2500-80000 GCA_963575745.1 Prorocentrum cordatum
GTGAGGGGGTGAGATCGAAGTGGAACGGCGAGCCCCCCACCGGGAAATCGGTTTCGGTTTCGTGTTCGTGCGTGCCGTGCGTGCGAGGCGAAGCTGCGTGGGCGGGCGAGAAAAAGTCTCCTGTGGCTGAGGCGCGGCCGGACCAAATGGTTCTCTTCCGGGGCGCGGGGCCCCGCGGTGTCCCGCCGGTGTCCCGCGGTGTCCTCCTGTGGCTGAGGCGCGGCCGGACCAAATGTTTCTCATCCGGGGCGCGGGGCCCCGCGGTGTCCCGCCGGTGTCCCGCGGTGTCCCGCGGTGTCCCGCGGTGTCCCGCGGTGTCCCGCCGGTGTCCCGCCGGTGTCCCGCGAGGATGATGATGATGATATGATGACAATGATAATGATGATGATGATGATGATGATGATGATGATGATGATGATGATGATGATGATGATGATAAGATGATGGTGATGTTGTCCCGATGAAGATGATGCTGATGTTGATGATGGTGTCGATGATGAGGATAGTGTTCCGATGATGAGGATGATGATGCTCATGATGATTATGTTGATGATGATGACGATAATGGTGTCCCGATGATGATGATGATGATGATGATGATGATGATGATGATGATGATGATGATGATGATGATTCCGATGATGTTGGTGATGATGATGTTGATGGAAATAGTGTCCCGGCGATAATGATGTTGATGATGATGATGTTGATGATGATTATGGTGTCCCGATGATGCTGATGATGATGATGATGGTGCTGATGATGAGGATGGTGATGCTGATGGTGTCCCGATGATGATAATAATGAGAAGCACGATGTTGATGATGATGTTGCTCATGATGATGATGGTGCCCCAATGATGATGATGTTGTTGATGATGATGTCGATGATGATGCGATGATCATGATGATGGTGTCCCGAGGATGATGGCGGTGTTGATGATAATGTTGATGATGAGAACGATGGTGATCATGATGGTGTCCCGATTATGATGATGATTATGATGATGCTGCTGATGATGATGACGATGACTGTGTCCCGATCATGATGATGAGATGATGATGGTGATGATGATGATGTTGTCCCGATGATGATGCTGACTTTGATGATGATGTTTATGATGATGATGATGACGGTGCCCTCATGATGATGACGATGTTGGTGTTGATGCTGATGTTGATGATGTTGTTGATGATGATGATGATGACGTTGATTGCGAGAGCGATTGTAATATCGATAGTAAGATCGATATTGAGACCGAATGTGAGATCGATTGTGTGATCGATTGTGATATCGACTGTAAGATCAATTGTGAGATCGATCGAATGAGACAAATCGAGTGAGATCGATTGTGAGATCAATCGAGTGAGATCGATCGAGCGAGACCGATAGTGAGATCGATACTGAGATCGATAGTGAGACCGATCGAGTGAGACGTTGGTTGCCCCCCACCGAACCTCCTTATCACCCGAAGGGTGGTCGTATAGGTACGGCTATAGGCCTATAGGGTTATAGTGCTATAGGGATATATGGCGATTGGGCTACTGGGCTATAGGGATATAGGGCTATTGGGCTAAGCACCCCCGTGCACTTCTGGGCACCCCAGGCACCCGGGCACCCCTGGGCACCCGGGCACCCCCGGGCACCCCCGACCACCCGGGCACCCGGCCCCGGCCACCGGAATCGGCCACACACCTGGGCACCCGGGCACCCCCTGGAACCCCTGGGCACCCGGGCACCCGGCCCCGGCCACCGAAATCGGCCGCTCACCTCACCTCAGCTTTATATCCGGTAGGACCCCTACAGAGGCAAGTTCTGATTGGGGAACTACTACTAACTACTACTACTACTACCACCACTACTACTACTACTACTACTACTACTACTACTACTACTACTACTACTACTACTACTACTACTACTACTACTACTACTACTACTAGTACTACAACTACTACTACTACTGCTACTTACGACTACTACTCTACAACTACTACTAACTACTACTACTACACTAACACTAACATACTACTACTACTACTACTACTACTACTACTACTACTACTTTAAAAAAACTACTACTACTACTACTACTACTACTACTACCACGACTACTATTACTACTACTACTGCTACTACTGCTACTACTACTACTACTACCACGACTACTACGACGACGACGATTATGACTAATACTACGACTAACACTTTTACTACGACTACTACTACTACTATTATTACTACTACTACTATTTCTACGATTACTGTACTAGTACTAGTACTAGTACTAGTGCTAGTACTAGTACTAGTACTAGTACTAGTACTACTACTACTACTACTACTACTACTACTACTACTACTACTACTACTACTACGACTACGACTAGTACTACTACTACTACTACTACTACTACTACTACCACGACTACTACTACTACTACTACTACTGCTACTACTGCTACTACTACTACTACTACTACTACTACAACTACTACTACTACCACGACTACTACGACGACGACGATTATTACTAATACTACGACTAACACTTTTACTACTACTATTACTACTACTACTACTACTACTATTTCTACGATCACTGTACTAGTACTAGTACTAGTACTAGTACTAGTACTAGTACTATACTACTACTACTATTACTACTACTACTACTTACTACTACTACTACTACTACGACTACGACTACGACTACGACTACTACTACTACTACTACTACTACTACTCCTACTACTACTACTACTACTACTACTACTACTACTACTACGACTGCTACTTCTACTACTACGACTACTAATACTACTACTACTACTACTACTACTACTATTACTACTACTACTACTACTACTACTACTGCTGCTGCTGCTGCTGCTGCTGCTGCTGCTGCTGCTACTACTACTACTACTACTACGCAGAAGTGGGAGAGCTGGGCCATCTGACGCATGTGGCGCCGCAGGGTGAGTCGTTGGCGCACATTCACGGACGTTCCCAAGTTTAACAGGCGGGCAGGACTTTCCGCTTGTTTGATCAAGAGCTTCAGCGCAAGTCCGAAGAGATCGACAATGACATGTTGTGCAGTTCTGACGGCTTTGACGCGGTTCTCGCCCGTCTAGTTTTAATAGCAAGAGAGAGCATGGAGATGAGAGGCGAAAGGTCGCTCGCGAGTGTCTGCTTGACTCTTCCAGGGGACAAGGAGAGAATCTTACAGAGTACTGCCCGAGGATCGACGCCGCTTTCGACCTTGTGGCGACGCAGGGTCTGCCCCTCCTTCCTCGATCCTCGATCTGCCCCCTCTCCCGCCCCCCCTCGGCAATTACACGTGGTCTACTCTCCTCTCTCCCATGGCGCCGTCAAGAAGATGACCGGTTCTCTTCGCGTATCTCAGGTTCGTGTTCTCATGTGTTTTACTATCCAACTTTTGCTGGTGTTTGAAATCGGTGCTCCCGCTGCAACATGGGCCTCGTAGGATCGGGGCTTGCTCCCGTCGTTTAGAATGGCGCTCTCGCCCCAGCGCTGACCACTGTTCCAGATCCAGGTCATTCCTTTCCGTTGTCGTTCTTTCCTTTCCCCTCATCCCTGGTCCTCTTGCTCCTCCCGCTCCTTTCACTATTGTTACTGCTGCTGATAGTGGTCCTCGTTCTTCTCCTTCCTCATCTTTTTTTCTTCCTGCTCATCCGCCACCTCCTCCAGCTCGTCCTATGCACGCAGCTCCTATTCTCACATTGTACATGACACGATGGGGTAGTTTTTGGAGAGTCCCAGGTCCGCTGCGACGCGCGTGCGCGGATACAGCAGAAAAAAATGGCGCAAGGGGAAGGGATGGACGGAGGGGTCGGACGTCAGATACTGCGCGAGCGCAGTAGACCTTGTGGTGCGCGTGCCCCAGAGGTCCGGACCACTTCCGCGGGGCCTTTTCGTCGTCCTGGGTCCTTGTTGACGCTCCCGAGGCCCAGCGAGGGCCCCCGTAGCCGAGAACTGTCCAAAAAACCGCCCGCCTCCATTTTCTTGTTGGAGCGTCGGATCCCTGGGCCTCGCTTCCCACCCCCGCGCCCCTCGCCCACCCCCCCTCCCATACCCCTGGATCCCTCCCTTCCTCCCCTCCCCCCCTCCCTTCCCCTCCCCTTGGGTTTAAGTCGGGCCTGTCCCTCTACAGGAGGAATATTCAAATATAGTCGAAATGGTATAAGAACGATGTTGTTTGAGTACTTTCGGGCATTTGTTCGTATTTTGTATTATTATTTTTTCTCGTCCAAAATCCCCTTGTATGGGGGCACGCCCGACTTAATAATCCTGGGTCGCTCCCATCCTTCAGGCGATCGCAAACATGGATCAAGGGGGCGTGGATTAGCGACGGGTCCCGGTTCCTGGGAAAATCGCGGACTTCCGCCGCCGAACGAGGCGGCACCGGCCGCACTTTGGGGAGGGCACCTCCCCCTATCCATGGATTTGGCGACCGCGCGCCAAATCCATGGATCGCTAATCCATGTTTACGCGCCCCCGAATTCAAGGGAGGAAAAACCACCCTGACCGGACGATTGGCGTTTACTAAACGGCCCTGGGCGTTTACTGGACAGCCCTGCCCTGTTCGACTCTTTCTTTGGACGCGTCTGCTAAACGGCGTCGCGTGTCGGGTGGTTATTATCGGGGTGGATTGTCTGCCCTCCACGAATCCTCCCCTCCCCTGCCCCACCCCTCCGCGCTTGCCGCAAAGTGCCTACCCGCAAACGTCCGACAAAAACATGTGTCTGCTTCGATGCAATTTATCGTAGATCCCCCGCGGGGAACCCAGGCCGTTTGCGACTATAGTTACTGTGCGAGTAGTGGAACGCGCTCGTCCAGGAACGCGCCCCCGGATCCCCCCCTCCCCTGCCCCACCCCCCCGCGACTCCCCCGGCGGCGCGCCGCGGCCACCCCCCTCTCCCAAGAGGCCTGCGCCGAGGCGCGGGCGGCGCGCGCGGCCGAGGCCCGGCTGCACGAGGCGCCCCCCGCCCCCCTTTGGCGGCTGCGCCGGGGTGTGGCTGCGCCGGGGTGCGGCCTGCAGGGGCACGCCACGGTCCTCGGCGGGCCTCCTCGGGGCGCGGGAGGATGCTGTCGAAGTTCCCGCGCGCCCGCTGGGGTGCCCCCCCGGGAGGTTCCCCAGGGTGCCGGTTGCAAGCCATATTCCCTTTGCAAACCATACCCTTTGGAGTCGCCGACCCCCGCGGAGAGTTTTCGGGGGGAGTCCGGGAGGGGCACGGGAATCAGAGGAGAAAACGGGGAATGTATTGAAAATATCAAGATGGAGGTTTTTCGCCGATTTGGGCCTCCAGAGGCCCTCGCCAGGCCCCGAGACCGTCCAAAGACTACTCAGGATCGAAAGGTGGTCCCGGGGAATGGGTCAAGATTTCTGGGGGGCCGTATTGAAAAAATCACGACATCGGATCTCTGGGAAGGTACCCCTATCTCTACCCTTCGCCCGTTTCCCCCTTTGTGGGCCTCCTGGGAGGCCCTCGTCGCCACCGCTGGATTCGCTTTGAAATCCTGGTCAGAGCGCACCCCTGGAGAGGTCTGGGGAGTTGCGGTATCGGTACCTTCTGGTTTCCTCACGAAAGGAGGGGGTGCGATGCCCGTCATCGAATAAGAAACAACGCCAATCAGCATGAACAGAAAGGCTTACCGCATTAGCACCAGAACAAACGCGTAACCATAAAGTCGAAACATCAACATGAAACCAAACACGCTATATAAACATAAACGCCATAATCGTAAGCATACAAGGCATAAGCCATAAACAGAACCAAGAAGGAACAAAAGTCATAAGCGTAAAACTTTCGGCGCTCCACTTGGAGCGCTGAAGGTTTATGTTTGCGTTTATGTTTGCGCGTTTTTGTTGCCCCTCTACAACAGCAATTCCTGCTCATTTTGAACAGGGCTCGCTGTCCGCGCCGCCGCGGACGTTGTTCATTGATGACAAAACAGCCGCCTGCCCAACAGCGGCCGCTGTGGGTTTTGGACAACATGTGTTGTTGGGTATTGTACCCATTCTTTCCGTACCCATTTCGGGCGTCCGAAAAAGAGCGGTGGGAGGCGCATGTTTAATCAACCAGCTTGCAGCATTCGAAGGAGAACCATTTAGCAGAAGCCTTCAACTTTGGGAGACTCGCGCGGGTTTCTTGGATCTGCGCTCGCCCCCCCCCCTGGCGATGCCTTCGGCGCCGCCCCTGGCGCGCTCCGCGCCCAAGTGCCAGGGGAGGGAGTTCGGCGCCCATCCAAGAAATCCGTGCGGACTTTCGACGATTTATGCTTATGCACTATTCCGCATTGAAGCCGCATAACTATCCTTACGATTGCCATCACCTCATCTCGGTGCCGATCTTAGGGATTCTCTAAGCTGCTGAGGACGCTATCCAAAAATTGTCACCGAAGTGGGCCTGTCAGTCTCAGGGATAGGGATCTGCTCGAGCCTGGCCACCCATCCCTCTCGCCCTCTCCGAGCCCGAAATTCAGCACGCCAGGCACCCCTGTGGCAAGACAACAGGGGGCGGTTCAAAAACCAAAGGGAGGCACCATAAGCCTACCACCACCAACGGAGGTACACCATATGTCCTCCACCCTTTATTCCATTCATCACTCAGTGAACCTTTCATTTTGATATTTGAACGTCTCTCCAGTAGCTGTCGGCCCATCCCGCCACCGTGCCGGGGATGGGGGACGAAGGTTTCTTGGATGCCGTTTGGGGTCTCTCGGGGGCCTCATGGAGGCCTCTTGAGGGGGCTATGGGGGCCTCTTAGTGGCCTCTAGGCGGCCCCCTTGGAGGCCTCGTCGGGAGCTCTTGTGGCCTCTTGGGCGCTTCTGGGGGAGGGGACTCGTGAAGCATGTTTGGTCTCGGAGACAATATTTGAGGAAAAGGCTCCCAAGGCCACTTCGCATTCCCCCCCTTGAGCCCCTCTTGGGGATCTCTCAGGAGCCTCTGGGCCGTATTGGATGCCTCCTGGGCCACCTTGTGACCCTCCTGGGCCTTCGAGGGGCCCTCTTGGGGGCCTCTTGAGCCCTCATGGGGCGACGCTGGGGGCCTCTCGGGTCGTGTTGGAGCGTTGAAAGCCCGAAAGGGCGACAAAGTTTCGATCATTCAGGAACCTGGTTGAAATCCAATCCACGCGTGTTGCCTCTTCGGGCCCTCTTGGAGGTCACCTTGGAGCCCCCTTTGGGCGCCTTGGGACTCTTTTGGGCAGTGTTGGGCGCCTCTTGAAGGCCCTCCTGGTCCGCTTGGGGGGCATTCTAGCCCTCCAGAAAAGTCACGCGTGGCGCTCCGAGAGGTGAGCGAGGAGCCCCCAGTGCATCCGGGACTTTGGCCTCTGGGCCTCTGAAAAGAATCCCGTGCGGTGGGGGCGTTGGTTCAGGAATTTCCCCAGGAGGCTTCAGACCCTGGATGATTCCTTATCTGATGAGGGCGGTGGTGGTATCCACGGCCAAGTCCCAATGGGTGCCCCACCGGCTTCCAGACCCTGTGCTTTTTATCTACTGGTTCATTATCCAATGCCATCACCGTGCTTAGCACTGAAGGCTCTAAAAGACCTGAGAGGACTCTGCACTCCGTGCCACGCGCTGCGGTGGAGGATCATCAGGTCGTGGGGCGGGCGGAGAGGGGGAGCGCTGCCGCGCTGGGGGTGGGCTGATGGGGGTGGAGTTGGGAATGGTTGGCGTTCTTGCCCCTGTCTCGCTCCTCGTCTCCGTCTGTGGGCTTGCTACCCCTGACTTGCTACCCCTGGCCTCTTCCTCCTGCTCCTCCTGCGGCTTCTCGCTCCTCCTTCTCTCCCCTCCTCCTCCTCCTCCTCCTCCTCCTCCTCCTCCTCCTCCTCCTCCTCCTCCTCCTCCTCCTCCTCCTCCTCTTCCTCCACCTCCCCCTTTTCCTCCTCCTCCTCCTCCTTTTCCGCCTCCTCCTCCTTTTCCTCCGCCTCCTCCTTTTCCTTTTCTTCCTCCTCCTCCTCCTCCTCCCCATCCTCCTCCTCCTGCAACTCCACCACCTCCTCCTTCTCTCGCTTCTCTCTTCCTCCTCTGCCTCTTCTTGCTCCCTTGGGCATCGTATCCTGATTGTCTTCACGACGGGAGCGCACGAGGAGGGGGAGGATGGTGCCAGGAGCTCGGCGCCCCCCCCAAGGAGCTGGAGCCCAAGCTGGCCGCGGCCCGGCAGACGACCCAGCAGCTGGCGGCGGAGAGGCCCCGCGGGAGGGTGCAGGGCATGGCGCGGGGGAGGGGGGAGGGCGCGGGGGAGTGGCGAGGGCGCGGGGCAGGGCGCGGGGGAGGGGCGAGGGCGCGGGGCAGGGCGCGGGGGAGGGGCGAGGGCGCGGGGCAGGGGCGAGGGCGCGATTGGGGGGGGGAGGGGGGCGGCGAGGGCGAGGGCGCGGTGCGAGGGGGGACATGCGCTAGTAAGTTCTCTTTTTTTTCAGGAGGGGGGGCGCAGTTGAGGTTCACGCTGTTCTGCGGTTGTACTTGTTTTTTGGGGGGGGAGGGTGATTCGTGGGGGGGGGAGGGCCTCTTTGCCGCGGCCGGATCCGCCCCGACCCGGTCGAGGCAAGCTCCAGGGCAGAGGGGGGATGATTCGAGAACGCCGTTCGCGCTGCGTGCTGGGCGGGATGCCCCCTTCCTCCTCCTCCTCCTCCTCCTCCTCCTTCCTCCTCTCCTCCTCCTCGAATCCTCGAATCCTCGAATCCTCCTCCTCCTCCTCCTCCTCCTCCTCCTCCTCCTCCTCCTCCTCCTCCTCCTCCTCCTCCTCCTCCTCCTCCTCCCTCGGGTGTTGCTAAAGTGCCCCTGGTCCAAGGTGTCCCCAGCTTTTCGCTTCATTTTGGCGCCCCTGGGGCCCTCTGGGCCTAGTGGGGGGTGCTCTGGAGGCCCTCTGGGCCACCCCGCGAATCCTGGGGGCACCTTGGGCCAGGGGTACTCCTACCAGCAGCACCCGAGTCCCTTCCCGCTCCTCCGGGCGCCGCGGCTCCGCTCGGCTCCGGTGCGCCCTGTGGCGGCCGAGGCGCGTCCCAGCGCAGCTCTCCGCGGCGCAGCTCTCCGCAGCTCTCCCCTCGCTGTTTGCGTATGTGTTCGCAAATTCGCGTGTCGGCCGCGTATCGCCCGCCTCTTGCACGCCGGCCAAGCGCGTATTCGCGACCCCCTTTCTGCACGCCGGCCAATATGTGATTCGTAGTCCCCTCTTGCACGCCGGACATGTCGCGCATCGGTCGCCCCGAGTCGCCGCCCGCTGGAGCAGCTTCTCTGCATCGCCTCCGACGACAAAGGTTTGCTTGTCTGTGTGGGTGCGTGTTTGTGTGGGTGCCTGCGTGCCTGCGTGCCTGCGTGCCTGCCTGCCTGCCTGCCTGCCTGCCTGCCTGCCTGCGTGCGTGCGTGCGTGCGTGCGTGCGTCCGCGTGTGCGTGTGCGTGTGTGTGTGTGTGTGTATGTGTGTGTGTGTGTCCGTGTGTGTGCGTGTGCGTGTGTGTATGTGTATGAGTGTGAGTGTGAGTGTGTGTGTGAGTGTGTGAGTGTGAGTGTGAGTGTGTGTGTGTGAGTGTGTGAGTGTGTGAGTGTGTGTGTGTGTGTTGCGCGCGCTCCCCTCGCTCCCCTCTGCGGGGCTGTCGCCGTGCATGGCGTGTCGGCGCTGCCTCATCAGCAGCGTCTGATCTCTCGCTGAGTTGCGTCAGCTGGCCAGGAGGCAAACCACAATCTGATGCGTGCTTGTTTTTCCACGCCGAGCTAATTAGGTGTAGCGGCTGCCCCTCCTCTCTCCCTCCCTCCCGATGGGGGGAGGAGGACGAGCGGCAGGCAACATGAGGAGCAGGAGGAGCAGAAGCAGCGGCAAACCTCACCCGGCACGAGAGCCATCTCCGCCGTGGCACGGGGTACGCACGGTCGCCGCTTCGCGACTGGTGGCAGCGGCTTGCCGTCGTTTCTGGGGCGAGCCGCTGCGGTGCTGGCCGCACACCGTGTCCCAGGAGTGGTCCGCTGGTGCGCCTCTGCTTGCACAGGGGAAGCCCCAGCGAAGCCTGGTAGGGGGCCACATGCGAACCCACACCCCCTGCCCCCCCCATGCTCTCTGAGGGGGAGGGTGGGGTTCACTTCGTTCGGGAGCGAAGTGAACCCCCCCCCTCCCCCTCAGAAATCGTGGGGGGGCAGGGGGTGTCCGCTCAGAGGGGGCCCCCCAGGGCCTGTCCGCTCAGAGGGGGCCCCCAGGGCCTGTCCGCTCAGAGGGGGCCTGTCCGCTCAGACGGGGCCCCCAGGGAGGCGGGCTCGCGTGCGGCCCCCCAGGGGCTGTCCGCTCAGAGGGGGCCCCCAGGGAGGCGGCGAGGGGAGCCGAGGGTCGGCGGCGAGCCCCAAAGGGAAGCGGCTCGAGGGCGCCGGGCCTCCAGTCCTCTGGGCCTCGTCGTCGCCGGAGGCGGAGGCGGCCTCTCCGAGGTCCCGCGGGGGTCTCTGAGAAGGCCTCGTCGCCTTCTCGGGAGGCCTGGCCCCCTCTCGCGTCCCCCTTCGGGCTCGCCGCCGAGAGGAGCGCACGGGAGGCGGCTGGGGGAGACCAGGGAGGGGGAGTGGCACGCCTGAGCGTCTTAATGTGCTGGGTGTCGCGCGGGCGTGCCACCGCCCAGGGGTCGGCCCCTTTCAGAGGGGTTCTCCGTGGCGGCGTTCCGCGTGAGCGGCGCCACGAAGCGGCGTCGGTTGCGCGGACACCGGCGCGCAAGCTGCCCGCTCGAGGCCGCGTGCGATTGTCCTCTCGTCTCCAATGCGGCGTGCCACGCTGTCGGCCCGCGCGAGCCGCCGCGCGAGGTCCTCGCCAGGCCATCTCGCACAAGACCCTACGCTTCTGCACGTCGCTCACGCTTCTCCTCGGGGGGGGGGCGAAGGCCAGCGGGCCCCCGGGCAGGCGCGCCCTTCTGCGCGACATCCGGGCGGCCCAGGAGCGCCTGGGCCGGGAGGCCACGGCCGAGCAGGCCGCGGAGGCGGAAGAGGCCCCCCATGTGCCGCCCGCCCCCCTGCGGGGGGGGGGGACCGAGGAGGGGGGATGGATGGGGCGCTTCGAGGAAACGAGGATCGAGGAGGATCGGCTCGACTCGGCCTTGCGCGTGCCGTAGGACGTGGCCGTCGAGGAGGAGGAGGAGGAGGAGGAGAAGAAGAAGAAGAAGGAGAAGAAGGATCGAGGATCGAGGATGACCGAGGGAAAGGAGGACATGGGGGAAGGAGGAAGGGGGATCAGGGATCGATCATCAGGGATCGGCGGAGGGGAGTCGCAAGCGATTCCTCGCGCCCAATCCACGAGATCCTCAGGAACACTCAGCTCTTTCAGAAGGGAGGGGGGATTGTGGGGTGTGCCCCTAGCAGGCAAGGACGCATCGTTGACGGAGGGTTCATCATCTGTTTGCCAACATGCCCTCGCCCGCCCGCCGTCCAAGCCGTTGGCATTCCCGGTTTCATCGCCCCCTCGTTCACTTCCCGTTGCTTCGTTCTTTTTTTGTTGTCAGGCGCTGCGCATGGCCAGGCGCAAGCGTCGCGAGCACGTCAAACAGCAGGGCGCAGGCGCCGCCGCGCCCCGGCGGCGTTGGCGCAGACACCGCAGGCGCCGCTGGTTTCGCGGCGCAGGCCTCGCGCGTGGCCAGGCGCAGGCACCGCAGGCTCGTCAAGTAATAGGATGATGATGTTGCTGATGATGATGCTGATGATGATGATGCTGATGATGCTGATGATGATGATGATGATGCTGATGCTGATGCTGATGACGATGCTGATGATGATAATGATGCTGATAATGATGTTGCTGCTGGTGATGATGATGAAAATGATGGTGGTGGTGGTGATGGTGGTGGTTGTGATGTTGATGTTGATGGTGATGATGGGGAGAAAGTGGAGAGATGATACAGGGAGGAGGAGGCGGATGGGGAGGCCCCCAATCCCTCCTCCTCCTCCTCCTCCTAGTTCCCCTCCTCCTCCTCCTCGCTCCCTCCCTCCCTCCCTCCCTCCCTCCCTCCCTCCCTCCCTCTCTCTTCCACCCCCTCCCTCCCTTCCGTAGCCATTTTGGCTCAAGACCTATGCTTTGGCGGGCTGAGCCCGCATTGGCAAAAACGGATACCGCTAGTCCGCGGCAGATCACTGTGTGTACGGAGGTCCCTCAGTCGAGGGGTTCGCGAGCCTCCAACCTGACTCCCCAGTCGTCGCAGCCATGGCCCCTCCGCCTGAGAAGCTGGATTGGCTTTGTCGCTTTTGTGTGCAGCGCTCTGGCGAGCCTTGGGTCAACCCAGGGTACAAGATGTACTGCGCTGGGCGGGTCAAAGACGGCTGTGGTGGGATGCACAAGGGCTCGTGTTTCCTTCGCAATGTTGAGCCCAAGGTCCCGTCGGTACGCAAAGCCAAGCCAGAGCGCCGTCCTCCATGGGCGACGCCATCGGACACGGCCAAGCTGCCCGCTCGGCTGCAGGCAGAGGTCGCAGAGCTCCGCAAGCAGAATGCCCAGAAGCTGCCTGGTGGAGCGCAACCTGGGGTGCAGCTTACGGAGCAGGGCAAGTCGGAGGACGACGAGGACGCGAAGATTATGGTGCAGGTCGCGGCTCACGAGGGCATCCACGCAGCGTGCGTCGGCGTGCCAGGCATGGAGCTGATGGCGACCGACGCGCTGGCGGCAAAGGGTGCTTTGCTGGAGAAGCGACGTTCTAAGCAACCGTTGTGTGCGCAGATTCGGCAGTTGTCCACGAAGCTGCAGAATGAGACTTCGAAGTTGGAGAAGCTGGAGAAGGCTGCAGCTGCTAAGGCGGCTGAGCTCTCGCAATTGCAGAAGGATGCGGCAGAGGCGGAGTCGAAGGCAGCGGCCCAGCGGGTTGTCATCGTGGAGCTTGAAGGCCAGCTGCAGCAGCTGGGCAACTCGGCTCCACAGCCTCCTGATGGGGCCAAGCCTGTTGCTGGTGGGCAGCTCGACACGTCGGTGCTGGATGCGTTGCTGGAGGCGGCGGGCGTCCACGGAGAATTGCTCGTCGCGGTCAAGGCCAACCCGTTGGTGGAGAAGCTGGTGGCACCTGTGCAAGCGCCTAGTGGAGGTGGGGGTGCCGCTGTACCTGATGGCGAACCGTCCCAGAAGAGGCCGAAGTTCACGGAGCCTGACTTCGATGGGATGGACGAGGACAAGCTGCGGGACGGTTTATCAGCAGTCGGATTCGTCGGAGAGCTACCGTCCGAGGTTGAAGAGTTGCGGGCGATGGCCAAGAAAGCCTTCAGTGGGGCGAAGGCCTGGAGCCCGTACTAATTGCTGGATTATCATGTTTGTGCTACGATGGTTACTGTCGGTTGCCATGATGATGTCTGGTAGTTTCTCAGGTTCTTCTCTGCCCACTACCTCGACCTCGGGGGGTTCGGCATGCAGCGCTGGGAGTTCGGGGGCGGCTGGTTCCTCGGCGTCGAGCGGTGCACTCACTGGGCCTGCTGCGAAGCAGGCTCAGCAGAGGTCGCCACATGAGCTACCTCCTCGTGACGGGACCTGGTCGACGCGCGGCTCGTCTACTTCGATTTCAGACGCCAGCGGCTGTATGCACTGCTCACCACCCTCGCCCTCCGTGGCATCGGGTGGCAGAGGGTACCAGCAGCCGCTGGCGAGTCTCTCGTCCCCAGTGGAGCTCGTAGCAGTCTCGAAAAATGTGTCAGGACAGCCACCTGCCCATCTTTCCCATGCAGGTGGGCGTGGTGGCGACGGGAGGGTGGTCAACGGCCTCATCACGACGGTGAACGTGTCGAGTGGCGGCCCTCTCATCAAGTATTTAGCAGCTGGCCCGCCCAGCTCCATCATTGCTGTGCAGGGGCATCATGGTACACTGTCTCGGCTGAGTTCGTTGCAAAATCAGGCGAAGGATCTCGGCTATCACGGAGTTTGGAGTGCTGCGGTGCCGTCAGATGGTGGTGGGACCTCTGGTGGAGTGGCTATCCTTACCAAGACGCACATCTCGGTCACGGCGGCGCCCTACTTCGACCAGGACGTCGTGCCTGGTAGGCTTTGTGCTGCTCATGTCCATTGGGGTTTGCGCAATGGCATTGTGGTTGTGTCAGCCTACTTGCATGATTCGGTTGGACTCAATGACGATAACGCTTTCATTCAGGCCCACTTGCAACACTACTTGCTGTTACTGTCGGCCTTAAAGCTCGATTGGGTCTGTGTTGATGACTTCAACATGAGCTCGGATGTGCTGATGACAGGTTGGAGCCAAGGGTTCCCAGGAGTCCATTGCGTGCCGCGTGAGTGTACCTGCGTGAAAGGCCAAGGGAGTACAATTGACTTCGGCATTGTTTGCAGCAATTTGGCTTTGCGGGTGGACCCACCCTGGGTGGACCAGGAGTCTGCGCTGTATCCACATCACCCTGTTCACTTTCCCTTGGCCGTGAATGATGTTGAGGCGTGGGCTCGCCTGCCCGCGGGGCCTCGTGGCTGGGGGTCCGGGGCTCCGATTGGCTGGGCGCCTTTCCCGCGTACTCGTGAATGGGAACGTGCTCTACATTGTGTTCTGACAGCTGAGGGCCAGGTGGGCCTACAGCGTGCTTGGGACCAGGTATTGCATGGTATTGAATGTGAGCTGTCTGATCGATGGGGACACAGACGGCTGGATCGGTCGTCGCATGGAGGCCGCGGGGGTAACGTTTCCTTTCGCATGGTGAAGCTCGAGTGGAAGCCCCCTCGGCGGAGAGTGTACCAGACTTCGCAGGTAGCGGCGCTGCAGGTGGCGGCACGTTGGCTCAGGCGTGGCCGCTCTGCGGCAGCAGGTCTGTGAGCTCGGGCAGAGGCTGATGGCTGCCAGCGTGGTGTGCTCGGTCTCTGTTGGTCAGACTTCTCGGTTGGTGGAGCTGCTGTGCGAGCTGAATCAGTTCTACGTGAAGATTGGTCGGGCGTCGGAGACGCTGGGCAAGCTGGATGTGGACCTAGCGCAGTTCTTGGCTCGTGGCATCGCTGTCTGGACAGACTCGTTGGCTGGACAGGCAGTGCAAAGCTCCCTGGATCGTGCTGCTGACGCTAGGAAGAAGTTCGAACGCGAGCAAGGGGCCAATGGGCGGCAGTGGGCTCGTGATGCCTTGAGTGGAGGTGCTTCAATGGCCCATCGTTTTACTCGGGCCCATCCGTTGCAGGAGGTGCTGGACCAGACCACGCGGGCCAGCCCCCATCAGCTCGTGCAGCGGGAGATGGAGAAGTGGAAGAAGATCTGGACGGTGCATGGCCTCACGCAGTGCGCTAGGCCCCCTGATTTCGACGACTGGGACCTGTTGCCCGAGATGTCCGTGGCCATGCTGCGGGGGGTCTTCCTGAAGTTCAAGGCGAAGACTGCCGTGGGTCAGTCGGGCATTGCTCCGCGTGCGTTGTGGCACCTCTCGGATGCAGGTCTCATTGTGCTGTCAAAGTTGTTCCAACTGTGCGAGATGTTGGGTTTTTGGCCAGATAATCGCATATTCACCACGTTGGTGAGGCTGCCGAAGGAAGGAGGCGGGTCCCGTCTCATTGCTCTGGTCCAGACGCTGGTTCGTGTGTGGGCTAAGGCTCGCAGCTCCATCAGTCGGCAGTGGGTGGTGCAGACTGACCTTCGTGATGTTTGGGGAGCTGGAGGCGTTGGCCGTACTTCTTCGGCGGCGGCGTTCGAGCACAACCTGATGGTGGAGGTTGCGTCGCTGCTCGGCTGGCACACGGCGACGGCGGCGGTGGACGCGTGGAAGGCCTACGAGTCCGTCAGCCCTGGCGAGCTGATCTGTGAGGCCCGCCACCGTGGTTTTCCGCTGCGGCTGGCCTGGATGGTGATTGAATACCATCGCCAGCCGAGGGTACTGAAGGCCTTCACCTCCTATTCAGAGCCCTTTGTTTCTTGGCAGGGCATGCTTGCAGGCTGTGCCCATTCCACCTCCCTCCTCACTCTCCTCACCCTGCGTGCGGCGCGGCGTGTCCGAGCGAGTGGCGTCGTGCCTCGTGCTTTGGTCGACGACCTCACGATTCAGTGGGTTGGGGAGGAGGCGGGGGGGGGGATTTCGAAGCTCTTTAATGCGCTGGTCAACTTTAAAGCTGATGTTAAGCCCCTCGGGATCGTTCTCCAGGACTCGGCTTCGGGGAAGTCTGGCTACGTGGTGGCCAATCGCAAGGTCCTGCGGGCCTCAAAACCCTGGGCCCGAGCTGTTAGGCTGGAAGCCAAGCGTAACATGCGCAATCTTGGCCACGAGATCTCGGGGCGTGAGCGCAGGAGACCGCTCACCCGGCAGAGGATCGCTAAGTTAGGTCGTCGGATGAAGCGTGTTTACCCTCTGCAGAAGGCTGCGGGGACTCGTGTTTCTGTCCTGTGGCGCACTGGACTTCTGCCAGGCGCTAGTCACTGCTGTGCAGTTTCTGGGACCACGGACGCCGAGCTTCGGAAGTTGAGAGCTGCTGCGGGGGCTTTGGTTGGCGCCAAGGGTCGTGGGGGGTCCTTGACGGTCTACTTGGCGTCTCAGTCGGATCCGTGGTGTGACCCGATTTTTGAAGCCACGATTGCCCCAGTCAAACACTACGCCCAGGTGGTGTGGATGCAGACTGTGTCCCTGGGTACCCTCGAGAGGGCTTGGAGGGCCCTGGCCGAAAAGCGGGGTCAGAAATTCTCCTGGCTCCACGCTTCGGGCCCGCTTTCGGTGGTGGCTTTGTCTCTCCTCCGCGTTGACTGGTGCATGGAGTCGTCTGTGCTTATCCGTTCCGATCAGGGAATGGTGTATTCTTTGCTGCAGACTGATCCGCGACATTTAATCAAGTTGCTACGTGCTGGCATCCAGCGCTGGCAGATGCGTCGTATCCAGGCTCATTTTCCTGGTTTCCCCGCGGACGCTGAGTTGTGGCCCCGTGGGATCCGCGCCTGCGCTGGGTCCAAGTGGGCCGCGCTCAAAAACCCCAGGTCGGCTGGAATCCTTCGGTCTCTCTGGTCTGACTCCTGGTGGCCCCAGGCTAAGTTCCATGACAAAGGGCTCGCCCCCGATCCTAAGTGTAGGGGCTGCGGAGCGGACAGAGAGACGTGTGGTCACCTGCTTCTCGAGTGCCCTGTGCTGCGCGAACAGTTGCTGGAATTTGAAGATGAAGTTCCGATTTCTGAGTCCCTGGCCAAAACTCGTGATAGGTTTTTGGACCAGGGGCCTGTTGGGCGCCGAGGGGCCGCTCTGGACCCTGAGAGTTTTGAGTTGTCGGTTGGGCTCCCTTTGCTCCCGATGAAACCTCCTGACCCTCCGTGCGACCCACCGATTTTCTGGTGGGGGGATTGGGAATCTGATCCTTTGCAGTGGTCCAATGCTGCGTTCACGGATGGGTCAGGCATGTGGTCGTCTCAACCAGAGATTAGGGCGTGCGGCTCGGGCGTTGTCCAGCTGAGTGCGTCGGGCACGCCACTAAGAGCGTGCTATGGCAGACTCGGAGGCGCCAGTCAGACGGTTGGCGACGCCGAGCGGGTCGCATACTTGCGGGCGGTGGAAAATATCCCGTCGCTGCAGGTCGTCGTCACCGATCTTTTGGGCCTGGCCAATGAAGCGCAGGAGTGGAGTGCGGTGTCTGAAGGTCCAGGGGCTGAGCATGCTGCTGTGTGGCGGCAGATTCGCGCGGCGGTCGTGCGTCGTGGAGGGGTCCCGCCCATGACGCACTGGCGTCCTGCCCATAGGGACCTGTCCGAGGCTGCCCTGGCGACCCCTGGATCTGGCCCGCCTTTTTTGTACGTCCTGGGCAATGCCTGGGCTGATTTCTTCGCCAAGGCTGGTGCTGCCAGCCGAATGGTTGGGCAGGGCACAGCAGATCTGTTTCGGATCGCGCTCAAGGAGTGCCAGGAGTTTGCCAAATATCTGGCTTGGGCTGGGGGCCGGGCCATCGACTTGGGGATTGGGGCGTCGTCGTCGTCGGAGAGGGCTGCTCGTTCTCGTCCGAGGCCTGGCCCCCGCCCGACCCCTGTTGAAATTTTAGAGCCTGGAGGGCCACTTGCGTGCCATAGCATGTATAGGAGTGATGCCGCCCAGGAATGGAGGTGCAGGCGTTGTGGTGTCTCGACAAGGACTGCAGCTGGTCTCCGCGCCCTCAGGTCCTGCTCGGCGCGCTGCGCGCCGACCGAGGTGCAGCGCTGGCAGGCCGCCCGTGCTTTCTCGCGGCGCTCCGATTGGAGGCCGACCTCCGACGCGGTCCACGTCGCTTTGGAGGCGGCGGCAAGGGTCCTTGAGACGGACCCCGCCTGGACGTCGGGCCCTAGGGTGGACTCTGGGGCGCGGCGTTTTGCCGACGTGGCCTTGTTCCGCGACCTCGGCCATCGGATGGCCGAGGCGGGGGTGTGCGTCTTCTGCGAGCGGCGCGCTTGCTTCGCGGGGGAGTCTGGGAGGGTGCGTGGTCTCAAGGCCCCTTGTCAGGGACCCTCGGAGGTCCCCAAGACTCTCAGCGCCCAGAAGACCCGCCTCGAGAGGTTGAGGAGTGGGCTGCCGCCTAGGTAGCGGCTGAGGGTCCTGGGGCCTGGCTGGTACCAATCTGGGGCCCTCGAGTTTTGATTTTATCCGTTGTAGGGTGGGTTCGGGCGACTTGGACTCACCTCCTACTGGCGTCCCACCCCCTCCCTCCCTTCCTCCCCTCCTTCCTCCTCATCCCTCCGACGCTCGACACGAGGGGGGGGGGACCCAAGTGCTGTAGACCCTCCTCCCTCCTTCTCCTCCTTCCTCCTCCTCCTCCCTCCTCCGTCTCCTCCTCCTCCTCCTCCTCCTCCTCCTCCTCCTCCTCCTCCTCCTCCTCCTCCTGACCCCCTCCTCCCGCCGCGACGACGATGAGGAAGAAGGAGGGGGAGGACGAGAGGAGGTGGGCTTCTTCCCCTCTTCCTTAAAATCCTCTTCCCTCCTCCTCCGTCCGCGCCGAGAGCGGTGACGACGACGACGACAGCGCCGGCGGCGGCGGCGGCGACGCCTCCAGCAGGCCTGCCGCCGCGAGGAGTGCCTGGCGCGGCAACGGCGCGAGCGCGCCGTGCTGCGGCGGCAGAGGGAGGAGCAGGCCAGCCAGGCGCGCCCCCCACCCCCCCCCTAAGGAGGAAGGAGGAGGGGGGACGAGTGGGCGGAGGAGGCACAGGGAGGGGGGATGGGGAGGAGGCGGGGGGGAGGGGGGAGGGGGAGGAGGCGGGGGGAGGCGGGGGAAGAGGAGGAGGTACAGGGAGGGAGGCACAGGGACAGGGGGGGAGGGACGAGAGGAAGGGGAGGAGGGGGGGGCGGAGGAGGCGGAGGGGGGATTGAAGGGAGGAGGCGGAGCAGGAGCAGGGAGCTAGGACACGAACACATGGATTCGGGCGCGTGGGTTAGCGCCGGGTCCCGTCTCAAAACGAAAGCGGCCCTCTCTGTCGCCAAACATATGAGGCGGCGCTGGCTTCGTGCGTCCAGGGGGTACTTTTCCGATCCGCAGATCTAGCGCCCACGCGCCAGATCCACATATCCGTATTCCATGTTAGCGTGTCCGCGAAGGGAGCAGAGACAGTCAGCCCTTCCTCTGCCCCTCTCTCTCTTTGTCTCTGTTGATGTGTTTCTCTCTATGTGTCTTTTTTCTGTTTCTCTCTCTCTCTCTCTCGCTCTCTTCTCCTCCTTTGACATAATTACTTGTGTACATGTGTACATGCATACATGTATATATACACATATGTACATGTATGCGAGCTTCATGTGCACACATATACCTGCACAAGATTTCACTGGCGCTCGTCGCGCGCCGTTGGCCTTGTTTTCAGAAGCGAGCTTCGAGAACCGTTGCGTGGGGCGCCCCGAGCGGGGCTTCGTGCAGGAGCGCATGGGTGGACGCCGCGGTGGCTGCGCGTATACAGGCACGCGTGCTCAAAAACAGGCGTTCGGGTAAGATTGCGGCGTCCGAAGGAATGGCAAATTCCAGGGTGGGGGGCGTCTTCCGCACATTAAGCGGGCAGGCGTTCGGCTACATGGTGTCGAACGTCATCTTTGGGGGGGAAAAGGCTCGACGTGTCAGTTCGTAGTTCCTTTCTTGGGCACCTCTTGGGGCCTGCCTTGGGCCACCTCGCGGGGCCACTGGGGCCGTCTTGGGGACTCTTGGGGCGTCTTGGGGCCCTCCTGGGGGCCCCGTGTGCCGACCTGGCCGATCTTGGGCGCTTCCTTGGGCTTGGGGGCTCTTCCGAAGATTCTTAACAGAGACCACGGGGGGCAGTGGCAATGATGAGAGGAGGGAGGAGGAGGAGGAGGAGGAGGAGGAGGAGGAGGAGGTGGAGGAGGAGGAGGAGGAGGAGGAGGAGGAGGAGGAGGAGGAGGAGGAGGAGGAGGGAGGAGGAGAGGGGAGGGAGGAGGGAGAGGGAGGGGAGGAGGGAGGAGGGAGGTGGGAGGAGGGGGAGGAGGCGGAGGAGGCGGAGGAGGAGGAGGAGGAGGTGGCGGTGGTGGTGGCGGTGGCCGGCCTTGAACTCGGAGTTCAAAACAGCTCGCCGTCCGAGGGCTCCGACTCAGCCCCTACTCTGGCGCGCGACTGCCCCAGTTCCGCAACTCGCGGCAGCTCACACTCGAGAATCCCAACACCGATGCTTGCGAGGGCCGTCCTGATATGGAATTGTCGGAGCTCGACTCGTCACGAACGGTCTGCGCCGACTGACACGGAGGGACCAAGGCATCAAGCTCGGCTGTGTCTTCCGCGCCCAGGCGGCGAACAGGTCCGAAGCGAGTATCCTTGGTCGTGACACGATAGTGCGGGTGCTTCCCGTCCCTGATGCGGTTCAACTGGGACCGAGCACCAGGGCTGGCAGGCTTTCCCGCGCACCTCTCCAAAAGGGTGCAGCCAAAGCGTCCCGTGGAATAGCCCCCGAACCTGAAATTGAAACATACTCCTCGCTCCATACTCCTCCAGCGCATCGCATCGCACGAGAGCGTGCGCTTGAAAGTAGTGTGCCGATTGAGCCTGCTCGGCCCACACATCATCGAAGCTCTCCCCCCCGCCCTGGACGACGACAGTCGACGACACCTCCACCCCGTCATCGTCGTAGGGCGGCGGCGGCGGGTCAACGGGCGGGGCCTGGCTGGCGAGCTGGGACTCGAGTCCTGAGGTGTCCTGCCTGCCCTCCGCACTGGCGGACAAACTCACCTCCAGCCTCCCCGCCCATCTTCCTTGCTCATCCGCCAGCGCCTTGAAACCTCTAAACATCGCCGCATGCTCTTCCGTAATGCCATGCAGCATCGCTCCTTGCTTAGCAAACCTGTCAGCCGCTTGGTTCGCACGCATTTCCCACCAGGACGTTCTGCCAGCCTCTACGTCTGTACTCGTGGCATGGGCTAAGGTCTTGCAAGCACTGATGTCGGAAGAACCGAAAGCGTTCCAGAAAGGCGCCCACATGTGGCAGCGCGGGGACCCCGAACTGCCACCCGTGCCTGGGCCCCCTAGGAGCACATCTAAGGTCGCTTGACAATCTGAATACAGTTCAAACGGCCCTTGCCCTACTTGCGTCAGCATGTGAATCGCGAAATCCTCCCCGTCTTTGGCAGTCTGACGGGGCCCGAACTCTAGCGGCACTGGTCCGAAAGCTGCATGCAGAGGCTTACCGTGCCTATCTACTTGCACCAATGCCCAGCCCACTCTACTGACACTATGTCGCGACGGCCACATAGCAGAACCGTCACTGAAGATACATTCCGTCAGGGGTCCAGCAAATGGTTTCTTGCGGGGTAGCTCTAGGAACAAAGGCAAGGGGGCTGGGCAAGACACATCTCGCGAACCGCTCCCCGCACTCCACCCCAACCTCAACCGCCCTGCGAGCACGCTGCGCAAGCTACGGCGAGACTCCATCCCTCCTAAGCCTCCCGTGCGCCACACACTCATAGTGCCTATGCCACAGCGCCCCCTTGCCCGCAAAACACAGCTGACAAACATCCGACTCGTGCTTGCCATGGCCGTGCACTCGCGCCTGCGGCCAGTGCACATTGCTGATCAGGGCTCGCACCGCCCGCTGGTGGTGACCAGTCCACTCACGGCTCTTGCTCCTAAGGAGCGGCGCGAGCCCGGCCCCCAAAAAACAGGAAACGCATCGTGTTGGTTGAGGGGGCCTTCATACCCAAGATGCCCTGAGCTCTCCAAAGCTAGGCGGCCGGATGCCCTGGCCGCACCCTCATGTACCAGGTCACGCACTTCGCATGGAGAAAGCTGACGCAAATTCCAGGCTGTCCTTAGATCATCTCGGAGCCTCGTGCTGGATAACAACTTCCAGCCTATCCTGGCCAGGGAAAGGAAGGCGACCTCCGCAGGCGACGAGGCCACCCCCCAGGGATGCCGCATCGGAGCCAGCCTTTCGCGAGCTGCGTCCATGGTCGCTCCTAGGACAAACGCGGACGGAAAGCTGTCCCAGACTGCCGAGGCCCACTGAAAAGCAACATGCCCAGTGTAGGCGACCAGCTGGTCAGCCAGCACACCGAGTCGAAACGAATGGAGCCTAAGCCCAAGACTAGCCCCCAAAGGCAACCTGCCTGTGCTGCGAACGGCTGAGATCCTAAGGCCGCGCATGGCCGACGGTGGGATCCCAGTAACATTGCTGCCCTACAAAGCAGCTGCCGAGGCCCCCACCCTTTGGGCGAGACCGACATCCGCCCCCGCTTCCTTCAGGATTTGGAGGCGCTGCGAGCGACTTTTGGCGGCAATAAATCTACTGCGGGCGATCCCCACACGTCTGCACGTTCCCAGAGACGCGCCGGTACCCAGATTCCGAGCTGAGTCCACGCGCGACGAGGCTGGGATTCGCCACCTAGACTGCAACAAACTGTCAACACCTTTGCTACACAGATACTTGGTCTTATTCACAGCAACAGGCAAACGTAGACGGTCGAACTCATCAAGCAACACCTTGACACCATTGCCTAACGTGCTTGCTACCTGCTCCCTCCTGCCACATGCCTGCAAGGCTACATCATCCACCACGCTGCGGATGTACAATTGCGGTCTCTCATGTCTGGCTAGCCGAAGAGGTCCTATCAAGAGGAGTTTCGCTAAGGATGTGGCTCCACTGCACCCTGCTATGACCGTCCCATTGGCCCATGCCATTCTCGAATCAGCGCTGCCATACAGCAACGTTCGCGGGCGCGCGTACACGGTGCAGAGGCAGCGCAACAATCTGATCGGGAATCGAAGCGGAGCGCCGCCTCGTGCAAGTGTTCATGACCTATGTGTTCGTAGAACTTCGATAAACCGAGCAGAAACTACCCAAGAGGTTGTGGACCCACCCAGCTTTATCACACGTCGTGCTCCGACTGACACCCCAAAAGACATCGTCCTGGCGCTGCTGCTCCCAGTTCTTGAATAAGGGCTGCCGAACCCGTGATCAGACTCGAGTAAAGAAAGCCAAGAGCCCGAACTCATGTGGGCTCTCCTCGAAACGATATAAAATGTCAACGAGACGCTCCAAGAAGTCATAGGACAGCTCGAGTAA
This sequence comes from Prorocentrum cordatum, assembly GCA_963575745.1. Taxonomy (NCBI): domain Eukaryota; class Dinophyceae; order Prorocentrales; family Prorocentraceae; genus Prorocentrum; species Prorocentrum cordatum. The sequence continues at coordinate 25,911 of CAUYUJ010018396.1, forward strand.
TTACCCAACGGGGGTGGAAACCGTCCCACCCCAGGCCACACTTCCGACTGTACCTCCTGCACACTCTCCTCAACATGTCTCCAGTAATCGGCGGCAACGGTGCTTCCGACTAGGGGATCGTCCACGTCGAAGGGTGCTGGGCCCCACGGCCCTCGACCATCCAGAAGGGCGTCCAGACGTCCAAAAGATGGCGAAGCGCATCCTGCCCACAGACAGGAACTCCGGAAGTATCTAAAAGCGATCTGCTGCCAGCCAGGGGCCGTTTCGGAAAGGCATGTGCTGCTTTTCCTCCTCCCTTGACTGACTCCATTGCCCACGACTTCCACTCCCTCAAGCTGGCTCTCGCGTCCTGCCTCCTCCTTCTGTCAACCTCTTTCTCTAGCTTCTGAAACACCTCGGAGTCCCCCAAGAGCTTTCCCTCTGTGGCGCCCCTGGCTAATTAGCTCCTCTAGGTCTGACTGGGAGAGGGCATCTGTGAGGGGCAGCATCGCATCTGTCATGCGCAACAGCTTATCCCTCCAGCTGGCCAAGAGGAGGCGGCCGCGTCGGCCGATGGAACCTGACGCGGACTGCCTGCACCTCGCAAGCAGGGCTTGAAACGCTACCCACGCGGTCGTGGAGCTTGAGAAACGACGCCTCTGGTCCCGGGGCCACGAGGTCTGCCTGCGTGATCTCGGGCCTCGTCGGCCCCTATCTTTTGGATATGCATCAAGCGGGCCTCGACCAGAGCTCGCGCATGGCTTCGAGCGACGCCGCGTCCCCAGACGCGTCCCCGGGCTCCCAAGGCCAAGACATCACCTTCGGCTCGGGATGAGGGCCCACGAATCCATGCTCAAACGGTTTGAACTTAACCTGCCTCTGGATCACCGCGACGTGGGAGAGGCCCGCTAGCTCCAACAACACAGGGCTGTGGGGGAACAGCGGGGCCTCCACGAACACCTTCAGGCCCTTGACCCTAGACGCCAGGCACTCGGCCATCACGAAGTAGTCTAGAATTCTTCCCCCCCACCGCTTGCTGGCCCTGCTCGTCTTCGACCCCGTCCTCCCCATCCAAGACGCCCCGAGGAACAAGGTCGGCATTGCTTCCACTGACTTCTGAATTGCGAGCCCCAGCACAGGTCGGCTCCACGGGAGCCACCACTTCTCCCCGTACTGTTTGCAGCCACCCAGAGGCCACCAACGCGGCGGGGGGAAAGTTGAAGCCACCTTGAACAATCCAGGGCAGTTGCTGGCCTAACAAGCACTCCCCCAGAGCCCCCAAGAGCGCAACATTGTCCCCAGACATCTCCACGCCCGTGGTCCCGTAGATCGAGACAAACAACATGCCCTGCGGGAAGCCTGCGTTCACCTTGCGCATTACCACTCGATTGTCGGGGAGTCCTGGGTGAGCATGCTTGGCAGGCGACGACGCTAGACTGTCCACTATGCCCAGGTACACCCCTCCTGAGCTCTGTGTGGACAAGTCTCCCTTGCCCAGCGCCTGCCCGAAAGAAGCTTGCCAGCCCTTCCGACGACACCAGCCTGACGCAGAGATGATCTTCCTGGGCGTCGTCAGCCGAGTCTCCTGGCCGAAGATGCAGTCAGGCCTGGAGGTCATACCTCCTCCTGGCGGCGCTGGGTCCACCAACCAGCCCACGACTGACTTCAGCGTGCTCCAGCTGTTGGCATTCATGCCCACCAGCGTCAGTGTGGTGGTGTCACCAGACAGCTGCAGCGCCGTCCCTGGCGGCGGCCCTTCGACCTCAACGATGCACTCAGCGTCCGCGGGAGAGCCCACCGCCACGCTCTGGAAGCTCCCCTGCCGCGCCGCCTCGCCAAGCACCTTCGGCCTCGCGCAGGCGGGCGCCGCCTTGGCCGCCCGCGCACCACCGCCAGCCAAGCAGCAGGTCGCCTCCGCCTGCTCGCCGTCCAGAGACGGCGGCTGCACCAGCGGCGCACGCCTGGGGGGCGCTGCGGTCGCGCCGCGCCTGCTGGGCACCCGCGCGCTTCTCTCCCAGACAGCTTGCGCCGCCTGCGCCAGCTCGCTGCACGGCCTCGCCAGGAGGGGGCCAGCTGTCAGCTCCGCGTGTCACCACGACAGGCTCCGCCAGGATCTCGCTGGGCGAGCGAGCTGGCGGCCCCCGCAGCGACGGCACCTGGAAGCCTAGTCCACTCCATTCGACATCCACGATGTTGAAGTGCCAGAACTGCTCCAGTCCAGCGCCCGCTGCTATTGCCGCGCTAAGCCCGCTGGCCGCCTGCGCCAGCTTGCGCTTAGCCGTCTCCTGCGCCTCGGGTCCAGCCTTGCGGAGCGCCTCGGCGGCTGCCTTAAATTGCGCGGTCCGCTCCTCGAAGTCCTCTGCATTGAGTGTCTCCACGTCGATGTCGTCATCTCCCGCTGGCACATGCAGGTGCCCAGGCCCAGGATCAGCTGAAGCGACAGCGCCGCGCTGACCACCGCCGCCAGCACCGCCAGCCAGCAGCGGCGCCTGCTGCTGTTCCTGCGCGGCCTTGAATTCCAAGGCGGTCTGCTGCAGCTTGGCAAGCGCGTTCATGGCAGCATTCGCCTCGGCGTTGCCCCGCACGCTGGGGTCCAAGGCGGCTGAAGTAACTTTGACCACGGCGTTGATGTCTCGTGCGTGCACCTGCACGTACAGGCCTTCAGCAGAGGAGAGTTCGCGTTTGGTGTCGACGAGCGACTCCTTGAGCTCGGCCTCCTCCTTGTCGAGGGCCGCTCTCCTCCCTGCGATCCTGTCGAGCAGGGCCTGCTGCTTCTCTGCCTTCTTGCGCAGGTTCTCCACCCCCCACCGCGCGGTGACGACCGACGGCGGGTGTTCCTGCTGCTCACGCTGCTGCCGCTCCGAGATCGCCTGGACGACCTCGTCCTCGATCTTCTTTTCTTTGCGGAAGAGCAACACCTCCTTATACGTGAGCGCGCTGCTGCTGCCTCTTGCAGACTGCTGCTGCTGCGGCGTCGCAGGCTGGGACTGCCCTGCCTTGTCGTCGCCGCCGCGCGCGAGCAGCATGTCCAACTTCTTCTGCATGGCCGCGATGACTTTGGCCTGATCTCCGCCAGCGCCACTTCGGCCGTTGCCTCCGCCGCCACCCTTGCCGCCACTTCCCGCGGCGCGCTGCTTGGCCGCCTGCTGGGCTGCCTGCTGCACGCGCTGGGGGGCGTGGTGGCCACATCCGCGACAACGCAGGCGGGATGCCCAGTTGTCTGCCGCGCCGCACTGGCCATACCCCGAGTGGGGGAGTGGCCCCCATACGGGGGCCGCTCGAAAACGCGAAATGGCTCGCGGACGCGGCGCCTCTCTGAAGTACGTGTCCGCAACTCTCAACCTCTCGAGAGCAGAGGGGCTAGGAGGAGGAGGAGGAGGAGGAGGAGGAGGAGGAGGAGGAGGAGGAGGAGGAGGAGGAGAGGAGGAGGAGGAGGAGGAGGAGGAGGGGAGGAGGGAGGAGGGAGGAGGGAGGAGGAGGAGGAGGAGGAGGGGGAGGGAGGAGGGAGGAGGGAGGAGGGAGAGGAGGGAGGGAGGAGGAGGAGGAGGAGGGAGGAGGGAGGAGGGGAGGAGGGAGGAGGAAGGAGGGAGGAGGGAGGAGGGAGGCGGAGGCGGAGGCGGAGGCGGAGGCGGAGGCGGAGGAGGAGGAGGAGGAGGAGGAGGAGGAGGAGGAGGAGGAGGAGGAGGAGGAGGAGGAGGAGGAGGAGGAGGAGGAGGAGGAGGAGGAGGAGGAGGAGGAGGAGGAGGGAGGAGGAGGAGGAGGAGGAGGAGGAGGAGGAGGGAGGAGGAGGAGGAGGAGGAGGAGAGGAGGAGGAGGAGGAGGAGGAGGAGGAGGAGGAGGAGGAGGAGGAGGAGAGAGGAGGAGGAGGAGGAGGAGGAGGAGGAGGAGGAGGAGGAGGAGGAGGAGCCACGTGGGGGTCTTAAACCTGCTCTGGGAGGCGCCCGCGCGACTGCGCGCGCTGGGCCCGGCACGCCGCGCTGGCGTTTTCGTAGCGAGGGCTGTTTCCCCCCTTGCGGCACTCCTCCATAGCTTGAAGTCGGGCCTGTCCCTCTACAGGGGGGATATTCAAAAATAGTCAAGCATTATGTGGGGACGATATATATATACATATATATATATACATACATATATATATGTATACAAGACTGCATTGGCGCTGCGCGCCATGCACCTTGGTCCTTTGAGTTCTGCAGGCAAGCGGAATGCGCGCGTGCGTACATGCGCGCATGCATGTATACACGCGCACGTGCATGCACGTTCCGTGTAAATACCTAGGTTTACACAACATACTTACATTGTTGTATGTGTGTATACAGCGTACACATGTACATATACATTTATGTGTAAGGGTATGAACATGCATATGCAACTCGTACCGGGCATCCTCGGGCATCTTCGCTGCATGCCACGAGACCCTCAACGACTGGGTCACAATGTGAAATGTCATGGGAGCAAAATCAATGAATGTTGGCATTCGGAAACATCGCGGGGGTGTTTTCGGGGCCCTCGTGGGCCGTTTTGGCGCCTTCATAGGCCGTCCTGGGGCCTTCTTGGGCCGTCTTGGGGAGCTTGGGCCCGCTGGAGCCCCTGTTGGACCCATCTTGGGCACTTCCGGGGACCTCCCATGGTCCTTTTGGGTCTGTGCTGGGAGCCCTTGGGGGGCCCCTTGGTTCCATTATGGGCTGTCTTGTGGCTCTCGTGGGCGATCGTGGGGCCCGGCTCGGCCGTCTTGAAGCTTTCTAGGGAGCCTTTTGGATTGTCTTGAGGCGATCTCGGGGGCTTTGAAACCGTCTTGAAAGCTGGTGAAATCCGAAAGGCGAATCTGCTAAAATTGTAAGTTTTACGAAGGGAATGGGACGATGTTTGTGCTTTGAAGGCCCCTTGGAAAGCTTTTTGGGGTGCCTTGGGGGTCTTCATGTTGGCATTCGGAAACATCGTGGGGGTGTTTTCGGGGCCCTCGTAGGCCGTTTTGGCGCCTTCATGGGCCGTCCTGGGGCGTTCTTGGGCCGTCTTGGGAAGCTTGGGCCCGCTGGAGCCCCCTTTGGATCCATCTTGGGCACTTCGGGGGACCTCCCATGGCCCTTTTGGGTCTGTGCTGGGAGCCCTTGGGGGTCCTCTTGGTTCCATTATGGGCTGTCTTGGGGCTCTCGTGGGCGATCGTGGGGCCCCGCTCGGCCGTCTTGAAGCTTTCTAGGGGGCCTTCGGGGCGTCTGGAGGTGATCTCGGGGGCTTTGAAACCGTCTTGAAAGCTGATGAAATCCGAAAGGCGAATATGCTAACATTGTAAGTTTTACGAAGGGAATGGGACGATGTTTGTGCTTTGAAGGCCCCTTGGAAAGCTTTTTGGGGTGCCTTGGGGGTCTTTATGTTGGTATTCGGAAGCATCGTGGGTGTGTTTTCGGGGGCCTCGTGGGCCGTTTTGGCGCCTTCATGGGCCGTCCTGGGGCCTTCCTGGGCCGTCTTGGGGAGCTTGGGCCCGCTGGAGCCCCATTTGGACCCATCTTGGGCACATCCGGGGACCTCCCATGGTCCTTTTGGGTCTGTGCTGGAAGCCCTTGGGGGGCCTCTTGGTTCCATTATGGGCTGTCTTGTGGCTCTCGTGGGCGATCGTGGGGCCCGGCTCGGCCGTCTTGAAGCTTTCTAGGGAGCCTTTTGGATTGTCTTGAGGCGATCTCGGGGGCTTTGAAACCGTCTTGAAAGCTGATGGAATCCGAAAGGCGAATATGCTAACATTGTAAGTTTTACGAAGGGAGTGGGACGATGTTTGTGCTTTGAAGGCCCCTTGGAAAGCTTTTTGGGGTGCCTTGGGGGTCTTTATGTTGGCATTCGGAAACGTCGTAAGGGTGTTTTCGGGGCCCTCGTGGGCCGTTTTGGCGCCTTCATGGGCCGTCCTGGGGCTTTCTTGGGCCGTCTTGGGGAGCTTGGGCCCGCTGGAGCCCCAGTTGGACCCATCTTGGGCACTTCCGGGGACCTCCCATGGCCCTTTTTGGGTCTGTGCTGGAAGCCCTTGGGGGGGCCTCTTGGTTCCATTATGGGCTGTTTTGGGGCTCTCGTGGGCGATCGTGGGGCCCGGCTCGGCCGTCTTGAAGCTTTCTTGGGGGCCTTTTGGGGCGTCTGGAGGCGATCTCGGGGGCTTTGAAACCGTCTTGAAAGCTGGTGAAATCCGAAAGGCGAATCTGCTAAAATTGTAAGTTTTACGAAGGGAAAGGGACGATGTTTGTGCTTTGAAGGCTCGTTGGTAAGCTTTTTGGGGTGCCTTGGGAGTCTTTTGGGCCGTCCTGATGCAATTGGAGTCCCTGTTGGAGCGCTCTTGTGCTGTCTGGGGCCTCCCTTGAGCCTTTCTGATGACCCCTCGGATCGCTCTGGGTCTGCTGGCAAGGCGTTTGTGGAGACCCGGAAAGCCGGGTGACCTTTTCCAAGGACGTCCAAGGGAGCCCGAGAACCCCAGATCCCGGGGGTCCAGTTTTTTTTGGGGGGGGAGGGTCCCCCCCCCCGGGCTTGTAAAAATATGGGAAGAGGGATATCTACATACATTTGACTGTTTGGGAGATTTCTTTTCCGTGCGTTTCTTTTTTTGACCAAAATCTCCCTGTAGGAGGACACGCCCGACCTAACCATAGCTCTGGACAGCGGCTGGACCAGGCATCGCGCGCGGTCGGGTCCACGGCGGAGGGAGGCCGGGCTGGGGGCCGCGAGCCCGCGCTCGGTGGCGGCGGGGCTTCTCGGCGGTGGTCGTGGCGACTTTCAAAAGCCTGTGGATCAGGAGGGGAGAAATCACCCACAGACACAACAAACCGTTCCCCAGAAAAGATTGGGAAGATATGGACAGTGGGGGGGAAGACCAAACAACCCAGGAAATAATATGGGGAACCGTGTTGGCTGTAACTATTTGTTTGTGTGTCCCAGGGCCCCTTCATTGGATCTCTCTGACAGGAATTCTGGGAACTCTGCGAGGCGTTCTTGAATGCGTTGCTGGGGCCACTGCGAGGAAGAGGAGGAGGAGGAGGAGGAGGAAGAGGAGGAGGAGGAGGTGGAGAAGGAGGAGGATGTGGAGGAGGGGGAGGAGGACAAGCTAGGTGCGCTCGCGTCAGATCTGACGTCCTACCCCTCCCTCTCATCCTTTACCATGGCGTAGATCTCTTCTCTATTCGCACAGTCGGATGTCGTGGCGACGCCCCAAAGTGGGGGGGGGGCTTCTGCGGCCCCAGAAATCAACGAATCGACACCAAATGTGGAATCACTTCCGATGGTTTTCGTTTGGGGGGGGTGCTTTTGTAAATAGATTTTGCGGCCTACTGGGAAGGACCGGAAACCATGCCGTGGCATGGTACTGAGAATAATGACGCCAGCGTTGCAGCGGGAGCACGATTCGGAACGAGCGGAAGCGTCGTGGAAGTGAGGCCAGCGTTGCAGCGGGAGCACGAGTCGGAATAAGCGGGGCATGCTGGCAGCTGCCCACGGTGCTGGAGGTTGTTCACCGCCGGGCGGCCGTGGAGCAGCCGTGGGGCGCGGCCGCGCCTGCTCGCGAGGGCCGTGCAGCTCGCGCTGGCGGTGCCCCCCGGAGCGCGGCCGGAGGGGCAGCACGCCTCGGTCGGGTGCTCCTGAGCTTGGCTGACCATCCGTTACCAGAGACTCCCATCACCTCCTCCTCCTCCTCCTCCTCCTCCTCCTCCTCCTCCTCCTCCTCCTCCTCCTCCCCATCCTCCCCTCCCTCTCCTCCCTCCTCCTCCTCCTCTCCTCCTCCTCCTCCATACTCCTTCTCCTCCTCCTCCTCCTCCTCCTCCTCCTCCTCCTCATCTTGGGCCTCGGCTGGGACCACCTTGGGGTCTCCTGGGCTCGTCCGAGTGGCCCTTTGGGGCCATCTTTGCGCGCTCTGGAGCTCTCTTCAAGCGTTTAGGGGGCTTCTTGGGCGGGCACATGCGGGCGTTGCAGATGGTGCCTTCGGTGGAGCTCCCTGTAGGGCCAGAGAACGTGTGAGGGGTGTGCCGACATGGGCCTGTGGACGCATGCGGGCGCTGCCACTGGGGCCTTCGGTGGAGCTCCCTATTGGGCCACGAAGAGTGTGAGGGGTGTGACATGCGAGCTGTGCGACTGGGCCTTAGTTGGAGTTCCCTCTGTGGCCACGAAGCGTGGGTGGTGTGTGCCGAAGTGGGCTGGGGGGCAGCATGCGTTGCCCCCTGGGGCCTGATAGTTGGAGCTCCCTGGCATGGGGCTAAGCAGCGTGTGGGGTGTGGTGTGTGTGTGTGCCGACATGGACATGCGGAGGGCGGAGGCGGAGCTTCGAAGCAGGAGGCCCTCCTGCCCCCGGCCCTCCTCCCGCGGCGTGCAGGCCCGGCTGGCCGCCGCGGAACGGGTGGAGCGCGAGGAGCGCGCGAGGCTGCGGGAGCAGGCCCGGGACACGCTGCGCGCCCGGGAGCAGGAGGCCCAGGACATGCCCCGGCTCTGGCGCCGGTCGTCCCAGGGATGCCGAGATTCGGTATCGGTTTTAACCGATGGCGAACATTGCAATCAAGAGGGATCGGTGTTAGAATTCTTCACGCTTCGCGTATCCCCACCAGCCCATCTCAAAACAGCAACTCTTGCGAAGCATGCAGACAGTCGTGTTTTTCAGGCGTGTTTCCGCCTGCCCCCGCATATCTCCGGGCCTCTCGTCCTGGTGTGAGTCGTTCGGGCCCTTCTTCCTGGTGTGAGTCGTTCGGGCGCTTCGTCGTGGTTTGAGTCGTTCGGGCTCTTCGTCCTGGCGTGAGTCGTTCGGCTTCTCCGTGTGTGTGGTTGTTCGGGCCCTCGTCCTGGTGTGAGTCGTTCGGGCTCCTCCTCACTGTGTGTGCGTCCGTTCGGGGGCTCCTCGTGGTGTGAGTCGTTCGGTTCGGGCGCCTCGTCCGTGTGGTCGTTCGGGCTCGTCGTGGTGTGATCGTTCGGGCGCCTCGTCTGGGGTGAGTCGTTCGGGGCCCCTCCTCCTGGGGTTGATCGTTCGGCTCTTCGTGGTGTGAGTCGTTCGGGCCCCTCGTCCTGGTGTGAGTCGTTCGGGCTCCTCGTGGGGCCTCTTGGGGGCCTCTTGGAGCCTCTGGGGGCCTCTTGGGGGCCTCTTGGGGGCCTCTTGGGGGCCTCTTGGGGGCCTCGTGGGGCCTCTTGGGGCCTCTTGGGGGCCTCTTGGGGGCCTCTTGGGGGCCTCTTGGGGCCTCTTGGGGGCCTCTTGGGGGCCTCTTGGAGGCCTCTTGGGAGGCTCTTGGGGGCCTCTTGGGGCCATCTGGGGGCCTCTTGCGACCTCCTCTGAAGCGCAAAGGAGCGCTGCCCCCTGATAATGACAAAATGAGCCCAAAACCTTCGTAAAATCAATGATTTTGCTATGAGGGAAGATGAGCGCGGCCCCCTCAGAACGCCAAGATGGGGCCAAAACCGTAGTAAAATCAATGATGTCTGCTTCAAAGACGAGCAGAGGGGCCAAACTCCCTCCCCCCTGTCGGGGCCATAATCCTCGTGAGGGTCGTCGTTTTTTAGCCCTCCCAGGAGTCGAAAAAGACCCCTCTGACCACCCGCGGGGGTCCCTCTCCAGGCCCAGGGGGAGGGGGTAGGGGGAGGGGTAAACCCCTCCCCGAAGGGGAAGAAAGGGGGTTGAGGACAGAGCGGGCTCTCTAAACCACTCACGCCCAAAGGGCTGGTGGGATTAATCCACCTCTCTAGCATTATGCCTATATGCTAGACGTGAAGAACCAGGGTACATGGCGCGAAGCGCCAATGCAGTCTTGTGTATATACATGTACATAAGAATTCACATGCGTGTGTGTATGCATATGTATATCTATATACACATACATCGATGCATACACCTAGCTGTCGGCGGCAAACTCCGCCACCGTGCCTGTGCAAAGGGGCGGCAGGGAGGAGACGGAGGAGGATGAGGAGGAGGAGGAGGAGGCGGCGCATGGCCCGTCTGACGCTTTTGAAGGCCGTCCTGGGTGCCTCTCTGGACCGTCTTGGTGCCTCTACGTCGTGAACCGCTTCAGGGCTGTCTTGGGGCTCTTTTGGGAGGCTCTTGGGCTCTCTTTGGCCGGCTAAGAACATTATTTGAGGGCCTCAGGGGCTGTCTTTGAGCTATATTGCAGGCCTCTTGGGCCTCCTTGGGCGGTCGGATGCACAAACAGGAGGTTCAAATTCCCTCAAACACCAGACGGAGATATGTGCCTCGTTGGGCCCTCTTGGGTCGTCGTTGACGCATCTCGAGCTGTCTTGAGGCCGTCTGGTAGCCTCTACTCTTATGCCGTTTTGGGCCATCTTGGGCCATCCTGGTGTCATATGGGCTGTCTCGAAAGCCGTCGTTGGAGCCTTTTGGGCCATCTTGAGGCCGACAAAGGCGCCCGAGAGCAAATTCAGAGGGGGGGCGGCTTTCGAGGGACGGGGGAGGGGCCGGTCTGAGAAAATATGTAAAAACCTTCCAGACAAGAGACGAGCTTTCCAAGACGCGCACTCTTTGCAGGCACGGTGGCGGATCATGTCAAGCCAAAGTGCGGATGCAGTGTGTGTATGTATCTATATAGACATATTCAAATTAGGTGGTTCTACTTTGTCGACGAATGCCTCGTTGGCCCGTCTATTTCGAGCCTGCCCCCAAAGCGGGCGACGGAGAAGCGGTATGTTGTGAGATAAGCCAGCAGCCACGTTGCAATCAGGTTGCAGTGCGCCTTTGATCATGCCCCCTCAATCTGGCTGCGCGGCAGTAGGTGGAGTGCAGGTCGGTCAATGCCGCCCCAAGTGGAGTGCGGTGGTTGATTACTGCAGCGATGACTGGAGGGACTCAGGAGATATCCGACTTGGAGTTTCGCTCCTAAAAGACCCGCAGTCCCGCAGCTTGATTTCTAGTCATGAGGGGCCTCGGATCAGATTCCATGGGCTATCAATTAATTCATTCCTCCTCGCCCTCCCTCTCCAGGGCCAATCTCGATTCGACATGTTTGGTTCTGTAGCGATTCGAGCTGTCTCGATTCGATTCGGTTTTGACATTCCGAGATCCGATTCGTCCCGATGTTCACATGGCGCATTTGTGCGTATTGGCTCGCTCGATCCGGTGAGATTTCTATTCCGTGCCGATGCAGCCCTATCCGACGCATATTCCGGCTCGTTCCGATTTCCCGATTCGATGCAGATTGGTGTTGTTCTCTGTTGTTACCCTCCTCATCCATGGCTCATCCCTCCTCCCTCTCCCCTGCTGCCTCCTCCCCCCCTCCTCCTCTTCTTCTTCCTCCTCTTCTTCCTCCTCCGCCTCCTCCTCCTCCTTCTCCCCCTTCTTCTCCTTCCTCCTGCCTCCTCCTTCCATCCTCCATCCTCCTCCCGTCTCCCTCCTCTGTCCTCCTGTCTACTTCCCTTCCCCAATCCTCTTATGAGCCATCCTTCCTCCCTTCCCCCCTCTTCCCTCCTCTTCCCCCCTCCTTCCCCCCGTCTCCTCCGGGCCCTCGGAGCCGAAGTCTCGGAACAACGCGCACCATGGATGGAACAGGAACGCATGATCGGAGACCTGGGTCCTCCTCCACCCCGTCCTCTGCTCGCTTCCCCTCCCTCCCCCCCGTCCTCCCCCGTCCTTCCTTGGCCCCCCGGCGTGCCAGGACGTGCGGCGGCGCTGCGCGGCGCTGGCCGCGGAGGCCCTGCCCGGACCGCGCCCTCCGGGCCCGCTGCCGCTGCCGCTGCTCGGGCGCCGTCCCCCGGGGGGCGCGCTCGGCGATCCGGGGCGCGCCCGCCCCTCGGGGCGTGGGGAACCCCACACCGTGTGGTGGCACTCTGGGCGGGAGCGAAAGAAGGACGTACACGTACATGAATCCACGCTGGTTTCCAGAGTACGCATTGCGCAAATATTTGTCTGACGCGGCCAGTCTCGCAGATCGAGGGGCCGTGTTCATGTACACAGGTGGGCGCGTACATCCTTTGTGGGCTCCCTATCTGGGCCCGCCGCCCAGATGGGGTCGGAGCCCATGGGGTCGGAGGATCGCGCCGCATCGCCGATGCATCGGCGATGCGTCGGCGACGCGGCTCGATGTGGGGCCCGATTTTCTTCACGCTGGCGTCGCCGATTGCATCGCCAATGCATCGCCGATGCATCGGCGATGCATCGGCGATGCGGCGCGATCCTTCGGCCCCATCTGCTCCGACCCCATCTGATTAGGAGGCCTCCGGACACTGGGGATTCGGGGTCACCACACGGTTTTGGGACCTGGGTCTTTCCCCGAGGATGCCTCGAGCGACTGGGGCCTCCGAGGTCCCCAACACCGAGTGGTGACGGACCCTGCAGAGAGGTCTTTGCGGATGTCGAGGTCACCGCTGGGTCTGTCACCACAGGGTTCTGTACCCCCAAGGGTCCCGTGCGAGGGAGAAATCTTAGGCGCAAAACATATCCGCATCCGCGGCCTGGCCGAGCTCCTGGGCCGCGAATCCGCGGATACGAGGGCGTTTTCTCACGGACGCCCCCCGCGCAGAACACGTCTCCGTGCGACCGCGCATTTGCGGGGTCGCGCCCCGGAGTCCAGACCGCGAGGGCGCGGATACGGATGTGTTCGCCGTTCGTGAAGAGACCGCTGGATGGTTCGGCGGCGAGCGAGGAAGGCAAAGGCCTTCTCAGAAGGCGGCGGGACTTCTCAGAAGCCCTCGCGTCTTCCGAGAAGTGTTCTTGTTGTTGTTTCCGGGGAAGGCTTAGGAAACTCCTCGGAAGGCCAGGGGACTTCCGAGCCGTCTGAGAAGGCCTTCTCCATCTCACTTCCCCCCCTCGCTCGCCGCCGAAGAGTGTCAAGTCGGGCCTGTCCCTCTACAGGGGGAACAGTCAAAAATTAACAAAAACTACTCTGCGGACTATTTTTTTATCATTTTGAATGTTGTCGACCATTTTTACATTTTCGTCCAAAATCGGCCTGTAGGGGAACACTCCCAACCTAAGGATAGTGGCAGTTGGCGTCTACGATTGGGCAGGGCCGGGGGTGGAGGGCGAACAAAAGTCAGCTGCAGCGCGGCTGGAGTCGGGCTCGCCGCTTGGAGCCTTCCTCCAAGGATTTTTTGCACGACCGCTTTCTGGCTCGGGGAAGACCAGAGACGTGAGCCGACTCGCTGCTATGAAGTCCGGTACGTCCCTCCACAGGAGTAAGGTCTGTGGGCGATTTTCGATGTTTGTTTCTTTGGGAACATTTTTTGACAATGGTTTTTTCCCAGCGAATTCCGCCTGTAGGAGGGCATGCCCGACCTACTGCTACTACTCCGCCCCCTTTCTCGTCCGACTCGGCCCTCCTCCCGCGCGCGCGCGCCCCTTGTGCGCGCTTCGTCGCGCGGCAGGTGCGTGCCACCTCGACGCGGCGACGCCAGCGGGCGTTCCCAGTTGACCACCTTTCGGGGGGGTCTCTTCGAAAGGTGCTCAACCGATCTTCAGCCAATGCTTGCCGATGCGATGTTCGGATCGATCCAGTTCGACATATCTCCGCGGACGACTTGAGTGCACCGTAATGATCGTGTCGGCGACTTCAAGGCGTCGTCAATCCTCTGCTAAGCTAGACGGGGCATGCACCAGACCATGTTGGAGCGTGGCCCGAAGGGTTTCCAAACGTGGTGCTTTGCACGGTCGCCGTTCTCGTGTGCTCGATTCGAGGCCAGGCCCCCCCGTCGCCCTGGCAGGAGCTCGCCGCATAATCCTCGGTCTCGAGGAGAGGGGGTATCGGACGAGGGCAGGGAAGGTTGCCTTGCAAGGACATCCACGGGCCGATCCAGTTCGATATCGATTTCGGCTGGCTCGGTCCGAAGCGGTTCTGATGTACCGACGATAAGATAAGGCGTGCGTGGCCCGATGCTCGCATGGCATTGGCAGCTTCCTGGTGCGGCCGATTCGATTCGACTGCGACTCCGTGCCGTTGCGGCTCGATTCGAGTCGGATTCTGGAGCCGGCAATGGCCGTCGGAGAAGCTAAAAGAGGGAAGGGGGGTACGAGATCGATGACGGTGATGGTGATGATGCGGATCAGGACGAGGATGTTGCTTCTGCACTGATGTTGGTGATGATAGTGATGAGGATGAGGATGAGCACGAACACGATGATGACGGTGATGCTACTGCTGATGATGATGAGGGGGAGGGTGAGGACTATGCTGATTACGCTGATGATGCTACTAATGGGGCCCTCAGCGCGCAACCCGAAGCCTTGCCAACAAATCGTCAGAGATCTGGGATTCCTGGATGGACCCCAACGCTTCGGCGCGACACGATGCGTACGCCCAAGCCCCCAGCCATTAGAGCTCCGAGCTTCTCCCAGCCCCTCGCCCCGCGAGGCAGAGCGGCGTGCCCTCAGCTTGCAAGGCATAGTCACGGCGCGTCGCGCGGGGGCTCCCCGGCCACCGTGTTGATGCTGAGCTACACCATCCACTGTGTTGATGCTGAGCTACACCGTCAGTGCTTCGCTGTCCTGGGGCGTTTCTGTGCCCCTTGCGAGCTACAGAGCACTCGACGCGCGTGCGGAGCTTGCGCTGTCAATGCCGCGCTCTCCCGTGGCTTCTGCTGCGTTCCTGCTCTGAGAGCGCGCGCCGCTCGAGGCGGCGGAGCTCGAGCGACGCCTCCTGACAGACCCAGAGATCCGATGTCGTGATTTTTCAAGACGGGGTCTCCGGAAGTCTCGACCCATTCCCCAGGACCAGTTTTTCATCCTGAGTCGTTTTCTGACGGTCCTGGGGCCCGGCGAGGGCCGCTAGAGGCCGAAAATCAAGAAAAACCTCCGTCTTGATTTTTCCCCATATCCTAAGGATTGGGGTTCTTGTTATTACTCTGACGCCTCCCACTGCTCCTCCTTCCTCCTTCCTCCCGCTCGCGCCTCCCTCCTCCCAATGATAATCACCAGATAAGACAAGACAAGATAAGATACTACAAGATAAGATAAGATAGCACAAGATATGATAAGGTAAGATTAAGATAAGATGAGACTCACTCTCACTCAGACTCACTCACAGTCACATTCACTCACACTCACACTCTCTCATGATCACAAAACGCTGCCAGGGGCATCATTTGGGAGCCCCAAGGGGGAGCCACCCTGGCTGATCTCACGAGCCCGTTCGCGCCGATTTTGGTGGGACGTCTCAGCTAGAATTGCCGTTTGGCGCCCCCAACATGTATCTCTTGAGAGCCTCATGGTCGCAAAACGCTGCCAGGGGCATCATTTGGGAGCCCCAAGGGGGAGCCACCCTGGCTGATCTCACGAGCCCGTTCGCGCCGATTTTGGTGGGACGTCTCAGCTAGAATTGCCGTTTGGCGCCCCCAACATGTATCTCTTGAGAGCCTCATGGTCACAAAACGCTGCCAGGGGCATCATTTGGGAGCCCCAAGGGGGAGCCACCCTGGCTGATCTCACGAGCCCGTTCGCGCCGATTTTGGTGGGACGCCTCAGCTAGAATTGCCGTTTGGCCTCCCCAACATGTATCTCTTGAGAGCCTCATGGTCACAAAACGCTGCCAGGGGCATCATTTGGGAGCCCCAAGGGGGAGCCACCCTGGCTGATCTCACGAGCCCGTTCGCGCCGATTTTGGTGGGACGTCTAAACTAAAATTGCCGTTTGGCCTCCCCAACATGTATCTCTTGAGAGCCTCATGGTCGCAAAACGCTGCCAGGGGCATCGCTTGGGAGCCCCAGGGGGGGTCCACCAGGGGCTTCATAGTCACCAAACGCTGCCAGGGGCAGCATTTTGGCTTCCCAAAGAGGAGTCGACCCGGGCCTCCTAGTCGCCAGACACTGCCAGGGGCACCATTGGGATTCAGACTCGCACCCAGACTCACTCATACACAAGCTCACTCACACTCAGATTCATTTCTTCAGAGTCAGGCACACACAGACGTACCCATACTCAGACTCACCCACACTCAGGCTCACCTAACCCAGACTCCGTCAGAAGCCAGTAGCGAAGAGAGCAGAGAGGAGAGAGAGAGAGAGAGGGAGAGAGAGAGAGAGAGAGAGAGAGATAGAGAGAAAGAGAGAGAGAGAGAGAGAGAGAGAGCGGGAGAGAGCGAGAGAGAGAGAGAGAGAGCGCGAGCGCGAGCGCGAGCGAGAGAGAGAGAGAGAGAGAGAGAGAGAGAGAGCGAGGAAGAGAGAGAGAGAGAGAGAGAGAGAGAGAGGAATATAGAGATAGAGAGATAGGAGAGAGATAGAAGAGAGAAAGAGAGAGCATAGAGAGCAAGATGCGAGAGAGATAGGATCGAGAGAGAGATAAGGAGAGAGGAGAAGAGTAGAGGAGAGAGCTGAGAGAGAGAGAGAGGGAGGGGGATTGAGAGAGGAGGCTAGGCGAGAGAAAGATAGAAATAGAAGAGAGGGAGGAGAAGATAAGGATAAGGACAGAAGAGAGGGAGAGAGAAAAATAGCGAGAAAGAGAGAAAGAGGAGAGAGAGAGAGAGAGCGAGAGCGAGAGAGAGAGAGAGAGAGAGAGAGAGAGAGAGAGAGAGAGAGAGAGAGAGAGAGCGAGAGACGAGAGAGAGAGAGAGAGAGAGAGCAGAGAGAGAGAGAGAGAGAGAGAGAGCGGGAGAGAGCGAGGGAGAGCGAGAGAGAGCGAGAGAGAGCGAGTGAGAGCGAGAGAGAGAGAGAGAGAGAGAGAGAGAGAGAGAGCGAGAGAGAGCGACAGAGAGCGAGAGACAGCAAGAGAGAGCGAGAGAGCGAAAGAGAGAGAGAGAGAGAGAAGAGAGAGAGAGAGGGAGAGAGCGAGGGAAGAGAGAGAGAGAGATAGAGAGAGAAAGAGAGAGAGAGATAGAGAGAGAGAGAAGAGAAGAGAAGCGAAGAGAAGAGAGAGAGCGAGAGAAAGAGAGAGAGAGATGGAGAGTGAGAGAGAGAGAGGAGAGAGCAGAGAGATAATAGAGAGAAGAGAGAGAGGAGAGAGAGAAAGAGAGAGAGAGAGAGGGAGAGAGAGAGAAAGAGAGAGAGAGGCAGAGATAGAGGCAGAGAGAGAGAGGCACAGAGAGAGAGAGGCAGAGAGAGAGAGAGAGGCAGAGAGAGAGAGGCAGAGAGAGAGGCAGAGAGAGAGAGAGAGGCAGGGAAAGAGAGGCAGAGACAGAGAGAGGGCAGAGAGAGAGAGAGACAGAGAGAGCAGAGAGAGAGAGAGAGAGAGGCAGCTCAGTCACACTTAAATCCAGATGTTCTCACCGAGTCCCACCACCAAGGGAGCGCCAGCAAGGAGATGCACATATGGGGATCCCCACGCAGTGAATAATTTCAATACGTTGGAGGTCTGGGGATGCCGCACGCGCCGCTGCAGAGCCACGAGGAGAGCACAGCATCGCCGCAGGGGCCCGCCACCGCCCGCCCTCCCCCCGAGGTCGACGGGCTGCGCTCGGGCCTCCCCGCCGCCGAGGTCGCCGAGGCCGCCGCGCTCGAGGAGGCGCGGGAAGCAGGCGAGGAGGCGGCGAAGACCGCCGCAGGCGCGGGCGCGGCCCGGCGCCAACAGTACCCATGGCGACTGTTCTTCGTTTTTCCCAACCATCCTGTGGTGTGTTGGGTCCTCGTTTTGAAGAAACGGTCCCCGCGTCCTCCTCTCCTCCTCTGCCCCCTCCTCCTTGCTGCCGCCCGCATGCGTCACCCACACCCAATTCGGCACACCCCTCACACGTTTCGTGGCCCCATAGGAGCTCCGCCGAAGGCCCCATGCTGCCAGCCCCGCATGCGTTCTCGCACACGCCACTCGCACACCCTTCACACGCTTCGTGGCCCATAGGGCTCCGCCGAAGGCCCCCAGTGCTGCCCCACACTTTCTTGGCCCATAGTAATCTCCGCAGCCGAAGGCCCCAGTTGCTGCCGCCGTCGCATGGGTCACCCACGCACCAAATTCGGCACACCCCTCACACGTTTCGTGGCCCTATAGGATCTCCGCCGAAGGCCCCCAGTGCTGCCGCCCTAATGCGTCACGCACACACAATGCGGCACACCCCTCACACGTTTCGTGATCCCATAGGGAGCTCCACCGAAGGCCCCAGTGTTGCCGCCCGCATGCGTCACCCACACCCGATTCGGCACACCCCTCACACGTTTCGTGGCCCCATAGGGAGCTCCGCCGAAGGCCACAGTGCTGCCGCCCGCGTGCGTCACGCGCACCCAATTCGGCACGCCCCTCACACGCGTCGTGGCCCCATAGGAGCTCCGCCGGAGCCCTTGCTGCCGCCACGCATGCGTCACCCACACCCGATTCGGCACACTCCCTCACAGACGTTTCGTGCCCAGAATGAGTCTCCGCCGAGGCCCCAGTGCTGCCGCCCCGCATGCGTCCCCACACCAAATTTCCGGCACAACCCTCCACGCTTCGTGCCCCTTAGGGAGCTCCGCCGAAGGCCCCAGTGCTGCCGCCATGCGCCCTGCCGTGCGTCTCGCACACCCCCCCAAACAAAAAAAAAAACTCGGCACACCCCTCACACGTTTCGTGGCCCCATGCGAGCTCCGCCGAAGGCCCCAGTGCTGCCGCCCACATGCGTCACCCACACCCAATTCGGCACACCCCTCACACGTTTCGTGGCCCCATAGGGAGCTCCGCCGAAAGCCCCAGTGCTGCCGCCCGCGTGCGTCACGCACACCCAATTCGGCACACCCCTCACACGTTTCGTGGCTCCATAGGGAGCTCCGCCGAAGGCCCCAGTGTTGCCGCCCGCATGCGTCCCGCACACCCATTTCGGCACACCCCTTACACGCTTCGTGGCCCCATAGGGAACTCTACCGAAGGCCCCAGTGCTGCCGCCCGCATGCGCCACGCACACCCAACTCGGCACACCCCTCACACGTTTCGTGGCCCCATAGGGAGCATCGCCGAAGGCCCCAGTGCTGCCGCCCGCATGCGTCACGCACGCCCAATTTGGCACACCCCTCACACGTTTCGTGGCCCCAAAGGGAGCTCCACCGAAGGTCCCGGTGGGTGTGTCCGCATGCGTCCCGCACATTCATTTCGGCACACCCCTCACACGCTTCGTGGCCCCGTAGCGAGCTCCACCGAAGGCCCCAGTGCTCCCGCCCGCATGCGTCCCGCACACCCAATTCGGCACACCCCTCACGCGTTTCGTGGCCCCATAGGGAGCTCCGCCGAAGGTCCCAGTGGGTGTGCCCGGATGCGTCCCGCACACCAATTTCGGCATACGCTTCACACGTTTCGTGGCCCCATAGGGAGCTCCACCGAAAGCCCCAGTGGGTGTGCCCGCATGCGTCCCGCACACCCATTTCGGCAAACTCTCACGCGTTTCGTGACCCCTCACACGTTTCGTGGTCCCATAGGGAGCTCCACCGAAGGCCCCAGTGGGTGTGCCGGCATGCGTCCCGCACACCCAATTCGGCACACCCCTCGCACGTTTCGTGGCCCGTAGGGGGCTCCACCGAAGGTCCAGTGCTGCCGCCCGCATGCGTCCCGCACACCAATTTCGGCATACCCTTCACACGTTTCGTGGCCCCATAGGGAGCTCCGCCGAAGGCCCCAGTTTGTGTGCCCGCATGCGTCCCGCACACCCATTTCGGCACACCCCTCACGCGTTTCGTGACCCCTCACACGTTTTGTGGTCCCATAGGGAGCTCCACCGAAGGGTTCAGTGGGTGTGCCCGCATGCGTCCCGCACACCCATTTCGGCACACCCCTCGTACGTTTCGTGGCCCCGAAGGGAGCTCCACCGAGGGTCTCAGCGGGTGTGCCCGCATGCGTCCCGCACACCCATTTCGGCACACCCCTCACACGTGCTCCGCCGAAGGTCCCAGCGGGTGTGCCCGCATGCGTCCCGCACACCCATTTAGGCACACCTCTCACACGTTTCGTGGGCCCATAGGGGGCTCCACCGAAGGTCTCAGTGGGTGTGCCCTCATGCGTCCCGCACGCCCATTTCGGCACACCCCTCAGACGCTTCGTGGCCCCATAGGGAGCGCCACCGAAGAAGATATTCACAATTGCGGTACTCATAATTGCATATGGTTGGGTCCTTCGCCAGGATAATTTTTGTTGGGGGGGCCAAGATCCTTCCGTTTCTATCTGCTCTGTCCTGGGCCTCTTCCTGGCCACTGGGGGGCCAGGGACAAGTGGAAACGAGCACAATTAGAAATGAGCACGATTAGAAATGAACGACGTGCACTCCGAGTTTCTTAGTAAGCGTCGGGGGGGCGTCACCCCCGCCGACGGCCCCACATCGACCCCCGTCGCGGGCAGCCACGGCGCGCCGAAGGCGCTCCGGCCCGCGTCGCGGCGCGACGACGAGGCGAGGTTGACCCCCGTCGGGGGAGTACCCCCCCACGCATATGGTTAAGAAACCCAGCAGTACCCATTGGTCGGAAGAAGCAGGTCGAGACAGGAAGCAGGAAGGCGGGCGTGTAAAATAAACTAATCCTTTTGCCGATCGGCGCGGGCCCTCGCACCCCCTCCCCCCCCTCCCCGTGGAATAGATCCTGGCTGTTTTTGGCGCCTGTTTCAGACAGGTGGAGCCTCCCCCATAGGACGCACTGGTGCAAACAGTCGCACTACGCAGAGGTCTTGAGCCAGACCCACCCCTCTCCCCCCTTTCCGCCCAGTGTCGAAACGCCCCCAAAAAACGCTCACAAGGCGTTGGAAGTATATTGGGTCTCCGCCCGCCCCCTGAAGAGGAGGGAAGAGGGGAAGCCACTCGATCATTGAAGCAGGAAGGCGCTTTGAAGCAAGCTTGGAATATGGGAATCCACAAATACCTGCTGTCTTCGAACCATGGGTACTCCAAATCCCTTATTAATCGATCCTTCCCAAAAAACTTGAGATATCGCGGACCCACCTCTTCGACGGGGCGCCCTAATAAACCAGACCCCCTAAGCTCCAATCCAAAGATGAAGCGCCCTAATAAACCGGGCCCCCTCCAGGTACAAAAAAGGCGCCTCAAACAGCCGGACCCAGGGGACGATGAATAAGGGATCTGGAGTACGGTTCGGAGGTTGACAGACCTCCTACCCTGACACGTCGATTGAGGAATTGGCCGGTTTCGGTTCGCGAGAGGGCGTCGCGGCCGTCATTTGTTGCGGGTCCAGGTCCGTCGGTCTCGGTCCCAGGCCGTTGTCACTAAGGGGAGGTCTACGGAAGGGAGGTCTGTCCACCGCCGCACAGTCGGGAACTGTTCGACAGCGTGTGGCTCCGCCGGTGCTGGCTCACCGCGCTTCGGAGCGACCCGCGGCCCCCCGGGCGGCAGAGTCCCGGGGCGGTGCCGAGCTTGCCCGCCCCGCGGAGAGCCGAGCGACCCGCTGTCACTCAATCAGTGGCGAAGCGTCCTGGCGAGCCTATAGCCCTACCAAACAATGTTCTAAGGACCTTTTGTGGTTTCCACGAAATGTTAGAACCTTTCTGGCGGAGCCTGTCTTCTTTTAGCACATCGGGTTTATGTTCTAAGAACATTTTTTTGTTCTTAGAACATCTTTGGGTTCTAAGAACATGACGTGGTAGGGCTATAGGAATATTCCGGGGCGGTCGGTCCCTGCTCAAAGGGACAGTTCGCGTGTCGCCGGGGCCGCCGCCGCGACACGCCAAGCAGAAGTTCTTGAGCTCCCAGGCCCCCTCGAGTCACGAAACAATCACGGCGGGAGGTTTTTCGCAATTTTCGGCCTCGGGGGGCCCCTGCCAGGCCTCGGGACCGTCAAAAAACGACTCAGGATGAAAAGCCGGTCCCGGGGAACGGGTCCAGACCTTTTGGGGTCGACGTCGCGAAGAAATCACGACGTCGGGGGTCTGAGTTTTTGGCCGTGCACCGGGTGTGTTGTTCCCAACCCTCCTGCGTTGGGTTCTCGTTTTGAATAGAGCACTGCTCGCGCGTCTCCTTCCTTCCCGCCCCCCCCGTCCCTCTCTTCCCCCCTGCCTTTGACCTCGCTCGTCGCCATCCCTGGGGGGCTGCGATCTGTGAAACTGTCGCCACTTTCGAGGCCTGCTGGGGGGCCCAGCACAGTGGGTACTCACGGCAGACTCAAATGGGACCTCGCCATCCCTTGGGGGCTGCGATCTGTGAAACTGTCGCCACTTTCGAGGCCTGCTGGGGGGCCCAGCACAGTGGGTACTCACGGCAGACTCAAATGGGACCTCGCCATCCTTGGGGGCTGCGATCTGTGAAACGTCGCCACTTTCGAGGCCTGCTTGGGGCCCAGCACAGTGGGTATCACCGAACAGCTCAATGGGACATCGCCATCCCTGGGGGTCTTCGATCTTTGAAACTGTAGCCCTTTCGAGGCCTGCTGGGGGGCCCAGCACAGAGGTAGTCACGGCAGACTCAAATGGGACCTCGCCATCCCTGGGGGGCTGCGATCTGTGAACCTGTCGCCACTTTCGAGGCCTGCTGGGGGGGGGCCCAGCACAGTGGGTACGCACCGCAGACTCAAATGGGACCTCGCCATCCCTGGGGGGCTGCGATCTGTGAGACTGTCGCCGCTTTCGAGGCCTGCTGGGGGGCCCAGCACAGTGGGTAGTCACGGCAGACTCAAATGGGACCTCGCCATCCTTGGGGGGGTGCGATCTGTGAAACTGTCGCCACTTTCGAGTTCTGCTTGCGGGGCCCAGCACAGTAGGTACTCACGGCAGATTCGAATGGGACCTCGCCATCCCTGGGGGGCTGCGATCTGTGAAACTGTCGCCACTTTCGAGGCCTGCTGGGGGGCCCAGCACAGTGACGCCACGGGCAGACCAAATGAGACCTCGCCATCCCTGGGGGGCTGCGATCTGTGAAACTGTCGCCATTTTCGAGGCCTGCTGGGGGCCCAGCACAGTGAGGGCCACACGCAGATTCAAATTAGACCTCGCCATCCCTGGGGGGCTGCGATCTGTGAAACTGTCGCCACTTTCGAGGCCTGCTGGGGGGCCCAGCACAGTGGGTACCCACGGCAGACTCAAATTGGACCTCGCCATCCCTGGGGGGCTGCGATCTGTGAAACTGTCGCCACTTTCGAGGCCTGCTGAGGGGCCCAGCACAGTGGGTACCCACCGCAGATTCAAATTAGACCTCGCCATCCCTGGGGGGCTGCGATCTGTGAAACTGTCGCCACTTTCGAGGCCTGCTGGGGGGCCCAGCACAGTGGGTACTCACGGCAGACTCAAATGAGACCTCGCCATCCTTGGGGGGCTGCGATCTGTGAAACTGTCGCCACTTTCGAGGCCTGCTGGGGGGCCCAGCACAGTGGGTACTCACGGCAGATTCAAATTGGACCTCGCCATCCCTGGGGGGCTGCGATCTGTGAAACTGTCGCCACTTTCGAGGCCTGCTGGGGGGCCCAGCACAGTGGGTACTCACCGCAGACTCAAATTGGACCTCGCCATCCCTGGGGGGCTGCGATCTGTGAAACTGCCGCCACTTTCGAGGGCTGCTGAGGGGCCCACCACAGTGGGTACCCACACGCAGATTCAAATTTGACCTCGCCATCCCTTGGGGGCTGCGATCTGTGAAACTGTCGCCACTTTGGAGGCCTGCTGGGGGGCCCAGCACAGTGACGCCACACGCAGATTCAAATTAGACCTCGCCATCCCTGGGGGGCTGCGATCTGTGAAACTGTCGCCACTTTCGAGGCCTGCTTGCGGGGCCCAGCACAGTGACGCCTCCCAAGTAGCTTACACATCAAGTTGATTGTCCATACAAGTTTCGGCCAACTCCACGTTTCCATTGATACAAATGGGTTGGGTACGTCAAAGGGTAATTTTTTCATCGCGCAAGCTGTGAACCTCGCTTGCTCCTCGATAGACCAGGCGTGCTGTTATTCCATCTTAGATTACCAAGATGGGGTCCGAAAAGACTGGGTCGGAGGATCGCGCCGCAGCGCCCATGCATCGGCGATGCGGCGCGATGCGGAGCTCGATTTTCTCCGTTCCGGCGTCGCCGATGCGCCGCGATCTTCCGATCCCATCTACTCGGACCTCATTTTGGCGGCGTATATTTCATCACACAAGCTGTGAACCTCGCTCGCTCTTCCTCCCTTATCCTCCTCTTCCTCCTCCTCCTTCTCCCCCTCCTCTTCGAGGACGGTCCTCCGGGTTAATCCTGGCCTGAATCCTGGCCCTAATTTGGGCTGACCCAGCTAATCGGCCCCGCAATCCGATTCGATTGCCCTCAATCTTTCTCACGACGACCTCCCAAAGAGTGACCCCCCAACAGCCTCGGGCGGGGCTGGGACAGGGATGAACGCAGCCCCTCCAAAGGAGCT
This sequence comes from Prorocentrum cordatum, assembly GCA_963575745.1. Lineage (NCBI taxonomy): Eukaryota > Dinophyceae > Prorocentrales > Prorocentraceae > Prorocentrum > Prorocentrum cordatum. The sequence continues at coordinate 50,024 of CAUYUJ010018396.1, forward strand.
GCCCCCCTGACAGCCCAGAAGGGGCTCTGGTTTTCGGGCCAGTCCTCAGATCTAGGCGGGGGGACCTGCTCGAAGTCGAGGCTCGCCACGACCAGAGAAACGCGTTCCTTACCAGGCGTTCCTCGCAGTAGCACGACGGCTGCAGCAGCCCAGGGCGGCGGCTGGCCCGGAGGCCCCTGCGGAGGAGGCGCGCGCCAGCCGGGGGCCCGTCCCCAGGCAGCCCTGCGGCTGGTGTGTGTGTGTGTGTGTCGACTGGGTGGCGGGGCCGGCCACGCCACATGCTCGGGGAGCGTTCTGACTCACGCTGAAGTTGATGCTGCTGCTGATTATGATTGTGTGGATGTCGATGACGATGATGATGATGGTGATGAAGCTGATTCTGGTGATGATGATGATGATGATGATGATGATGATGATGATGATGATGGTGATGGTGATGATGATGGTGGTGGTGGTGGTGGTGGTGATGATGATGATGATGATGGTGATGATGATGATGGTGATGATGATGATGATGGTGATGATGATGATGATGCTGATGCTGCTGATGATGATGATGGTGATGATGATGAGGGGGGGTGATTATGATGGTCATGGTGATGGTGATGATGATGATGTTTAATATGATGATGGCGATGGTGATCTTGATTAGTATGATGATGCTGCTGTTGAGGATGACGAGGATGGTGGTGGTGGTGCTGATGATAATAGTAAGGATGATGGTGGTGATGATGATGATGCTGATGATGATGATGATGATGCTGCTAACGAGGATGATGATAATGATGATGGCGACGATGATGATGCTGATCTTATGGAGATACGTGGATGATGGTGCTGCTGTCGATTATCGTGATGACGATGATGCTGATGATGATTTGGATGACGATGATGATGACGATGTTGCTGCTGGTGCTGATGATGATGCTGGTGATGATGATGGCGATGAAGATTGTGATGGTGATGATGCTGATGATGGTGTTACTGATGATGATTATGCTGATGATGATGAAGATGATGCTGATGATGACGATGCTGCTGATGATGATGCTGATGATGATGATGATGATGACGATGATGATGCTGATGATGATGATGATGATGATGATGGTGATGATGATGATGATGATGCTGATGATGATGATGATGATGATGATGATGATGATGATGATGATGATGATGATGATGCCGATGACCATGACGATGTCGATGACGATGACCATGACGATGACGATGATGACGACGATGTCGATGAGTTTGGGAGGCCTCTGCCCCAGGCGCTGGCCCCCCAAAAGCACCCCCCGCGCCCCCGAGGCGCGGCGCTCTGGGCCGAGGAGCGCACCGCACTGCGGGAGCGCCTGGGCAGCCTCACGGCGGGGGCGGACGAGCTGCGAGGCCGCGGCGACCGCGGCGACCACGACCACCACCCTCTGCTCCGAGGGTTGTGGGAGGGAGGGGATGGAGAAGAAGCTGGGAGGACGAGGAGGAGGACGAGGACGAGGAGGAGGACGAGGAGGCTGAGGAGGAATAGGGAGGAGGCACGCCCCCATCGGAGAGGAGGAGGATACTGAGGGCGAAGCCCGAAGCGGGAAGAGGATGGATGGATGGAGGGAGGGAGGCAGGAACGGTGGGCGGGGCGACGACGGCGAAGGCAACGGGACGACGACGACGACGACGACGACGACGACGACGACGACGACGACGACCCGCGGCGGGAAGCCCGGAGGCCAACTTCGAGCAGCGGAGGCCAGGCTGCACGAGCGCCGGCTGGTCCGCTGCGCCCCAGCGCCAGGAGGACGGGGGGGGGGCGGGAACGAGGGTCGAGAGGATGTTTTTTGTTGTCGTTGTCGTGGACGTCTTTGGCGAGGAGGACGAGGGATATATTGAGAAGGATGAGGAGGAGGAGGTGGTGAAGAGCTGGGGGGAAGGAGGAGGAGGAAACAAGAATGAAAGGGGGTGAGGAGGGAGCAGAAGGAGGAGGAGAGGAGGACCAAGAGGGAGAGTGGGAGCAGGAGGAAGGGGATGAGGAGGGGGAGGAGGACCAGGGAGGGAGAGTGGGAGCAGGAGGAAGACAAGGATGATGATTATTAGTTCGATGATGGTGATGATGATGACGATGGTGATGATGCTGCTGATGATGATGCTGATGATGGTGATGCTGATGCTGCTGCTGATGATGATAACGCTGACGAAGATGATGATGGTGATGCTGATGCTGCTGATGATGATGGTGATGATGATGATGTTGATGATGATGTTGATGCTGATGATGAGTATGGTGATGCTCCTGAAGACGATGATGGTGATGACGACGATAATGCTGATGCTGATGATGATGAAGATGATGACTAAGATAATGATGATAGTGATGATGATGATGATGGTGATGATGCTTATGATGGTATTGATGATGATGATGCTGATTCTTATGATGCAGATGATGAGGATGACGACGAGGAGGAGGGAGAGGAGGAGGAGGATGAGGAGCAGGAGGAGGACACATTGTTGGAGTAGGAGTAGGAGTAGGAGAAAGCGTAGCAGTAGTAGTAGTAGTAGTAGTAGTAGTAGTCGTAGTCGTAGTCGTAGTCGTAGTCGTAGTCGTAGTCGTAGTCGTAGTCGTAGTAGTAGTAGTAGTAGTAGTAGTAGTAGTAGTAGTAGTAGTAGTAGTAGTAGTGGAAGTAGTGGTAGTAGTCGTAGTAGTAGTAGTAGTAGTAGTAGTAGTAGTAGTAGTAGTCGTAGTCGTAGTCGTTTCCTAGTATTATTAGTAGTAGTAGTAGTGTAGTAAGTAGTAGTAGTCGAGTCGGTAGTAGTAGTAGTAGTAGTCGTAGTAGTAGTATTTAATAGTGTATTAGTATCATGTCGCAGTGTAGTAGTAGTAATTAGTAGTAGAGTGTATAGCAGCAGTCGTGAGTCGTAGTCGTAAGTACTATAAACTGGTCGTAGCAGTAAGTAGTAGTAGTAAAGTAGTAGTAGTCTAGTCGTATGGTAGTATAGTAGTCAAGTAGTAGTAGTAGTAAGTCGGAGTAGTATTATAGTCGTATAGTAGTATTAGTAGTAGTAGTATAGTAAGGCGGAGTATAAGTAGGAGTAAGTAGGATCAAGCCTAGCCAGCTTCGATCGAAGTCAAGCATGGCATGCCCAGTCCCACCCGCCCTCCCACAACATAAGAAGCAAAGCTGGCACAACTGGGTGCCGAAGTCACACCGGCCAGCCGGTTTGGTACAGCTGATGCGGCCGCGATGGCGGTTGCCGACGGGAACTGGCGAGCGCGTGTTGAATGCCGCGCACGCATTGCCAGACGAGTCGAGAATGGCCCGGTACACCGCAGGAAGCCAGAGGTGGCCGGAGGAAGCCCGACGGTCTGACAGGACACCCAAAAGCATTTTTGTGAAAAAGCATTGGGTTTTTGATGTTTTTATGTTGAAATGCTTGCAAACACACGGTGTTCGGTGGGATTCTGACATGAACGCGCGCGTGTGCTCTTTGTGGTATTTTTATGCCACGTAGTAGGTTCCGCGCCTGGGGGTGGGGGGGGATGACATAGCATCGCGGAGTGCACCCGAGCGATGACGCGAAATCCGTTCAATTTTGACCGAATTCTTAAGATTCCTATGGTTTTCATATGATTTCAGCAAGAGAGCCCGGGCGGGAAATTTGTACAATTTTTGTGAAAAGCATTGGGTTTTTGATGTTTTTATGTTGAAATGCTTGCAAACACACGGTGTTCGGTAGGATTCTGACATGAACGCGCGCGTGTGCTCTTTGTGGTTTTTTTGCAATGGATTATCGTTTTTTAACCAGTTTTAGATGGGACCACCCGGATGCGGCCCCCTTGGCCGGCCTGATGGGGGAGTAGGCAAGTATATGCTAATAAGGGTGAATAAGGATTGAGGATCGGGAGTAGGAGTAGGAGTCAAGCTAGCCAGCTCGAGCGAGTCAAGCATGGCATGCCCAGTCCCACCCTCCCTCCCACAACATAAGAAGCAAAGCTGGCACAACTGGGGGCCGAAGTCACACCGGCCAGCCGGTTTGGTACAGCTGATTCGGCCGCGATGGCGGTTGCCGACGGGAACTGGCGAGCGCGTGTTGAATGCCGCGCACGCATTGCCAGACGAGTCGAGAATGGCCCGGTACACCGCAGGAAGCCAGAGGTGGCCGGATGAAACCCGACGGTCTGACAGGACACCCCAAAACATTTTTTGTGAAAAACATTAGGTTTTTGATGTTTTTATGTTGAAATGCTTGCAAACACACGGTGTTCGGTAGGATTCTGACATGAACGCGCGAGTGTGCTTTTTGTTGTATTTTTTGCACAGGATTCGCGGCCTGGGTGCATGACAGAGCATCGCGAGTGCACCGCGCGATGACGTGAAATCGCTGGATTTGACCGAATTATTAAGATTCCTATGGTTTTCCTATGATTTCAGCAAGAGAGCCCGGGCGGGAAATTTGTACAATTTTTGTGAAAAAAGCATTGGGTTTTTGATGTTTTTATGTTGAAATGCTTGCAAACACATTGTGTTCGGTAGGATTCTGACATGAACGCGCGCGTGTGCTCTTTGTGGTATTTTTGCAATGGATTATCGCCGTGGACGACAGGACGTCCATGTCGAGAGGAAAAAATCAGAAAAATGTTGATTTTGTATTGTTTTTTACAGGTTAGGATGGGACCACCCGGATGCGCCCGCTATCTGCCGGCCTGAGGGGGGAGTAGGAGTATATTCTAATAAGGAATAAGGATAGGAGTCGGAGTAGGAGTAGGAGTCAAGCTAGCCAGCTCGAGCGAGTCAAGCATGGCATGCCCAGTCCCACCCGCCCTCCCACAACATAAGAAGCAAAGCTGGCACAACTGGGGGCCGAAGTCACACCGGCCAGCCGGTTTGGTACAGCTGATGCGGCCGCGATGGCGGTTGCCGACGGGAACTGGCGAGCGCGTGTTGCATGCCGCGCACGCATTGCCGAAAAAAGAACCGTCGAAGAATGGCCCGTTACAAACCGCGGAAGCCGAGGTGGCCGGAGGAACCCGATGTTCTGACAGGAAACACCCCACAGCATTTTGCGAAGAAGCATTATGTTTTTTGATGTTTTTATGTTGAAATGCTTGCAAACACACGGTGTTCGGTAGGATTCTGACATGAACGCGCGCGTGTGCTCTTTGTGTATTTTTTGCAATGGATTATCGCCGTGGACGACAGGACGTCCATGTCGAGAGGAAAAAATAAGAAAAATGTTGATTTTGTATTGTTTTTTACAAGTTAGGATGGGACCCCCCGGATGCGGCCCCTAATGGCCGGCCTGAGGGGGGAGTAGGAGTATATTCTAATAAGGAATAAGGATAGGAGTAGGAGTAGGAGTAGGAGTAGGAGTTGGAGTCAAGCTAGCCAGCTCGAGCGAGTCAAGCATGGCATGCCCAGTCCCACCCGCCCTCCCACAACATAAGAATCAAAGCTGGCACAACTGGGGGCCGAAGTCACACCGGCCAGCCGGTTTGGTACAGCTGATGCGGCCGCGATGGCGGTTGCCGACGGGACCTGGCGAGCGCGTGTTGAATGCCGCGCACGCATTGCCAGACGAGTCGAGAATGGCCCGGTACACCGCAGGAAGCCTGAAGGCCCCAACTTGTAGTGTTTTTTTATAAAGGGGGGGTTTGGATGGGCGGGCGCGGGGTGTGCGCCGCATCCCATTCCTGCCAAGCATTTTGCGACGTGGACGACAGGACGTCCATGCTGAAAGGAAAAACGTTGGTGCGCGGCGCCGAGGCGAGAGCGACATGTCACCCCTTCGCGCGGGGTGTGCACCGCGTCCCATTCCTGCCACGCATTTTGCGACGTGACGACAGCACGACCATGTTGACAAGAAAAACAAAAACTGGGTATTGTCTTTTGCAGATTAGAATGGGACGGATTGGATGGGCGGGCGCGGGGTGTGCGCCGCGTCCCATTCCTGCCATGCATTTTGCGACGTGGACGACAGGACGTCCATGCGACGGTGCCAATGACGGCGACGACTCTAAAAAGATTTGAGCATGCGCTCGCGGCGACGCGCGCGCATGTCGCCCGCGTGGTATTTTTTGCACAGGATTCGCGGCCTGGGTGCATGACAGAGCATCGCGAATGCACCGCGCGATGACGTGAAATCGCTGGATTTGACCGAATTCTTAAGATTCCTATGGTTTTCCTATGATTTCAGCAAGAGAGCCGGGCAGGAAAATTGTAGAATTTCTGTGAAAAAAGCATTGGGTTTTTGATGTTTTCATGTTGAAATGCTTGCAAACACACGGTGTTCGGTAGGATTCTGACATGAACGCGCGCGTGTGCTCTTTGTGGTATTTTTTGCAATGGATTATCGCCGTGGACGACAGGACGTCCATGTCGAGAGGAAAAAATAAGAGAAATGTTGATTTTGTATTGTTTTTTACAGGTTAGGATGGGACCACCCGGATGCGGCCCCTAATGGCCGGCCTGAGGGGGGAGTAGGAGTATATTCTAATAAGGAATAAGGATAGGAGTAAGAGTAGGAGTCAAGCTAGCCAGCTCGAGCGAGTCAAGCATGGCATGCCCAGTCCCACCCGCCCTCCCACAACATAAGAAGCAAAGCTGGCACAACTGGGGGGCGAAGTCACACCGGCCAGCCGGTTTGGTACAGCTGATGCGGCCGCGATGGCGGTTGCCGACGGGAACTGGCTAGCGCGTGTTGAATGCCGCGCACGCATTGCCAGACGAGTCGAGAATGGCCCGGTACACCGCAGGAAGCCAGAGGTGGCCGGAGGAAGCCCGACGGTCTGACAGGACACCCCAAAGCATTTTTGTGAAAAAGCATTGGGTTTTTGATGTTTGTATGGTGAAATGCTTGCAAAACACACGGTATTCGGTAGGATTCTGACATGAACGCGCGAGTGTGCTCTTTGTGGTATTTTTTGCACAGGATTATCGCCGTGGACGACAGGACGTCCATGTCGAGAGGAAAAAATAAGAAACATGTTGATTTTGTATTGTTTTTTTACAGGTTAGGATGGGACCACCCGGATGCGCCCGCTATCTGCCGGCCTGAGGGGGGAGTAGGAGTATATTCTAATAAGGAATAAGGATAGGAATAGGAGTAGGAGTAGGAGTAGGAGTCAAGCTAGCCAGCTCGAGCGAGTCAAGCATGGCATGCCCAGTCCCACCCGCCCTCCCACAACATAAGAAGCAAAGCTGGCACAACTGGGGGCCGAAGTCACACCGGCCAGCCGGTTTGGTACAGCTGATGCGGCCGCGATGGCGGTTGCCGACGGGAACTGGCGAGCGCGTGTTGAATGCCGCGCACGCATTGCCAGACGAGTCGAGAATGGCCCGGTACACCGCAGGAAGCCAGAGGTGGCCGGAGGGAGCCCGACGGTCTGACAGGACACCCCAAAGCATTTTTGTGAAAAAGCATTGGGTTTTTGATGTTTTTATGTTGAAATGCTTGCAAACACACGGTGTTCGGTAGGATTCTGACATGAACGCGCGAGTGTGCTCTTTGTGGTATTTTTTGCACAGGATTCGCGGCCTGGGTGCATGACAGAGCATCGCGAGTGCACCGCGCGATGACGTGAAATCGCTGGATTTGACAGAATTCTTAAGATTCCTATGGTTTTCCTATGATTTCAGCAAGAGAGCCCGGGCGGGAAATTTGTACAATTTTTGTGAAAAAAACATTGGGTTTTTGATGTTTTTATGTTGAATGCTTGCAAACACACGGTGTTCGGTAGGATTCTGACATGAACGCGCGCGTGTGCTCTTTGTGGTTTTTTTTGCAATGGATTATCGCCGTGGACGACAGGACGTCCATGTCGAGAGGAAAAAATAAGAAAAATGTTGATTTTGTATTGTTTTTTACAGGTTAGGATGGGACCACCCGGATGCGGCCCCTATCGGCCGGCCTGAGGGGGGAGTAGGAGTATATTCTAATAAGGAATAAAGATAGGAGTAGGAGTAGGAGTAGGAGTAGGAGTCAAGCTAGCCAGCTCGAGCGAGTCAAGCATGGCATGCCCAGTCCCACCCGCCCTCCCACAACATAAGAAGCAAAGCTGGCACAACTGGGGGCCGAAGTCACACCGGCCAGCCGGTTTGGTACAGCTGATGCGGCCGCGATGGCGGTTGCCGACGGGAACTGGCGAGCGCGTGTTGAATGCCGCGCACGCATTGCCAGACGAGTCGAGAATGGCCCGGTACACCGCAGGAAGCCAGAGGTGGCCGGAGGAAGCCCGACGGTCTGACAGGACACCCCAAAGCATTTTTGTGAAAAAGCATTGGGTTTTTGATGTTTTTATGTTGAAATGCTTGCAAAAACACGGTGTTCGGTAGGATTCTGACATGAACGCGCGAGTGTGCTCTTTGTGGTATTTTTTGCACAGGATTCGCGGCCTGGGTGCATGACAGAGCATCGCGAGTGCACCGCGCGATGACGTGAAATCGCTGGATTTGACCGAATTCTTAAGATTCCTATGGTTTTCCTATGATTTCAGCAAGAGAGCCCGGGCGGGAAATTTGTACATTTTTTTGTGAAAAAGCATTGGGTTTTTGATGTTTTTATGTTGAAATGCTTGCAGACACACGGTGTTCGGTAGGATTCTGACATGAACGCGCGCGTGTGCTCTTTGTAATATTTTTTGCAATGGAATATCGCCGTGGACGACAGGACGTCCATGTCGAGAGGGGCAAATAAAAAAATGTTGATTTTGTAGTGTTTTTTACAGGTTAGGATGGGACCACCCGGATGCGGCCCCTATCGGCCGGCCTGAGGGGGGAGTAGGAATATATTCTAATAAGGAATAAGGATAGGAGTCAAGCTAGCCAGCTCGAGCGAGTCAAGCATGGCATGCCCAGTTCCACCCGCCCTCCCACAACATAAGAAGCAAAGCTGGCACAACTGGGGGCCGAAGTCACACCGGCCAGCCGGTTTGGTACAGCTGATGCGGCCGCGATGGCGGTTGCCGACGGGAACTGGCGAGCGCGTGTTGAATGCCGCGCACGCATTGCCAGACGAGTCGAGAATGGCCCGGTACACCGCAGGAAGCCAGAGGTGGCCGGAGGAAGCCCGACGGTCTGACAGGACACCCCAAAGCATTTTTGTGAAAAAGCATTGGGTTTTTGATGTTTTTATGTTGAAATGCTTGCAAACACACGGTGTTCGGTAGGATTCTGACATGAACGCGCGAGTGTGCTCTTTGTGGTATTTTTTGCACAGGATTCGCGGCCTGGGTGCATGACAGAGCATCGCGAGTGCACCGCGCGATGACGTGAAATCGCTGGATTTGACAGAATTCTTAAGATTCCTATGGTTTTCCTATGATTTCAGCAAGAGAGCCCGGGCGGGAAATTTGTACAATTTTTGTGAAAAAGCATTGGGTTTTTGATGTTTTATGTTGAAATGCTTGCAAACACACGGTGTTCGGTAGGATTCTGACATGAACGCGCGCGTGTGCTCTTTGTGGTTTTTTTTGCAATGGATTATCGCCGTGGACGACAGGACGTCCATGTCGAGAGGAAAAAATAAGAAAAATGATGATTTTGTATTGTTTTTTTACAGGTTAGGATGGGACCACCCGGATGCGCCCGCTATCTGCCGGCCTGAGGGGGGAGTAGGAGTATATTCTAATAAGGAATAAGGATAGGAGTAGGAGTGGTAGTAGAGTAGAGTAGATAAGAGTAGAGTATAATAGAGCAGAGCAGAGCAGAGCAGCGCAGCGCAGCGCAGACCAGAGCAGAGCAGAGTGGAGTGGAGTGGAGGGGAGGGGAGAGGAGTAGAGTAATGATGGGGTAAAGTAGGGTAGAGAAAAATATGGTAGAGTAGGTTAGGGTAGAGTAGAGTAGGGTAGAATAGGGTAGAGTAGAGCAGCATGAGGTCGACGGCAAAGTAGAGTCGGGTAGGATAGAGTAGAGTAGAGCAGAGCAGAATAGAATGGAGTAGAGTACAGTAGGGTAGATTAGGGTAGAGTAGGGTGGAGTAGAGGAGAGGAGAGGAGAGGAGAGGAGAGGAGAGGAGAGGAGAGGAGAGGAGGGGACAGGAGAGGAGAGGAGAGGAGAGTAGTGAAGAGTAGAATAGAGTAGAGTAGAGTAGAGTAGAGTAGAGTAGAGTAGAGTAGAGTAGAGTAGAGTAGAGTAGAGTAGCGTCCACCCCAGTCTACTTGACTTCAGTCTACTTCAACTCACTTCACTTCAGTCTACTTGTACTCAAGTCCCCTTGACTTCAGACTACTTCAATTCACGGCATTTCAATATTCTGATCTATTTGGAGTCTGCGCTGGCTTATATTCAGAACGTGGCCTGGGGGGATCTCGACCACTTCCCATGCACTACCGTTTCATAATGAACCGTTTTGGGTTGACAGCCCCAAGGCCCGACAAAGGTCCCAGGAGGTTTCAAAACAGCTAAGACGATCCAGCCTCGAGTGCTTCACGACGCGGAGGGGTCTGTGTTCACTTCCCTTCCATCCTCCCACCTCCCTCCCCTCAGTGGGCCTGTCGCCCAGCGTCGAGCCAGGCGGAACTGGGTCCCGTCCCCGGACCTCCACCTTCTGCACCTTCCGCGCCACAGCCGCGGCCGCGGTGCCGCGGCACCTGCCGCGCGGAAGGTGCGGAAGGCAGGACCGTGAGAGCCGACCGCGCGGTGTTTGGTCCGGACCTGGGGCCCCCGGAGCTCTCGACCACTTCCTCAGGGCCGACCGGCTGTTCCTCCCGAGTCGTGGTCTGACGGCCCCGTGACCTAAAGCGGGTCTCTAAAGGCCCAAGACAAGGGCAAAACGCCGACCTCGATTCCCGTCGAGCCGCCAGATCTCTATATAGGTCCAGACACGCGACGTCATGATGTTCTCAATGCGAGGTCCCCAGAAGTCCCGACCCCTCCCTCAGGGCCGCCTCTTTCGTCCCGAGGTTTTCTTTCATGGCCCCGGGACCAGGCGAGGGCCCTCGGAGGCCGCAAACTGACAAAAATCTCCCATCCTGATTTCTGCCACGACGCGAGCATGTCTGGGGTGAGGTCAAGGTCGGGGACGCACTGACCAGGGCCAATGCAAACCCAGGTCAGTCAGGCTTCGCAGGACCCTGCAAAATCCGACAAGATCCTGCAGGATCCTGCACGCGAACCCGGGTCAGTCCACCCCTGGCTCTGCAGGATACCAGGATACTGCAAAATCCGGCGCTCTGGCTGACCCCCGTCTGCACTGACCCCCGCCTCGAGGCTCCCGAAGCGGCACCTCCCTCCCCTCGCCGGGCCTGTCGTCGAGCTGCCGCGCCAGGCGGAACTCGGCCCCGCAGTCTTGGGTGCACCAGACCGCGCGGGCGGTGAGGCCTGCCGCGGGACGGCCGGCTCCACAACAGCTGCCCTACCCCTTGCCCCCCCCCCCCTTGCTGTTTTTCAAGGGCGAGGAAGTCAAAAACGAGAAAGGCGCCCTGGGGATGGTCTCCAGGCAGCAGCGGCGGCTACGCTTGGAAAGTCTCTGCGACGTGGTTATGGCTGCAAAACCACTAAACTAGAATCCCGTCGGAACCCACGGCCTGCCTGTGGAGGGCGAGGAGGAGGGGGAGGAGGAGGCACCGAGCGAAGATAGGAACGTCCGAGCAACGGGTGCCCCCCAGCTATAGAAGTCCAAGCTGAGCAGAACAGAAGGCAATACGATACACAGTGCGTTCAGACCGTGTGGGATCCCCCACGAACGCACGAGACATGCTGCAGAGACGATGCGGCCTGAGAAGCAAGCCGCTCGGGCAAAGGATCCCCCGAACGCGGGTGGAGGCGTCTCATGATGCGCGAGATCGCCTGCCCTTCATTGACCGAGGTGCTGGGCAATTCACTGGGGCCTACGCATACAGCCTCGAGCTTTCTACTGCGGCCTTGGCGTATAGAATACGCCCCGCAAGACAAACAAGCGATGGTAGATCCCAGGCGCTCGATCTCGTGAGAAAGCGACCTGAAGGCCTCGACTTCAGGATCCTCCCCGTCCGCGACACCGACGGCGACAACCCCCCCCCCCATCCTCCGCCTGGGGCCCCGTCTGCCCCAGCTCCCCCTGGTTCGGCAAGGTCCTGGGCAGCATGCGTAGCCTCCTCGACGGAAGCCGAGAAGTGGCGGAAGCCCTCGGGGGGTGTGAGAGGAGAGCCTCGCGGCGGCAGCTCTCTGAAGGGGGTCGGGCGCACACGGCCGAACCCGCAAAGCCTTCAGGGAAGGAGTTGTGCGGGCCCAGGGGGCACAGGACGGGCATCTGCACTCAGACAGCCCCCTCACGGAACCTGACATCGTGAGAGTCCACAGCCACCGTGGGCACAGAGGAGGGAGCTCGGCGAGGCGCAGACACATCTGCTCGCGGCTGGAGCATATCGACCCTTCCGGCCACGGCGTGGGCCGTCCAGGAGAACGCTCGGGCATCCTTGGCACAGCCTGACATTTGCTGCCTATGGACTTCCCTAGGCACGCGAGCGACACCTTGCGATCGCGCACCCTTCTTGGCGAAAAGATCTTCCTTTTCGAGTATCATGAAATCAAGAAGGCCGATCGACGGGTCCGCTGACACCGCCTCGATTGACCGGCGGGCAGGGACCCAGGTAAAACTAAACTGTACTGTCGCGCACTTCTGAGGCCACGATCTCCAAACAGACGCACGCCGTGATCGCGCCACCTCGTTGTGCTGGCCCCACTTGGAGCCTGCCTTGATCAGGGGAAGGCGGTCAGAGACAATCTGGACTTCTGGAGCAGCAAGCTTCACAACCACACGCCCAGCAGAGCATTCAGATCTGGGAACCGTCTGGACTGGCCCTGGCAGCGCTTCAAAAACTGCTCTGAGATGATTCCTGGCGTGTCGAGCTCGATGAGCGCCCAGCCACACTTAGTGAGCCCTGGGAACGAGGACGCCAATCCAGACTCGTCAGCGTAGACCTTGCGACCCCAAATTCCGCGCCGGCACCCCCGCCTCAAAACGGTCTGCGAGTCCGACGGGTCGTCGGAAAAAGGCGGTTCGGACGGAAGCCGCACTCCTCCCTGATTAGCAAGTATGGCCTCTCGGTGCTCAGCTATATCGTCGGTTGCCGATCCTCTTCGAGCACATTGACAGCCTCGGGACAAACGAACCACCAGTGGCCCTCAGTCCCCGCGCACCCACGGCACATGAGATAAGTGTGACCGTCCCGACCGAATTCAAGCGGACTGGCGCCAACGCACCTGCCTCGCACAACGCGCGACGCGCTCCGCGCCTTCTCGCATCCTCGATTGCGAGGACTGCGTCACGAATAGCTCGGCGCCCTCGCGTTCGCTGGGCCTGGCTGGGAAACATTCAAGTATCCCAGCAGACTGAAGCCTGCGAAAACCAGCTTTACTAAATCTGCGAGATAACATCCCAAGAGCAAAAACACACTGAGGCCCGTCAGCTCTTCACGATTCGCGGGAAGGATTAGCGGGCGACGCAATACCCCACACCACGCGAAGCAGCGCGACCCAAACCGAATAGATTGGGCCCCCGGCCCCAACCAACGCAGCACGTTTATCCAGACGCTCCCCGATCTTGCACCAGGCCCTGTAAAGACGGATAGAACGGCCTCTCCTTCCTTTCCAAACGGACGAGGTATATCGCACAATGAGAAGCACCGTAATACCGAACAACGGATCGAATCGATCATCGTCTGCGTAACAAGAGAGAAAGTGCTGCAAGACATAGACTGAGTACCTGCCCTGCCACCAACAAGAACTCTATGCGCTCACACAAGAACATCTGCAATGCCTGATACCCCAGCCCCGCCGTCGGCAGCTGGCAGGAGCCTCGCGCGCCAAACGCTCTTAACAGCCTCACCAGCTGCATGCCCCAAGCCAAACTCTGCGCCCGCCCCCTGACCTGAAGTGCGCGCAATCGACTCTACTCCTGGACCCGACGAATTCACGAGCCATGCATTTCGTACCCTACATGCCGCACGGCGCTCCGCATAGTCGCAGCTAGCGAGCAGCGAGCATCCAGCAAGGATCCCCTTGAGCAGGAGAGGCCAGAGCAGGGACGGAGAGAGCAAGACCGGAGGTCAGACTGCATTGACCCCAAGCCAAGCGAAGCGGAAACTGAACGCACCGCGTTTCGCCCAGGAGCCTGGACACGATGACAATATCATAACAATGTTCTGCATATCTGCAAATACCACGAGGCTGTCCTCATCGAGTTCGCCTCCAAAACGACGTCGGCCTCCAAACTCAACCAAAACGCACTGTCGGATGAGGACCTGTCGGGCCCCGAACCCGAAATTCACCCGAGAGTGCGCTGAGCTCCCCAAGAAGACGCGACGTGTCTACGAATTCGGCCCCAAACTCGAACACGGGCCTGCACGAGAGCAAAACAACTGCATCCTCCTGTGGGCTTAAACGGGAGGCGAATTAGCTCTGTGAGCAGCTAGCTATCCGACGGCCATCTCAAAAGCTCTTCGCACTTCATGAAAACGTCGACCATCACCTGTAACCCTGGATCGCTGACAGAAAACCAGGCTACACAACGCAATATCAAATTGCCTCAGCCCCGTGCCCCAGGGGAACTTGAGCAGAGCATCCCGGACAGCCTGGACAACAATGGGAGAGATGGGGGGGCCGCGAGCGAGCATCGGACAGCGGAGACGGCGCCGACGCCCCGCGGTGATCCCAAATATCGAACCCACTCTCTCATCGTTCCGCACGTTAGCTTGCGGCAGTGCAAGTGCGTTGGGTGAGAGGTTCGCATCGCACATTTCCAACAGCGAGCGGCCTCTCAAACGCCCGCGCGCAAACCGAGCTCCCCCCCGAACTATGCCGCGGCCCACGCCTTGCAGGCATTCGCCGACTTGGTCACAAGCTGCTATGATAACTCATCGGCCTACAAGAGAAAACAGCTGACCACGCCATCGAAATCTGGCATAGCAAGCGCCGGCAACCCGTCGCCAAAAAGGGCGTTCGAGGGCCCGCCGGAATGCAGAACTTCTCGCGCGCTACAGAACCTGCAGAAGAAACGAATGGATCCCCAGCGACATGTCAGCAGCCCCAAAGAATCGGCGCAGCTACATGACAGAAATTGCCAACGCGCAGCCGCGGCAGTCACCAGAAGCACCCCATCCGACCCCACGAACCCACGAAACCAAGACACACACAAACACACACACACACACACACACACACGCCAAACCCCACACCTCCATATTGAAATTGCCCCCGACAACCAAGTCGTGGCCTGCGTGGTTCAGCCTGGCCATGAAGGCGCAGGACTCCTACGAAACGCGAACACTTCGATTTGACCATCCATCTGTCAAAAAGAGATCACGGCAAACGCACGAACCCCCCCAGAACCCCCCAGCGCACCTCTGGCCTGCGAGCGCGCGGCCGCCAGCAAAAGAAGGCCCCAGCGCGCCGCTCGAAGCCTCGACCGGGGAGGCGATGGCCAGGCAACCCGCGGCCAGCGGAGACCGAGCCCCGAGCGACCGCCGGCGGCCGCCCCGCGCACCCCGACGGCCAGGCCCCCCACGGCCAGCGCCACGCCCCAGCCTTCCCGAGCCACGCCCAGCTCCTCGGCCCTCGGCGGCCGCGCACCGCCCCCCCACTGGGGGGGGCCCTCGCCCCTCGGCGGGCCCAGGCCGAGTCACGCTCGCGGCCCCAGCGCTCGGCGCGGGCCCTCAGGCCGAGCCCTCGGCGCGGGGCCGATGGACCCTCGATGGAACGCCTCCCCGCACATCGTGCAGTCTTCGAGGCTGGCGCTGAACTCTGCGCGACTCCTGCGCGGAGGCAGCGAGCCGCGACCTGGGCCACGAGCGCCTCGATCTCGCCCACCCCCTGGCCGAAATCCACCAGGTCCTCGGCTAAGGAGGCGCCGACGGCGCCTGCGCCCAGAGTTTCGTCGACACGGCGCCCCATCAGGCCCAGCGCCAGCATGGCCTCGGCCAGGGGGGTGTCCGAGCCGCGGAGCGCGCCCGCGCTCACGCGCTCGCCGAACTCGACGCCGTCGAAATCGTCGCGGGGAGCCTTGGCCCCGAAGGCCTCTGCCAGCGCAGCGTAATCGTCATGAACAGCCGCGCCTCCGAGCAACTCGCTGGCGCCGATGCCTGTCCGCTCCTCGCCCACGTCGAAGCCGACGTCCTTCGGCACCCCGTCAATGCCGTAGTCGGACTCGTCGGCCGACTGCGCGCGCGTCTCCAGCTGGATGCCGAAGTCATCGGGCAGCCTCTCCTCCAGGTTGGGCAGCTCCGCAATCCGCTGCGCGGCGGGCAGTTCCAGCATGCCAAACTGGAAATCGTCGTCGTCGAACTGCGGCGCCACGGCGCTCAGCACCGGCATCTTCCCGGCGCTTTCCTCGACGACGATCTCCTCCACGATCTCCTCTCCGACGACCTCTACCCCTCCGGCAACCACGCTGTCCAAGACCTCGGCCAGCCGCCAGCCCGCAGCAAAGCCGTCCGCAGAGGCGACGACCTGAGAGCTCCAGTCTGGAGCCTGGCGCAAGCCAGCATACAGGCGCAACCCCGACGCCGACGTCTGCCAGGTCGAACTTGCCATACTCGATGCCAGTGTCCTCCACGAAAGGCAGCTCGGCCTCTGCCTTCGGGCTGCCACCGCTGCCCGCGAAGGCCAGAAGCTGTGGCCCCGCTGCAGCCTCGGCACTGGCCGCAGCCTCGGCGCGGGCGAAGCCATCGACGGGCGCTTGCGCCGCGTGCCAGGCCGCGTCGCGGCGGCGGCGGCGGCGGCCTCCGCAGACGCGCTCGCCAGCAGCCGAGGCTTGCAGCGCCGAGCGAGCGGCCAGCTTCTGGCCTCGCCAGGAGCGTGGCTCGGGCGCACCGCCGCCGTCGCAGATTCGCCGCAGGCCCCCAACGCGTCCGAGCGCCGTTTCCTGGCCGCTCGGCGCGCCGCAGCGGGCCCCTCTCGAGACTTTCCTGCTGTCTGAGAGCAGTGGGCAGCCAGGGCTTCGGCAGCCCTCCGCCGCCAGCACCGCCGCCATCGCACTGGGAGGCGCGCGCCAAACGCGGGAAAGACAGCCTGAGCCAAAATGGCCACGGACTCGAAGAGGAGGAGGAGGAGGAGGAGGAGGAGCTGGCGGACGAGGGAGCGAGCCGCAGAGTGCGAATACACGAACCCTGACCAGCATCAAAGCATGGAAAGGCCCTGCCTGCCTGCACACCATCCGCGTCAAGGGCGCACACGTGGTGCCAGCAGACGGAGAAAGGCCTGTCTGGCCTACCTGGAACCGCCCACTGTACACCAACCGCACCATGAGCGCACTCGTGATGACAACGGGGCGCAGACAGGCCAAGTGAGCTTCACGCCTTGGTCATCTGCGTCTGGGCCTTGCGGATTCCATCGACGTGGGCGCGACATACATGTGCATCGCGAAACGTATTGCCATGGCGCTTGCGCCTTGTGGTGGGCAACCTGCGACACTCGCAGACTCCATATTCCACGACGTCGTAATTGAGAAGATTGGGCCTGGCCAATCTCCTCGAGCAGGCGCCGCAGCGAGTCGAGGCCGACGCGGCCACAAGCGAGAGCGTCGCCAGGGCGCGACGACGGCAGCGCCGCGAGCTGCACGATCACGGCGGCGCGCTCGTCCGCCGCCGGGTCCAGCGCCGCCGCAGGCGCAGCAGCAGGACTGGGCGCCACGACCAGGGCCACATCCTCTGCCGTCTCCGCCACCTCTCCGCAAGAGGCGCTGCCGCCGCTGTGGTCGGCACCGAGCGGCGCAGCGCGGCGGGGCATCGGCCCAGCTGCCGCCGAGGTCAGAGTGGCAGCCGCCGCAGCAGTCCGCCGCGGCCTGCGCAGAGCCAGGCCCACCACCGGCCGCGCCCGCCGCCGCCGCCGCCTCCGGCACCTTCACGTCATGGACTTTGGCCGCTGCTGCAGCAGGACGCGCAGCTCCACACACCGCACGCCGCGCCGCAGCGCGCTGGCGACGGCGGCGTCGCCGCGGCGGCCTTTGCGGCCGCTGCGGCGGCCGTCGGCACCCGCGGAGGGCGGAGGACGAGTACGCCCTGCGTCGAGCGGCGCCTGCGCGGTCGTCGGCGGTGTGGCACTCCAAGACAGCGCGAAAAGCGCCGCCCACACCGCCAACCGCACAACGGCTCGCCGCCGCGTGCCGCGGACGCAGGGGCAACGACAGCGCCGCGCACCGCAGCCTCCAAAAAGGAAGCCGCGGCAGCAGGCGCGAGAGGTCCTCTAGGCAGCACCATGCCGGGAACGGCGCGGCCGTGCAAACGCTTGCGCCGAGGAGGAAGAGGAGCAGGACAAGGAGGACAAGGACGACTAGGAGGAGGAGGAGCAGGACAAGGAGGAGGAGGAGGAGGAGGAGGAGGAGGAAGAGGAGGACGAGAAGGACAAGGAGGAGGAGGAGAAGAAGAAGAATAATCAGAATAAGAAGAATAAGAAGAAGAAGAAGAAGAAGGAGGAGGAGGAGGTGGAGGAGGACACTTGGCGGAGGGGCGCAACCTGGGTGGTACCACTCGGAGGCCACCAGGGACTGCACGGTGTCGGGCGGCAGCGAAGGGTGCAGCTCCGAGATGGCAGACCTGAGCTGCCCACGCCCTGTGGCCGCAGGACGAAATCTCTGAGCGCGTCGGCCTTCAGCCGCGAAGCGGCGTGAGCCACGGCCCCCAAAGTTCTCGCGCTGCATCCTGGTATTTACCAGCGCTCAAGGATCATTCTCAAGGCGGCTGGGGCCCCAATGCTGCCCCCCAAGAGGGCAACTTCTGCCCCAAGCATCGAGGATCAAGGCTTTTCGCTTTGCGACGGCGTTGCTGACAGGGGGGGCGATACATGGGGGAGAAACGTGCACCGTTCGTGCCCCTCTGGGGACCCAAAGGGCCTCTGATTCAGGGCCCCTTCAGGGTACGGAAAGGTGCACCTCTCTTCGCCCCCCCACTGATCGCGCCCCCCCCCCCGTACGCCACGCCCTGGGTATTCGGCCGTATCTGGGCCTCCGGGCGACTCCTCGTCGCCGCGGCTGGGCTCCCGTCGAACGTCTGGCCAGCGCGCACCCCGAGAGAGGCCGGGGCCCCAGGCCTGGCCCTAAGAGGGTGCCCAGAGCCTCCGCCCCTCCGGAGCACCTCGCCGAGCCGCCTGGCTCTCTCGAGACTGCATGGAGCCCCTGGCCGAGCAAAGTCCCCGATCGCGCGATCCCATCGCGGCCTCGGTGGCAGGCAACCGCGACGCCGATCGCGGGCCAGCCCCGCCACCACCAGCGGTCCAGTGGCGGCTGCCGCCCCGATCGCATTGCGAGCGCACCCAGTCATGCGATCGGGCCAAACCGATCGCGGCTGGCGATCCCCCATGACACGAACAGCGCATGCTAACAAAAAGGTCCACACCCCCACACACACACACACACACACACACACACACACACACACACAGAGATACATGACATGAGCGAAAACTTGCGGAGGTCCGCGCGGATTTCTGATGTCGGCGCTGGGTCGCCGTCCCCGCGCCTCTCCTGCAGCGCGCGGAGCACGCCAATGGCAGCGCCGAGGGCGCCAGCAGTGGTGTGGGGAAGGCGGCCCGGCGCCGACCCAAGAAATTCTTGCGGACCTCCGATAGTCTGTGCTTGTGTCTCTCGCCTTCGAGGGGCGGGAGAGCGGCCGACCCCGAACCATAACTCTTGTCGCAGCGCAGACACCCGAAAGCCTCGGCTCTTCCCTGGGAGCAGCCTTTCACCCTGAGATATTTCTTGACGGCCCTGTGGCCCTGGAAATTGTCAGAACTCATCGGCTGCGAGGTTGTTCTAGCTACGCGATGGGATCTGGGCTCTGGGCTCGAAAATCTGCCTCTGGATCTCTCCTGGAGTGAGTTCTGGCAAAGAAAACCAATCCAGCCACGGCGACGAGGAGCCCCACGGAGGCCTAGATTGGCCTGGCGAAGGACCTGGCGTGCAGCGCAGGGCTCTACAAAAGCACGACCCTCGGTCCTCGAACCCCCGAGATCCGACGATGCGACGATGCGAAAAAATTAAAACATCGTGAAACATCGCGGCCGCACTTTTTCGAGCCGCATCGATCTGTGATGGCCCCGGGGCCCGAAACCGGGCGAAGACGCCCGGCGCGAAAAGATTGCAACGCCGGGGTCTCAGGGCCTCTCCAGCTTCAGGGAGAGGCCCACGGAGCGGCGGCATCGGTGTATCTCCTTCTTCCACCAGATGCCCCTGTGGTCACCGCCGCCCTCGCCGCCCTCGCCGCCGGCCTCTCCGCGTGCTGGTCGTCCTCGAAAGTTCAGGCGAGCGGCTGAGTCCCCTGGGCGTCCCGGACCACCAGGCGTCGGGCTGCGCGCAAAATCGGAGGCCCAGGCGTGTAAAACATGCAGCGTCCAGCACTCCCCAGACATGCGATGTCTTGATGCTTTCCCCACATCCAAAGTGGGGTCCTTGGCCTCTGCCCCCCCACCCCCCGCAGGATCTCCTTCTCCTCCTCCGCCTACTCCTCCTCCTCCTCCTCCTCCTCCTCCTCCTCCTCCTCCTCCTCCTCCTCCTCCTCCTACGCCTCCTCCTCCTCCTTCTCCTCCTCACCTCTATTCCTCGCCCATACACTCACACACCCAAGTAGCATAATCATCATCATCATCATCATCATCATCATCATCATCATCATCATCATCATCATCATCATCATCATCATCATCATCATCACCACCACCACCACCATCATCATCATCATCATCATCATCATCATCATCATCATCATCATCATCATCATCATCATCATCACATCATCATCATCATCATCAGCATCAGCATCAGCATCATCAGCATCAGCATCAGCATCAGCATCATCATCATCATCATCATCATCATCATCATCATCATCATCATCACCGGCATCATCATGATCAGCATCATCATCATCAGCATCATCATCATCAGCTCCAGCATCATCATCATCATCAACATCAGCTTCATCAGCATCAGCATTAGCATCAACCTCAGCATCAGCATCAGCATCATCATCACAATCATCATCACCATCATCATCACCATCATCATCAGCAGCATCAGCATCAGCATCATCGTCATCGTCATCGTCATCAGCAGCAGCATCAGCAGCATCATCATCATCATCCGCAGCATCAGCATCACCACCATCGTCATCATCATCAACAGCATCATGCTCGTGATCATTATCGTCATCGTTATCGTCGTCATCATCATCACCACTATCATCATAATCATCCACCTAAGCATCAGCATCACCACTATCGTCATCGTCATCAGCATCATCGTCATCAGCATCATCATCACCTCACACACAAGCATTCACCCGTACTCATTCAAATTCACGCAGTCACTCATCACCACAACTCATCACTCAGCATCATCATCATCATCATCATCATCATCATCATCATCAGCATCATCATCATACACACTCATACTCACCTGGAGGGAAGTCTTGAACGGGAGCCCCCTCCCTATGGGGCCCGCATTTCATGTTGGCAATCCGAGCGGGTCATCGGCAAACTCTACCAGGTATAGCACCTGAGCACCCCAAGTGAGCACATAGTGAGGATGTCTCAAGCGGGGGCCTCATCTGTAAGTGAATTGCGAGAACGTCTCCATCGGGAGGTCCCTCCCAATGTGGCCAGCACCTCATGTTGGAAATCAGAGCGGGTCATCGGTCAACTCGACCAATCATTGCACTTGAGCACCCCAAGGTGGCAAATCGTGAGGATGCCTCAAGCGGGGGCCCCCTCTCCCTATGGGGCCCGCAATTCAAGCTGGTAACTCATTGGGCTCCGTCATCCACATGATGTAACTGCATCACGGTGTGGCTCTTCAGGCTTGAATATGGAGGAAGTCTCGAGCGGAAACCTTGTCATTGAGTGAGAGGGCCACCAGAACCCCCAGGAGGCTTCAGGAAACCACAGGAATTTCCAGGAGGCCCGCAGGAGGTCCCAGAGCCACGAAGAATCCGTAGGAGGCCCCTGGAGTTTTCCAGGAGGCCCGAGAGGCCCCAGAAGGTCCCAGGAGTAACCCGGACCCCAGGAGATCCCCAGAAGCTTCAGAAGGCTACAGGAGGCCCCAGGAGGCACCAGGTGGCAGCAGGAGGCCCCAGGAGGCAGGAGGCCCACGGAGGAGGCCAGGCTCCAGGAGCCCATGGACGCTCCAGGAGACAACGGGGGGGGCCATTGAGGCCCCAGGAGGAAGCAGGAGGCTCAAGGGGATGCAGGAGGAGGCCAGAAGAAGAGGCAGGACGAGGATGAGGATGAAGATGAAGACGGGGATGAGGATGACGATGAGGAGGAGGAGGCGGAGGAGGAGGAGGAGGAGGGGGGAGAAAAAGAAAAAGAAGGAGGAGGAGGAGGAGGAGGACAAGCAGGAGGAGGAGGCAGGAGGAGCAAGAGGAGGAGGAGCTCGCTGCTAGAACTTACCTGGCACTCCTTGTCACAACCAGCTGTCCGAGAGAAGGGATGGGCGGGCGGGCGCACTGAGAAGGTGCATCAACGCCCGCACCCGTGCAGTCCAGGGCCCTCTCCCAGCAGGCGTCCCGCTCACACTGCAAGAGTGAGCTACGCGCTTCACATAGGATGACCTTCACCTTCTCAGGGTGCCTGCATCGGCGCAGGAGCGAGCGGCGATACACCGCGGTGGGGTTCGAGGGTACACCCTCGCACGGCAGGACCAGCGAGCATCCCCGCTCGCCCGAAACCACACCGCACCGATCGCAAATCGTGCAAATGGCCACAGCGGTACAAGTCGTTGCCGAACGCTTCGCCGCGAAAGGCCGACGGGATCAGCGCCCCCCTCCCCCCGCTCCACGACGAAACGGCGAGGAGGAGGATGAGGCAGGAGGAGGACCTTAGGACCGTAGGGGTCTTACACCAAAGTGCATCGCGACCAGCGAAGCTTGATAATTAATTTAGTACATCAAGGCCAGCACTCCTCACGAATCTGGCTTCCGCACAGCAAAACTCGACCGCCCCCCGCGGACCCTCAAACCCATGCAGCTGCGCCACTCGATACATATCCAGGGCTTCGGGGAACTCCAACCCATACACGGCGCAGACCGCTGGGTCATCACTCACCGAGGGCTCGAACGCAACCAGCCCACCCCCCCACACAAAACTCAAACCTTGACCGACGGCTCACGCAGATCGCCGAGCTTGGGGGGAGGGTTGCAGGAAGAACTGGGGTGCAGACTGCGCCTGGACCTGCTGCCCTGAGCGGCGAGCCCAGGGCGACGGGGCCCGAAACGCAATCCAGCTAGGCCCTTCCCAGGCCGATGACAGCTCTGAACACTCGCTCCACGCGAGGTACAAAACAGCACGGGAGGTGCCCCTGGGCCCCCGAGAGTCGGAGCTTGCACAACATTGTGCCCATTGAATTGCCAGGTCTCTTCCCCCCCCCCACCCCACCCCCACCCCCACCGAAGCCCCGAGAATAGGGGGACCAGGTCAGGAAGGGGCAGCCGAGGAGCCAACGGAGGAGCCAGGACAGGCAGAGCCAGACCCAGAGCCGAGCCCTACCCAGAGCGGCCTCCTCCCCCCCCTTAGGATACAAGGCTGCGGGCATGGCCTCCAGCAAGCCTTCCCGCTCCCGCCGGGCAAGGCGCAGATGAAGCTCGTTCACTAGATCGCCCCCCCCGCGCCGACAGGACAGGCATCGAACTGAAGGACCACCTCCGCCGCCCCCCCAACGCCCATCTCGTCGCAAAAGCCCGCGCCGCAGAGCCAACGAGGATGCCTACCTTGCCATTCAGCCGCATGCACAACTCGACGCCCACAACCTCCTAAAACAAGTGCTTGCTCTTCCTGAACAGCCCAGAGCTGGGCGCCCCTTTCTTGGCCCACTCGTCCGCCGGGCGACCCCCTCGAAACTGCCAGACTTCGCCCCAAGAGGTGGCGGCCTGGGGCGCGCGATGAGCCTCGACCTTGACCGCAGTCGCTGGGAGGCCATGTTTGGCCCGCCACAGCTGCCACGCGCGGCGACGCCCATAACTGGGGTCGACGGCGGCGGGCGAGGAGGTGGCACGGGAGACCGAGCCAGAACAATCACTGTAAACTACCAATGGAACGCCCACGTCGCCCTCCTGAAGGGGACCCAGTAAAACTAGTTAGCAGGCACGTGGAAAGCACAGTCCCCCCAGCCCCGAGCCCGCTGATCAGGCCCCCACCCCTGAGGCGACACCCCACACATACAGGCGACAAGGCGGCCAGCCTGGCCAATCTGCACCGCGGCCCAGCCTGCTCGCCGCACGATCCGAATTTCGCGCGGAAGGCTGATCCGTCCACGAAGATGGGGCCACCCCACCTCCATCCAGGCATGGCCCCCGCAAAGCGCACCCAATATTCTTCGGAGGCTGCGGGGCGCCCGAAGCACTGCTCAGGCGAAGGAAGCAAACGCGTCGACAAAAAAAGAAGCCCCCCCCAGGGGGCCGCCACCTCCCAAGCCGCTCGCTTGAGGGAGGGCAGCAAATCAGTGCGTCTGAAGCCTTCCGAGCACTGGCAGTCGAACCCCCGCTGGAACAGGGTGCCCCGACAGCCGCGCAGTTGAGACGCGTAAAACGCCGATGTATCATGCTCCGCCAGCCTAGCCCGAGGCCCGTGCGCGCCCGAGACCAGACTCCTGACCAGGTGCCACTCGCGCCCAGCGAGCCCCACCTCGGCCTTCCCGCGCAGGACCTCGCCTCAGGGGGCCCCGTTGAGCTCAGGAAACCAAGCGCTTCATCGCTAGAATGCCCTGCGCGTTGGAAGCCGGCCGTTTCGCGACCGCCACCGCGCGACCTGACGAAACAGACTGCACGCGCACTTCTCCTGCCGAGCCTGAAAACTCCGCGGCTGAAATCGGATATCCCCCCTTCCCCCGACACGCGCAAGCGCAGGCAGCGGCGCCCGCGCAGGGGCTGCAGCACCCCGCCCAGGGAGACCTCTTGCCCACGATGCCCCGAGAACCCTCACGGACGGCCTCCTCCTCCTCCTCCTCCTCCTTCTCCTCTTCCCCCCCCTCCCCCTCCTCCTCCTGCGCTCGTACCCATCGGACAAGTTCGAGTTACTCGCCTACACTTTGACTGCTACTACTGCTACTACTGCTACTGCTGTCACTTCCACTCCCGCTGCTGCTGTGAGAGCGGGGCGGCCTGGCAGGACGAATGCCCGTGGCCGACGTAGTCGGCGTATGCGGGCGCAATACAAGGCGAATGGAAGAGCGGAGCTGTGGGATCAGAGCACGGGCGGCCTCGGACGAGAGCGGACGAGGACAAGGATGGGCGAGAGTGAAAAGGTAAAAGGCGGCAACAGTGATGGACAGCGAATTGGGAGAGGGGTTCACCAGACCTAATCTTACAATGGGGTCGTCGGGTAACGGGTGGCCCTGAAACTCAACCAAGATACCCCAAAATCTAAGACATATAAGATAATGGGATTGCGAGTCGATACAATTCGGACAGTTAAACATACACTGGCGACTCTGTTGGAACCGACTGTCCGTTGCCCAGGCACCAGCAAGCGTTTTTACTATAGTTTGCCGCCACGCTGGCGGACACTGTACAGAAGCGTTCTGCACAGCAGTCCAGTCGACGCCTCTGACGCGGACGGGAGGCACATGAGGGAGGAGGTGGCGCAGGCGGGCCACGAAGGAGGGGGCGAGGGAGGGAGGGAACACAGAGGAAACAATCACATTATAAGCGGCTCGCTGGAGCTTCTTCGAACCTGAAGCTTGGCAATCAAGAGCGGCCTGTACTGCACGGACCCCGATCGGAGCTAGCCTCGGGTCTGAAACAAAACCACGGTACGCGTCTGCGAGAGAGTCTGCGATCGGAGGCTCGGCCCAAAATGATGGGCTCCTTCTGTGGCGCCCGACATCTTCCAGGGAGAGGTGCACTCCAGCCTCCGAGAGGACCTCAACGCAACTGCGCCAGGCAGAGAACGCGCTGATTGACGATCGAATTAGAGACGCGAGACCGAGAGCATAAATACTTCGAAGCTTGGGGCCGCCCCAGTTTTCAAGAGAAAAGAACGCTTGTCGCGAAAGAGAGCAGTGAGGCATTTTAAACAGAGACGCAAAGATGGCGTGTTCACGAGGGAGAACAGACTTTGGGGCCCGAAAGAACTGGGCGACATATCCCAAACAGGACACAGCACGGCTGTCGTACATCGCCGCGGCAATCGAAGAAGGTGTGCCAGCTCGGGAGATTTGGCCGGCCCGCAGGGACCATTTCGCGACGGGGGCGTCCCAGGAGGACGGCACGGCCGAAGGGCCCAGAAAGATCCCGAGGTACAAAAGCTTGGGCACCACCTGAAACTCGCTCCATTCTGGCAGATTGACCTGAATCCAGATCTTGTAAGCTGCAATAACTTCGGGTGTGCATTCGCCTACTAGGGGTACAAGTTTACACTTTGGGAGCTTAAGAACTAGATTGGCCGCCCGTTTCGACGCCCGAAAGACAGTATGTAAGTATCTAAGGTGTTTGATCTGCTTAATTACACTACCTACATCGTCAGCACATAGTCGAGCTAGTCCGTGTCCGCGTCTTTCTATCAACCATTCGAAGTGAGCGGCGAAAGCGTGCGAAGCGACAGCGTAGAGAGCGCCACTAGCGGGACATCCCTGGATAATACCTGATTCGATCATGAACATAAAGATAACAGATAACGGTGCACCCGATCTGACCCCAACACGAGACTTCGGAGTAAATCGTTTCCAGGAACGCGCACAGGGGCGGCGGCAGGTTGAGCGCGCGCAGCATCAGGAAGATCCAGTGCTGTGAGACCGAGGGGAAAGCCTGCCCGTAGTCGAACGCCAGTAGAGCAGGCATACGTGTCCGTACTTCTGGCATCATGGATGTGACCCGAGCATGAGTATCGAGCTCAATAATGTTGCCCCCGAAGTTGCGGGAAGGGATGAAGCCCCGTTGGGACCCATGAATAAAAGATGGCAGTTTGAAAGCAAGCGGCCTGATGCACACTGAGGAGGCCGCGGCTTGCGTTCGTCGAGGCGACCCCGCCCTGCGCTGAAAAGGGCGCGCGGGACAGCCGCGGGGCAGCCGCGGGGCAGCCGAAGCAAAGCGGGCTCTTGGGCGGCATCGCCGCGGGACGCCGCGACATAGCCGCAGCAGCACGACTGAGGACGGCTACGCAGCTGCAGCACTGCTGTAGCACAGCGACGGGGTAGCATGTCGGCGACACAGGGGCGATCTTCCACGAAAGGGATATCATCCATAGGAACTACATCCTTGACAGGAACAGACACGGTCACGGACCTGGCGGACACAGAAAAGGAAAGCAACGTGGAGGGCGAACGACAAGAGAGCGCCGAGACGGCACAATATGCACACGCAAGTCCGGGCATATATAACTCGGTGTGAAACGGCAGGTGCATGTGCAATTGAATGCATGCCCTGGTTGTTGAACAGGTGTAGGAAATTCCGGGGCATGTGATCTCTTACAAACATCAGTACCAGACACAATTGAGGACGATAGGGGCGAACGCCACCGCCTGGAGGCGGCTTCGGGAAGAAGGATATCAGCATCAAAGAGAGTTTGCTATCCAATGGATCGGCTTCCCAAGCCTGCAGCACTTCAAGAAAACGCAACCTGTAACCCACTGGCAACCAGCGCAGCTGACGTGAGCGAAGCTGGTCCCACCCGAGCCCTGCCTTCTCACTGTACGAGTCCACGAAGAGCTCGATCGGCACTGGTGAATGTTGGCAGCAGACCCGAGTCGAACCCCGCTCCTCGCCACAATTAGGGATGCTCCTCCTCCACTCGCTGCTCGTGAATCCACAGCTGCTGCCACTGCTTCAACATTCAAGCGACTGCCTCGTCCCCACCCAAGGAAGGAAATGCATCTCTTCCTCATTCATCACTTCAAAGACCAACTCCTGAACCTGAGCTGCAGAAAGAACCAAGGCGAAGGCAACACAACCTCTTTTCACCGCTGATGCTCCTTGGAGGAGGAGGAGGAGGAGGAGGAGGAAGAAGAGGAGGAGGGGGAGGAGGAGGACGACGACGACGACGACGAGGAGGAGGAGAAGGACGAGGAGGAGGAGGACGAGGAGGACGAGCACGACGAGGACGAGAGGGAGGAAATAGAAGAAATGAATAAGGAGGAGGAGGCGAAGCTGAGGCAGCAGGCAGGAGGAGGCAGGAGGCAGAAGGAGGCATGGGGAGGAGGAGGAGGAGGAGGCAGAAAGAGGCCAAGGCAAGAGGATGAGGCAAGAGGAGGAGGAGGAGGAGGAGGAGGAGGAGGAGGAGGAGGAGGCAGGAGGGTTCAGGAGGAGTGAGCAAGAGGAGATCCTCAGGCAAGCTAAACAGATTCTCACATGGGGTCTCTCCGTCGCAGTAATCAATCAATACGGGGTCCCCAGAAGTCCCGACCACTTCCCCAAGGCGGAGTTTTCGTCACGGCCAAAAACCTACGGTCGTGTTTTCTTTCATGACGCCAGCATGTCTGGGTCAGGGCCTTGGGGCTTTAGGGCAGCCGACTCTTCTCGGTCGCAGCGGCGTGGATCCACGTCGCGCTCGAAGACAGCCGAGGGGCACTCGTGGGCCTCCATCAGCCACGACAGGAGCGGAAGGAGGGCTGGCCACGTGTGAACTCTACCCCCACCCCCAACGGTTCCTGGGGGGGGGGGGGGGGCACTCCGCTTGGGAGCTCCCGACTGAAGTGAACCCCCTCCCCACCCTTTAGAAATCGTTGGGGGGGGGGGGGGCTTCGCACGTGGCCACCGAGGCGAAGGGACGAGCACGCCTAGGGCAGGCGACACGTAGTGCGCGTGGCCCTTGACGCCGTGGAAGTTCCCCGGCCGCAAGGCGCCTGGCGCGCCCCCACCGCACGCCGCCCGGGAGCCGTCGGCCGCGCACGAGCCCGCGGCGGCCTTCGGGGGGCACCGCTCCCCTCCCTGGCCTCCCCTCCTCCCTCCAAGACGAAGCCAGGACAAATATTAGCGGGTGAGGATAAATCGAGAATCTCTGGGATCCGGCGGCTCTGAAAGATGTCTCGGGCGCCGCGCTCTTCTCGGAGCGTTCCTGACCGCTCTGAGAGCGTTCCGGAAAGCTCTGGAACGGATTCATCCTCGTCTTAGCACCGTCCGACCCTCCATCTCCCTTGAGATCCTGGCGTAACCCTTTTTTCCACACCAGGCCTTTTCGCCCGATCTCGGGCCCCGGGACCCTTCCAGATCGATGCGGCTCCGGGGATGGCGCAGCAAGATGAGGCCTGGGGCACCGGTCATGATTTCTCGCGATGTTGCAAGTTCGTTCTGCAACGTCAGATCTGAGGGTCCACCTCCTCTCCTCCATCCTCCCCTTCCTTTCCCTCCACCCGCTCCCCCATCCCTCCCCCTCCTCCCCCTTCCACCTCCCTCTCGTCTCTCCTCCCTCCTCGACCTCCATTCCATTTCCTTATAAATAACTCCTCCGTCGCGCCCCGAGGCTCGTCGAAAGGGCGGGCCGGGCGTTTCGCCTGAGATTCCTTCCCACTTATGACCCTGTGGTGGTAATGGCAGTGGCAGTGGTCCGTGGTCATGGCGCCGTCGTGCTTACCGTGGTCGTTGTCGTGGTGATGGTCGGCGGTGGCCGCGGTGGTGAACGTGCCGACGCTGGTCGTGGTCTTTGCGTCGGTGGTCGTGGGGGTCGTCGTGTTCAGAGTCGTCGTCGTGGTGTTGGTGGTGGCGGCAGTGGTTGTCGTGCTCCTCCCCCTCCCCCCCATCCTCCCCCTCCTTTCAGCCTTTCAGCCTTTGTGCCATCAGGCCACACGGCGTGATACCAGCAGCAGAGACGGGGAAAAGGGGGGTTGCGGTCGGGGCCGAAACACCCGCATCACCCCTATATGGGGATGCTGCGACCAAAGAAACGCTTGGTGCTGGGGTCGATGCCTCTCTTCAGGAGGCCAAGGGAGGTTCCTGCATCCTTGTTCTCGGGGTGTCGTCTGCCCTCCTTGCCGAGCCCGAGGACCTTCGCTCTTCCAAACCTCCTCCTCCTTCTCCTCCATTATCATCAGCAGCATCATCATCAACAACACCATCACCATCACCATCATCAGCATCATCATCATCATC
>CAUYUJ010018396.1:85000-206063 GCA_963575745.1 Prorocentrum cordatum
CCCGTCGGGAATGGGACTATTTTGGCCTCTTGGAGCTCCCCTTCTAAGCCATCTTGGGAGCCTCCTGGCCTCAGGGGGCCTCTGAGGCTGGGGGTGCTCTGAAGCTGTCTTGGTTGCGTCTTGGGCCGTCTCGGGTGCCTCTGGAGCCGTTCCGGGGCTGTGTGGGGGGCCGTTTGGGCGCCCTCCTGGGGCCTCTGGGCGCGTCTTAGGGCGAGCTGGGGGGCCGATATAGAAGATATGATGAAAATGTGCGTTTCCCGTCGGGGATGGGACGACTTTGGCCTCTTGGCGCTCTCCTGGGGGCCCTCCTGGGCCATCTTGGGAGCCTCCTGGCCTGCCTTGGGAGCCCCTGGGGCTGTCTTGGGGCTCCCAAGGGTGCTCTGAGGCCGTCTTGGCGCCCCCTGGAGCCTCTCGGAGCCGTCACGTCGGCGATTACGAACTGCTCTTGGGGTTGCCTTGGGTCTTGGGCCGTCTGGGGCGCCTCTGGGGGCCGCCTCGGGCCGTTTGGGGGCCTTCCTGGGGTGCTCTGGTCGGGTCGGGCGAAAGGGGGGGATAGAAAAGGGGGGGTTTGAGAATCAGCTCACGTAGCTGATTTTCCCGGCGCCTCCCGGCGCCGGAGGCGGCTATGTATCGAGGAATGGGCCCCTCGGTGAGGCCGAAACCAGCTGCATGCAGCAAATTTCGTAACCCCCCCTTTCCCAATCCCCCCCTTTCGCCCGGCCCGATCTGGGGGCGTCTTGGGGCGAGCAGGGGACCAATAAAGCCGTCTTGGACGCAAGACGAAAACAGCGAGCATATCAAACATGTACGTTTTCCGAAGAGAATGGGGCAATGTTTGCCTCCTGGGTCCCTCCTGGGGGTCCTCCTGGGCCGCCTTGGGAGCCTCCTGGCCTGCCTTGGAGGCCTCTGGGGCCGACCTGGAGCTCGGTTGGGTCCCTCTTGGTCTGTCCGGGCGCACTCGCGGGCGTCTCTGAGCCGTCTCGGAGCGGCCCGGGGGCTTGTAGGGCGGCCCAGAGGGCCCGGCCAGTCTTTCAAGACAGAGGATCTTCTAGCACGCAAGAGACGAGTGTGAACCCGTGGAAAATCCACGGCCCGCAGGTCCAGGTGTTGGTCCCGAACGCGCACGTGTCGCCGAGACCTGCGGGATGGCATTGCGCAGTGGAGGGAAGCCCTTCGGGCCGTGGCTGGGGCCTCTGGTGCTGGGTCGGGAGCGCAGTCGGCGTGATGCAATGCTAAAAACCTTAGGGTTTTCGCTAATCTCGCCAAGGCCGGGCGCGATTTGCGAAAACCCGATGCTTCCTCAGGCGTGTCAGAGTTTCCAGAAGGAAGAAAAGATCGATGGGAAGGTGAAGTCAGAATCGGCGAGGAGTCCTGGGGCTCGGAGGCCGTGGCTGGGGCCCTCTGAGACCGTGTCTGGGGCTTCTTGGGGCCTTGGGGCCATCTTGGGGGTCTCGGGCCGTCTCGGAAGTCGTTTTGGGCCCTCTTGGGCACCATCTAGGGCCCTGGGGGCGTCTTGGGGCCATCTTGGGGGTCTCGGGCCATGTCGGAGGTCGCTTTGGGCCCGATCGGGCGGGATCTGACTTGGGGGTCACTTGAAGCTCTCTTGGGCCGTCTTGGGGCCCTCTTGGGCCGTCTACGGCGTTCTTGGGCCGTCTGGGGGCCCTACTGGGGCCGTCTTGAACCGCGCAGGGGCGATCTGGGAAGCCCCCGGGGCCATCCTGGGCCGTCGTAAACCCGAAATGGCGGGAACGGGAAAACCCTCGAAACCTTCCGACAAAAAACACAAGTATTGCCCCTGGGCGCCGTCCACGCGGTCCTCGGGGGCCGTTTCTGAAACCTTTTTTGGGGCCGTCATAGGGATCTGGTCGGGTCGGCTTCGGCCCAAGCTTGGGTGTCTTTGAGCGATCTGGGGGTCCTGGAGCCGTCGGCGAGCGCTCCAGAGGCCTCCCAGGGCCGTCGAGAAGCGTCCCGGAGGCTCTCTGGGCGGCCCGCGGGCTCTCTGGGCGGCCCTGGGCGCTGCCACTGCTTCTACTACTCGCACGCGCTTCGCCAGGAATTGTAGTACACATGATGGTGGGCTCCAGCTTCGCCTCCCGAATCTCGCTGAGCAGCGCCACGGCCCGCTGCCACCGTGAGCCCTTCGCGCACGCGCTGATCCCAGCGCTGTAGCTGACTAGGGCTGACCTGTGGACTACGTCCACGACATCAGCTCGACGTGGCGAGGGGTCTCTGGGCAAGCGCGGCGTGCCTGTCGCCTCTCGTCCGCTCCCCCGCTCCTGGAGGGAATTCTGAAGGCACTGAAGGCTTCGTGGGGGCCGTTTCGGAGCCTCTTCGGCCTTCTTTTGGGCCTCCCGGGGGGGCTCTTAGGGCCCTCTCGGGCCGTCTTGGGTGCCTCTTGGGCCGTCTTGGGGCCGTCTGAGACCCGCCTCGGCGCCTCTTGGGCTGTCTTGGGCCGTCTTGGGCCGCTCCTGGGGCCGTCTTGGGTGCCTCTTGGGCCGTCTTGGGCGCCTCCTGGGCCGTCCTGGCGCCGTCCTGGGGCGTCTTGGGACCGTCTTGGGGCCCTACTGGCCCGTCTTGGGGCTCTCTTGGGGTCCTCTTCGGCCGTTTTGGAGCGGTCGGGGGGCTTCTTGGGCCGTCTTGGAGCGTCGGGAAGCCGAAGAGGCGAGGAGGCCGAAAACATCGAAAAACACAATAGAAATCTACGATTTCTGTCGCTCGGGGCCCTCTTGGGAGGCCTCTTGGGAGGCCTCTTCGGGCGTCTTGGACGCCTCTTGGGCCGTCTGGGGCGAATCTCGGGCGTCTTGGGCCCATCTTTAAGCGTGCCGGGGCTCTCCGGGGCCGTCTTGGGGGCTTCTGGGGGCCCTCTCGACATGTCCTGGAGCCTGCCTGGGCGGCCCGGGGCGGCCCGGGGCCAGCCCGGGGCGGTTTCGGTGCATTGGGGCCTGCGCCCTTCTGGCACGCACTGGGCCCTGCAATGTAGTAGAGACTAGGGCTGACCGGTGGACTACGTCCACTTGCGGGTGGAAGGGGTGCTGCCGCAAGGCGATCAGGATGACTGGCGTCATGTTCGCCTGCCACACACATCGCTGAGCGAGAAGACGGAGGAGCGTCTGGACGCCCCACCTGGGGCGCTCAAGGGCTCCCTTGGGATCGAGTCGGGCTTCGTCGGTGCGTTGGGTCCAACCTTCTCGGGGCGTTCTGGGGCCGTCCGGGGGCCCTCTGAGGGGCCCCAAAATCACCAAGACGCCTCCAAGATAGCTCCATGATGGCCGCCCGCCCAGAATCGGCGGGACCGATTCTGGGCCACCGCGCCGCCGACCCAGAATCCAGCCTGACGCGCCCTGGGCGGCCGCGCGCGCTTCCGGGGCCGGCCGAAGCGATTCTGGGCCACCAGAAAAGCAAAACACGGCATGGCCCCAAAAGGCCGCGGAGAGGGCCCCAGACCGACAGAAAGGCCGAGGGATTTGTAGGCCAAATCCGGCAGGGAGCGCCACACAAGCATCGGAGGCCCATGGTGCGCTGGGAGCCGCTTTGGGACCGTACGTGGCCGTCTTAGGCCGCTGTTGGTGCTGTCTTCGGTGCTTCTTGGGCCGTGAGCTTGGGGCCTCTGGAAGTCGTTCTGGAGCTTCTCAACACTTATTTTCGACCCCCTGGAAGTCTCCTGGGGCCCTCTTGAGCTGTCTCCTGGAGGTGCTCCGACGGCAGCGGCAAAGGAAAAACAAGATATCCTGGAGCGCCTTATTTTCCTGGGGGGCCGGGGCGGACGAATGGTCCGCAGGAGGATCGTCCGAGGATCGCACTGCCTCCGAAGTGATGAAGTGGGGATGAAGAAGTGTGAGAAGCTGGCGGGACGCTTCCACGGAACGGCTGGCACGAAATGGGAACAGAAGGGGTGCATGAGTGCTTTGTGACCGGCGCGGACGCCCAGCGGCGCGCCGGCACACACCCTGGTTAGCAATCTCCGTCCGATGAGACCGCGTGGAATCCGCAGCTGCCTCGGAACAAAAGAGCATGGCCGTGACCGTACGATTTTCTCCTGAACAGGACACCCGTGCGGAGAGAATCTGTCGCGAAAGGGAAGGAGAATAAGAGAGGCATGGGCGCTCTATTTTCCGAGGTTGCCGGCGCGCACTCGGAGGCCTCTGAGCCTGGACGGAGAGATGCAGGGCGTGCGGACGCAACGACTGGATGCGAGACCCTTGGACGACCATGTTCAATAATCACGGCTGCGAAAGGCGAAGCCACAGGCCCGACCAGACAAGAACGCCAGGGCAATCTCGACAATGTGACTGTGAGCAGGAGGTCTCCGGCATCTGTCGAGGAGTGGGTCTGAGAGATGCCTCTCGCCTCTCGTGAGCACCTCGCTCATGGAAGCAAGAAGGCTCGTAGGGCTTCCTGGGAGCCGTTTGGGAGCCTCTTGGAATGTCTTGGGAGCCTCTTGGGGGTCTGCTGGGGCCCGTCGGGGGCCCTTGCTTTTGGGGCCTCTTGGGGGCCTTTTGGGGCGCTTGGCGGCCTCTGGGGGGCCTCTTGGAGCCTCTGTGGAGCGTCCTGGGGCCTCCTGAGGATGTCTTCGGAGCGTCCCGGCGTTTCCTTGGGGCCTCTTGGGGTGGAGGCCTCGATTTTTCGGTTCCGGGTCCCTGTCTTGGGCCTCTCTTGGGGCCTTCTTGGGGCCCACTTGGGCCGTCTTGGGCGACTCTTGGGCCGTCTTGGGGCCCTCTTGGGCCGTCTTGGGGCCGTCTTGAAGGCCTCTTGGGCCGTCTTGGAACGCGGTCTTGGTGGCGTCTTGGGCGGCCGTGGAGCGTCGGAAAGCCGAAAAAGCGAGAAGGCCAGAAACATTCTGAAAAAAACAAAGAGAACCAACGATTTTGGCTTCTGCGGCCCCTCTTGGAGGTGCACTTCGAGCGCTGTGGGGGCCTCGTGGAGGCGTCTCGGGCCGTCTTGAAGGCGTCTTGAAGCCATCTTAAGCGTCTCGGATACACTCTTGGACAGTCTTGGACCGTCTTCGGGACCTCCTGAGGCCGTCTTGGAGCGATCTGGTAATCCTGGATCAGTCCGCGAGCGGTCCGGGGGCCTCCCGGGCCCGTCGGGCAGCGGCCCGGAGGCTCTCCGGGCGGCCCGCGAGCTCTCTGGGCGGCCCGGGGCGCTGCCACTGCTTGTACTTCTCGCGCGCGCTTCGCCCGGAATTGTAGTACAGATGACGTTGGGCTCCAGCTTCGCCTCCCACATCTCGCTCAGCAGCGCCAGCGCCGGCTGCCACTGCCCGCCCTTCTCGCACGCGCTGATCCCAGCGTTGTAACAGACTAGGGCTGACCCGTGGACTCCGTCCACGACATCTTTCTGGAATGGTTCTCGGAGGAACGGCGCAGATTGCACCGAAAATCTACAAACACGGCGGCGGCTCGGGCGGCGGCAGCGAGACCGCGCCTTCGTGTCCGAGCTCTTGCAGCGCTGCAGCAGCTTGGCCCAGCGCACTGCTCGTTCACCCCCCTCCTATTGAGGACAGTTTCGAAGTCTCTCGGGGATGTGCGTCGAAGTCGAAGCCCATCTGAGGCGTCTCAGGAGCGCTCGGGGAAGGGCTCGGGAGGCCATCGGGGAAAGCCACCGAAAGCGCCGGGGAGGCTCGCAA
Organism: Prorocentrum cordatum; assembly: GCA_963575745.1. Lineage (NCBI taxonomy): Eukaryota > Dinophyceae > Prorocentrales > Prorocentraceae > Prorocentrum > Prorocentrum cordatum. Next base: position 90,627 of record CAUYUJ010018396.1, read on the forward strand.
GGATCTACAGGGAGGGCCCAAGAGAGCTTCAAGAAAATTTGAAATCCAGTGAACTCTTAAGAGAAACCGCTGTTGGGTCGGCCATCACCTCCGGGCGCGCCTTGATGGTGCGATCCAGTCGCATCACCGCCAACGGGAGGGTTTGTTCGCCATGTCCCATTCTGTTCGCCCAGAGGGTCTGTGGAGGCCTTCGGGCGAACAGAACGGGACAGGGCAAGGAATGGGGAAGACATGTCCGAATCTCCTGGGCCCCCCAGATGCTCGTCCGAAGAATGCGGAGAGGTCCCAGGGTCATATCAATTGGCTGCTGTCCCAGGGGTCCGGTCTGCTTGGCCCGAAGAGTTTGCCAAGGCCCCTGGGGGAACAGAATGGCACAGCATATCGGGCAAAGGGGGGCGGTAGCTGGCCTGTCAGACCCGGCGTTCGTCTTCTGCCCAAGCGGCGCGGGGCCCACGGGCCCCAGGGTTGGCGTCCCGCTGGGATTCCTCTTGTTCGCCCACAGGGTTGGAGGAGGCCTCCAGGCGAACAGAATGGGGCAGGACAATGAATGTGGGAGACTTGTCGCAAGCTCCCAGCCCCCCCAAGTGTGCGCCCGAAGGGTGTGGGGCCGCGTTGGCTCCCTCAAAGGGCCGTCTTGGAGCCGTCTAGGCCCGTCTTGAGGGCGCCGTTGCCGTGATGGGGCCGTCTTGGTTCGTCGTGGGCCCCTCATGGGCGCGTCCGTAGGCCGTCCTGGGCCCATCGGGGTCCTCGTGGGGCTGTCTTGGAGCCGTCTTGGACCGTGAGGGGGCCGCCTTGGAGTCGTCTTGGGCCCCTCCTGTGCGCCTCCTTGGGCCGTCCTGGGCCCAGCAGGGGCCGTGTTGGCACCCTCTTGGGGCTGTCTTGGAGCCGTCTTGAGCCGTCGCAGCGCGCCTTGGGTTGTGCTGGGTCCGTCTTGGCCCGTCTTGGGGCCTTCCTGGGCGGTTCCTCGGACCCTCCTGGGACTTTCTGGGGCCTCTTGGTGCATCGGACCGCCGAAACGGCGGGAAACGCAAAGGGTGTAACAGTAAACAATGGAAAATTAACGATTTTTGCCAGCTGGGACTCTCTTGCCATCTTGGCCCGTCTTGAGGCCCCGAACGGGCGCGTCCTTGGGCCGTCCTGGGCGCACCCTCCTGGGACCGTCTTGGAATCGTCTTGGGCCGTCTTGAGCGCGCCTTGGGCCGTCCTGGGCCGGTCTGGGGCCGTGTTGGCACCCTCGCGGCGAGGAAGCTCGGAGGCGGGCTCGAGGCCTCTTCGGGGCCATTTTGGAAGCTGTTGGGGCCTCTGTAGGGGCCTCGTTTGGGCTCCTTGGGAGCCTCCTGGGGCCTCTTCGGGGGATTCTTGGCGGCCCCTTGGGGCCTCTTGGGGGCCTGTTTGGGCCTCCTGGCGCCCTCTTGGGGCGGAAGGCTCGGATTTTCGGTCCGTGGTCCCCCTCTTGGCCCCCTCTTGGGCCTGTCTTCGGGCCCTCGTGGGCCGTCTTGAGCGTCTCTTGGGTCGTCTTGGGGCCCTCTTGGGCTGTCTTGGGGCGCTCTTGGAAACCTCTTGGGCCGTTCTGGGGCGCTCTTGGAGGCCTCTTGGGCCGTCTTCGAGCGTCGGAAAGCGGAAAAGGCGAGAAGGCCAAAATCCTTCCAAAACCGTCGTAAAGCGGACGATTTTGAGGCCCAAAACCGTCCAAAACCTCCTGAGGCGGTCCCCTCGTCCGCCCCCCTCGCTTCGAAGCAGTTTTTAAGCCCCGTGGCACCTCTTGGGGATCTCTTTTGGGCTCCTGGGGGCCTCTTGGGCCTCCACTGGATTCGCTGCCCTCGGTCGGCAATCGTCGATCCTACGACGACTCTCCCCAACGGAGAAACATCGAAGGCCCTCGGAGCGTCCAACATTGTTCTTTTGTGCCTTCGATATGCCGGTCGCCTCTCGTCCGCTCCCCCCCTCCTGGAAGCAATTCTGAGGCCACTTAGGGCTTCGTGGGGGCCGTTTGGGGATCTCTTGGGGCGTTTTTGCCTGCGATATGCCTGTCGCCTCTCGTCCGCTCCCCCGCTCCTGGAGGGAATTCTGAAGGCACTGAAGGCTTCGTGGGGGCCGTTTCGGAGCCTTTTGGGCCTCCCGGGGGGGCTCTTAGGGCCCTCTCGGGCCGTCTTGGGTGCCTCTTGGGCCGTCTTGGGGCCGTCTGAGACCCGCCTCGGCGCCTCTTGGGCTGTCTTGGGCCGTCTTGGGCCGCTCCTGGGGCCGTCTTGGGTGCCTCCTGGGCCGTCTTGGGCGCCTCCTGGGCCGTCCTGGGGCCGTCCTGGGGCGTCTTGGGACCGTCTGGGGGCCCTCCTGGCCCGTCTTGGGGCTCTCTTGGGGTCCTCTTCGGCCGTCTTGGAGCGGTCGGGGGGACTTCTTGGGCCGTCTTGGAGCGTCGGGAAGCCGACGAGGCGAGGAGGCCGAAAACATCGAAAAACACACTAGAAATCGACGATTTCTGTCGCTCGGGGCCCTCTTGGGAAGCCTCTTGGGAGGCCTCTTCGGGCGTCTTGGACGCCTCTTGGGCCGCCTGGGGCGAATCTCGGGCGTCTTGGGCCCATCTTTAAGCGTGCCGGGGCTCTCCGGGGCCGTCTTGGGGGCTTCTGGGGGGCCCTCCCGACATGTCCTGGGGCCTGCCTGGGCGGCCCGGGGCGGCCCGGGGCCAGCCCGGGGCGGTTTTGAGACATTGGAGCCTGCGCCCTTCTGGCACGCACTGGGCCCTGCAATGTAGTAGAGACTAGAGCTGACCCTTGGACTTCCGTCCACGACAGCTTGCCCGCGTGCAGAAGCTGAGATCGCTTGCCTGCTTGCCTGCTGTTTTGCGCGCGTAGCTGGTAGCCAGACAGTCTTCCCGACGTCACTGCCAGCATGCTGGCAGGCCTGGCGGTCGCAACTGGCCCTCTGCCGCACGCCACGGCAGCGGGGATGGCCGCCGGCCGCAGGCAATGCAGCGGCTGCTTGTTTTCTGCTGCTAGCTCCTGATTGCTGCCGCTGCTGGCTTGTGTGCTGCCGGATATGGAGGCCGTGCTGGGGGGCACTATGGCCGAAACTATTGGGGGCCTCGTTGGGCCCTCTTTGGGCCGTCCTGGGCCGTCGCGGGGTTCTCTGGGGGTCTGTTGGGCCGTCGTGGCGCTCTCTGGAGGGCGCGAAGCCTTCTGTAATATTCTGGGAGCCCTCTGGGGCCGCCCTTGGGCTCTCTTGAGGCAGTCAAAGACCGCCCAGAGGGCCCCAAGACGGCCCGAAGACGGACCGAGACAGCCCAGGGAAGCCCGAAAACAACCCAGCCCCAGAGGGCCCAAGGTGGCCCGCAAAGAGCCCAAGAGTCTCCCCCGAAGCCGTCTTGGAGCTGTCTCGCGTCGAAAAGCCTGCGAAGCAGAAGACACACATCTTCCTTTGGGTGTTGGAAAGCTTTGCAGTTGCCGTGGAATTCTGGACACTGCAAAGCCTCTTGGGGCGTCTAGGCGCCTTCTGGTGGCCTCTTGGGACCGCTTGAGATCTCTTGGGGGCCCTGTCTGGCGGCTGTCGGGGCCAATTTTGGCCATCTCGGACATTACCGAAGGCTGTCTCTGTGACGTCTTGGGGACCCAGAGGCCACAGGGGACCCAGAGGCAGTGCCGACGCCGCTGGAGGCCGAGAAAGCGGTTGGCCCACGCACTTGTCCCAGAATTGATGGGATGACGATAGCTTCGGGCTCCAGTTTCAGAGTTTTTGATGTTGCGGCTCGCTCTCGGGAGCCTCGGGTTGAAGAGCTTACTGTGTCACCGTTCGTTCTCGGGAGCCTTGGGTTGAAAAACATGTTACCGTACCGATCGCTCTTTTTGTTGGCGTCTGTGCGCCTTCTCAGTGGTCCTTGTGGGGGACGCTTTGGGGCCCTTCAGGGGCTCTGTTGGGCCGTTCTGTGGCCGTTTTGGGACGTCTTGGGGCCCGTTTGGGACGTCACGGGGCGTCTTGGAGGCCTTGGACCGTCTTGGGGCCATCTGGAGGGCTTCCTGGGGGCCTCTTGGGAGCCTCGTCCGGCCCTCTTGGAACCCTCTTGGAGCCGTCTTGGGGCCCTCTCAAGCCGTTTGGAGGCCCCCTCGGGCCGTCTTTGGGCCCTCTTGGACCGTCTTGGGGCCCTCTTGGGGGCCGCTTGGGTCGTTTTGGATGGTTTTTTGTGACCTCTTGGCCTGTCCTGGTCCGTGCAACAAAGCAAAAGGCGGATATGCTGAAAATGTGAGTTGTCCCATCTGAATGTGACCATGATGCCTCTTTGGCGTCCTCTCGGGGCCCTCTCGGAGCGTCTTTGGGGCCTCTCGTACTTTCTGTTTGCATCTTGGACCTCTTTGGGGCGTCCTGGAGGCCTTAGACCGTCCTGCGGCTCTCTGGAAGGCTTCCTGGGGGCCTCTTGGGAGCCTCTTCGGGCCCTCTTGAGCCCTCTTGGAGCCGTCTTGGGGCCCTCTCACGCCGTTTGGAGGCCCCCTTGGGCCGTTTGGGGGGCCCTCTTGGACCGTCTTGGGGCCCTCTTGGGGGCCGCTTGGGTCGTCTTGGGAGGTTTTGGGAGGCCTCTTGGTCTGTCCTGGACCGTGCAACAACGCAAAAGGCGGATATGCTGAAAACGTAAGTTTTCCCAGTGGAATGTGTCAATGCTTGCCTTTTTGGCGTCCTCTCGGGGCACTCTCGGAAAGTCTTTGGGACCTCTTGGACGGTCTTGCAGCTCTTTGGAGCGTCAAAGCCCGTCTCGGCACCAACTGAGGCCGTCTTGGAACGCTCTTGGGCCGTCTTACAACCACTCTGGGGCGCCTCTTGCGCCGTCGCGGGCGATTCGACCCCCTGGTGGGGCCGTGGAGGGATGATTTTATGCACTTGAGTGCCCACCCTTCTGGCACGCGCTTCCGCCTGCCATGTAGGAGAGACTAGGGCGAACCCGTGGACTTGGCCCACGACCTTCGGGTCCCCCTGGTGCGCCTCCACAGCGCGGCTCCGTGCCGCACGCGCATACCTTCGCGCTCTCGCGCCCGCACCCACGGAGAAGGGCAGCGCTCTAAGTGCGGCGAAGATCCGTGGGCGGGGTACGCCCGGAAAGCTGTAGTGGGTTTTCCCAGTTGCCTGGGTGAAGCATGACGGCGGGCGCCCACACCCATGGAGAAGGGCAGCGGTCCGGATGCGGTCACGAAGCGTGTCCGGGGTACGGCTCGCAGGCTCTGGAAACTTTTTTGTTTGTCTTATAAAAACCGGAAGGCGGGCGCTGCCTCCTCCTAGGGATAGCTTGGGAGCTTCTCGGAGCTTCTTTCGGCCTCCTGGACGCTCTCGAGATCGTCGGCCGTCTATGGAGTTTGGAGCTTTTCGACTTCTGCGGCCGTCTAAAGATCGTCTTGGCGCCGTCTTGGGCCGTCTTGGGCAGCTCTTGACGCTGTCTTGGATGCCTCGTGGGCTGTCATGAGCGCCTCAGGAGCCGTCCGGATGCTGTGTTGGGCTGTCTTGGGGCCCTCATGCGGCTGTCCTTGGGGATCTTGAAACACTCTTGGGGGCCTGTATGGCCGTCGTGGAAACGTCGGAGACGAAAAGCACGGGAATTACAAAAATACAAATTTTCCCTGTGGATTGTGACGCTGTTTTCTTGCTCGGGCCCTCTCGGGGCCCTTCTCGGTGCCCCGTCGGAACGTTCCGGAGGCGTCTGAAGCCGTGTAGAAGAAATCTTGGGCGCCTTGGAGTCTCTCTTGGACGGTCTTGGGCCCCCTTGGGGCCCTCTTGGGGGCGTCCCGGGCCTTCTCGAAGCGCTCTTTGGCCATCTTCGAAGAGCACCAGGGTTTGCGGCCCCCTCTTGGGAACCTTGGTGAGATGAGCTTTGTACTTCACCGATCGCTCTTTTAATGGGCGTCTCTGGGCCTGTTTGGCGGTCCTTGTGGGGGTCTTTTTCGGGCTATTCTGAAGCTTTTTTAAGCTGCTCTGGGAGCGTTTTGGGACGTCTTGGGGCCATTTTGAGCCGTCACGGGGCGTCCAGGAGGCCTTGGACCGTCTTGGAGCTCTCGTGAGGCTCCCTGAGGCCGTCTTGGGAGCCTCTTGGGGCCCCCTCGGAGTTCTCGTGGGGCCGTCTTGGGGTTTTGTGAGGTCGTTTCAGGGCTCTCTGGCGTCGTCTTGGGGCTCTTGTGGGCCGTCTTGGAGTCCTCTTAGGGGCCGCTGGCGTCTTCTTGGGGCGATTTGGGAGGCCTCTTGGCGTGTCCTGGGCCGCTGAGGAGCACACAAGGCGGGCATGCTGAAAATATACGTTTTCCTATGAGAAATTGACGATTTGTGCCTCCTTGGCGTGCTCTCGGGACCCTCTTGGGGCGTCTTTGCGGCCTCTTGGATGGTCGTGGAGCCCCCCCCGAAGGCTTCGGGCCCTCGTGGGCCGTCTCGGGACGCACTGAGGCCGTCTTGGAGCGCTCTTGGACGGTCTGGGAACCCCTCTGGGAGCGCCTCACCCGCCTGAGCGAGTCCGCGTGGTGGCGCCATAAAGGGCCGATTTTGTCCAATTGAGGCCCTGGGCTTCTCGCGCGCGCTTCCACTGGCCATGTAAGAGAGACTAGGGCTGACCCGTGGACTCCATCAACGACATCTGGCCAAGAGTATTCTAGGGGGGAGCGGCGGGAATGGTGCCGAAAGGCTATCCGCCCCTTCCACAGCAGCGCCCCGAGCTGCACCGGCACGCTCCGTGGCGCCTGCCAGCGCCGCCCGACGGGGACGATGACGGCGGCGGCGGCGAGACACAGCACGCTTGCGGGGAGGTAGTTCGGGCGCGCGGAGCCCCTGCGCGATGATCCCACGGTTAGCCACTTAGGGTCTCCTAGGGGCCGTGTGGGGGCCTCTTACTTCGAGGGAGCCTCTGGGCTCTCGTGGGCTCTCGTCGGTGCCGTTTGGGCCGTCTCGGAACCGTCCTGGGCCGCTTTGAGCGCCTCTTGGGCCGTCTGGGAGCCGTCTTGGATCGTCTTGGCGGCTCTTGGGGCTGTCTTGCGAGCCTTCGGAAGCCTTGCTGGAGCCGTCGTGGGCCGTCTTGACGTCTTGGGGCCTTGTCGGGGCCATCTTGGGGCCCTTCTGGCCCCCTCTTGGGGCCCCTCGGGAGCGCTCCTACCCTGTCCTGCCCTCCTCTTGGGGCCGCCATGGGCGCCTGAGGAACCGTCCTGGCGCAGTCTTGAGCCGTCTTGGGGCCCTCCTAACAGCCTCCTGAGGCGTCTTGGGACGATCTTGAGGGCCTGCGTGGCTGCCTTGAACGCTTCGAAGACGAAAAGCACGGGAACTCCGGAAATGTGCGTTTCACCTTGGGATTGGGACGATTGTCCTTGTTCGGGCTCTCCTGGGCTCTCTATGGAGCCCACTTGGAGCATTTTGGGGGCCTCTTCGGCCGTCGGGCGGCTGTCTTGGGCGTCTTCGAGCGCTCGGGGCCCGTCTCGGAGGCCCTATTGGACCGTCTTCGGGCCCTCTCGGGGGCCTCCAGGAGCGGCTCGGAGCGCTCTTGAGCCATCTTGGAAGCGCGCCGGGGCCCCGGGGCCCTCTGGGGAAGGTTCTGTGGACGTCTCATGGAGCACCCTGGAGGCCTCTCGGGCCGGCTTGGGCCAATCTTGGGCCAATCTCGAGCGTCTGGGGCCCACCTGGGGGCTTGTTGAGCCGACTTGGGGGCCCTTTGGGCCCGTCTTGGGGCTCTCTTGGCGGCCTCTTCGGCCGTCTTCGGGCTGTCTTGGGAGGTCGTGGATCGTGTGGAAGCCGACAAGGCGAGAACGGCAAAAGCCTTGCCAAAAACAAGAAAAATCTATGCTTTTTCCTGCTCGAGGCCCTCTGGGGAAGCTTCTGGGGAGGTCTCACGGAGCAACTTGGAGACCTGTCGGGCCGACTTGGGCCTCTTGGAGCTCTCTTGGCGTGTCTTCGAGCCTCTCTGGGCGGCCCATGGCGGCCCGGGGCCAGCCTGGGGCGATTTTGCCCCAGTTGATCCTGCAGCGTTCTGGCACGCTCGGCCCCCGGCATTAGAATATGGACTAGTGTGAACCCGCGTGGGTTAAATCCACGGTGTGCTTCGGGAAGCTTGCGGGAAGCCTCGGGAGGGTGTCGGGGACACTCCAGGGGCTATCGGGGGGGCCATGAGACATGTCGGCGAGAGAGCTATGCCTCGGTCCTCTTGGGTGTCTCGGGGAGGCTTTGGGGGCTGGATGGAGGTCCCCAACAGTTTCGTTGAGGGGGATGCCGCGGCATCGCGCTTCCAGACCTATCTTGGCGTCGGGCGGCGATGTGTCTCGGAAGGCTCTTGAGTCCGAGGTGGCTCAGGACGACGACCACGGCGACAGCGAGCAGGACGACGACGACGACGACGACGACGACGACGACGACGACGACGACGGCGGAGACGCACGACGACGACGACGACGATGACGACCACCACCACGACGACGACGGCGACGACCACGACGACGACGGCGACGACCACGACGACGACGGCGACGGCGACGGCGACGGCGACGGCGACGGCGACGGCGACGGCGACGGCGACGGCGACGGCGACGACGACGACGACGACGACGACGACGACGACGACCTCGGGTAAAAACCCTTCAGCGATTGTCGTGGCCTCTTCGAATTTCCTTCCGGTCGGAAGTCTGGCCGTCAAATGCTGTTACGATTATGATTGTGTGCGGGCCCCTGGGAAAGGTTTCGGGGACCTCTTGGGTGGTTCTCGGTCGACGACGACGACGACGACGACAACGACGACCTCGGATAAAGACCTTTCAGCGATTGTCGTGGCCTCTTCGAATTTCCTTCCGGTCGGAAGTCTGGCCGTCAAACGTTAAACGCCTGTTACGATTCTGATTGTGTGCGGACTCCCAGGGAAGCTTTTGGGGACCTCTTGGGTGGTTCTCGGGGCTCGTGTCGGTTCTCGTGGAAGCTTGCTGGAGGCCTCGGGAGACTCTGGAGGACACTCTAGGGGCTATCGGGACATCTTGGGTGGTTTCGGGCGACGACGACGACGACGACAACGACGACCTCGGATAAAGACCTTTCAGCGATTGTCGTGGCCTCTTCGAATTTCCTTCCGGTCGGAAGTCTGGCCGTCAAACGCATGTTACGATTATGATTGTGTGCGGGCCCCTGGGAAAGGTTTCGGGGACCTCTTGGGTGGTTCTTGGGGCTCGTGTCGGCTCTCGGGAGCTTGCTGGAGGCCTCGGGAGACCCTGGGGGACACTCTAGGGGCTATCGGGAAAGCCACGTGACCTCGAGGAGAGCCCCTTGGCGACGGCGGCGGCGGAAGGCGGAAGGCGGCGGCGCTGCGGGCCCCTTGGGAAGCTTTTGGGGACCTCTCGGGTGGTGTGGAGGTAACGAAGTAGGTATGGCTCGAGCGTCGAACTCCGCGTAGTCGGCATGGTGGCTCGGGCCGTCTTGGCGGCGCCTCCCGTGGCCCACTTGGGGCTCTCTGGGAAGCCTCTTGAGGGGTCCGTTTGGGGTTCTTGTGGACCGTCTCAGGGCTCTCTGGAGCGGTCCTGGGGCCCTCTTGGGCTGTTTTGGAAGGTTCGGGCTGCCTTGGGGCCCTCGTGGGGCCGTCTTGGGCTCTCTTGGGGGCCTCCTGTGGCCCTCTCGGGGTTTTCCTGGTAGCATTTTCGTGCCCTCCGGGGTCCGTCTTGGGCTGTCCTGGGGCTCCCTAGGGCCGTCTTGGGGCCCTCTTGGGCCGTCCAGGGGCTCTCTTGGGTGCTTCTTGGGCAATGTTGGGGCGGTCTTGGAGGCTCATCCGGCCGTCTTGGACGCTCCGCCGACCCTAAGATCGAATCTGCCAAATATGTACGTTTTCTGGGGGCATGGGGCGATTTGTTGGCTCGTGGGGGCCTTCTGGGGGGGGCCTCAGGGAGCGGCTTGGGAGCGTCCGGTCCAAAAAGCGTGGCCAGGCGCTCGCGACGCAGCACGGACGGCCTTGCCTTGCCCGAGAGGGCCTTCAGAGGCCCCAGGAAAATCCAGGAGGGCCTGAAACGACACAAGATTGAAGCTGCAAGTCATCATGTTGACCCCCGCTACAATGATCACTTTGGGGGCTCCACCACACGCCCAAGAGGGCTCTGGGAGGGGACCAGGATGGGCCCCCGAGTGGCCTCAAGAGGCAGCGCTCCGAGAGGGCCTTCCGAGGCCCCGAGAGAATCTCATTTCGACCCCCCGCCAAAAATGATCACTCTTTGGGCTCCCTGAGACGCCCAAGAGGGCTCTGGGAGGGGGCCCAGGATAACAGGGGATATGTCGACCCCCATCCCAGGCTTCGTGGGGTTTCCGAATGGACCAGAAATTTGGGGCCTAACCCTGGGATATACGATGGGGGGGTGTCCATTCTGGATAGGGGTGCGTCCGAATAGCCCCCTTGGGGTGTATCCCAGGGTTTTCCCATTCTTCTGAGCGGCCAGACTTTTCGGGCGAAACTCGGGGATTGGGGGAGAAACATCGCCCGCGACGGGAGGGGCCCCCGAGTGCCCTAAAGAGGCGCGGGGAGCGCTCCGAGAGGGCCGTCAGAGGAACCGAGAAGATCCGAGAGGGCCTGAAGCGACACGAGGTTGGGCATTCTGAGAGCCTATCGGAGCCGTCTCTGGAGAAGCCGCCCGACAGCTCGGAGAAGCCTCTGGGGGGCTGCCAGGAGCCTTCTGGAAGCCTGTCGCGGGCGCCTTGGAGACCTGCTGGCCGTGGGGGGTCGCGCTCCGGAGCTAGCCCGTCTGAACGGGTTCCTGGGTCATACGGTTTTCTCGCGGCCTCGGGGGGGCCCGCTGGGCCGCCCTCGGCCAATTTTGGAAGCTTCTGGGGCTGTCTGGGGCGACGTGGAGCCAGAAACGGGAGCTCAAGAAGAAGTTTCAAAACAACCCGACAATATCGATAGTTTCACGTCCTCGTGGCCCTCTTGGGAGGCCATCTGGGCGCCTGGTGGAGCCTGGTAAGGGCCTGCCTGCTGGAGCACTCGAGGAGCTCTCCTGGGCCAGGACGGCGTCGCTCCACGAGCGGGGCCGCGGAGGCCCCCGCCGCGGGCCTGGCGCGCGTAAGCAGTCGCCTCTTCTGGCACGCGCAGATTCCGGTGTTGTAGTATAGACAGACGACGCCGGGATCCAAATTCGCATCCCGCATCTCGCTGAGCAGCGCCAGAGCATGCCTCCACTGCTCGCCCTTGCCGCACGCGCTGATCCCAGCGCTGTAACTGATGGCGTTGGGCTCCAGCTTCGCCTCCCGCATCTCGCTGAGCAGCGTCAGAGCCTGCTGCCATTGCTCGCCCTCTTCGCACGCGCTGATGCCAGCGCTGTAGCTAATGACGTCGGGATCCAAACTCGCATCCCGCATCTCGCTGAGCAGCGCCAGAGGTTGCTGCCATTGCTCGCCCTTGCCGCACGCGCTGATACCAGCGTTGTAGCTAATGACATTGGGATCCAAACTCGCATCCCGCATCTCGCTGAGCAGCGTCAGAGCCTGCTGCCATTGCTCGCCCTTGCCGCACGCGCTGATCCCAGCGCTGTAGCTGATGACGTCAGACTCCAACGTCGCCTCCGACATCCCTCTGAGCAGCGCAAGAGCTTGCTGCCACTGATCGCCATTGACGCACGCGCTGATACCAGCGTTGTAGCTTATGACGGCGGGATCGAAACTCGCAAACCGCATCTTGCTGAGCAGCGCCAGAGCCTGCTGCCACTGCCCGCCCGGCTCGCACGCGCTGATCCCAGCGTTGTAGCTGATGACATCGGGCTCCAGCTTCGCCTCCCACATCTCGCTCAGCAGCACCAGAGCCCACCTCCACTGCTCGCCCTTGCCGCACGCGCTGATACCAGCGTTGTAACTAATGATATTGGGATCCAAACTCGCATCCCGCATCTCGCTGAGCAGCGTCAGAGCCTGCTGCCATTGCTCGCCCTTGCCGCACGCGCTGATACCAGCGCTGTAGCTAATGACGTCGGGATCCAAATTCACATCCCGCATCTCGCTGAGCAGCGCCAGAGCCTGCTGCCATTGCTCGCCCTTGCCGCACGCGCTGATCCCAGCGCTGTAGCTGATGACGTTAGACTCCAACTTCGAATCCGACATCCCTCTGAGCAGCGCCAGAGCCTGCTGCCACTGCTCGCCCTTGCCGCACGCGCTGATCCCAGCGCCGTAGCTGACTAGTGTGCACCCGTGGATGAAATACATGGTGTGCGCAACGTGTCGCGCGCTGGCAGGGGAAGGTGCCCCTGGTCACCCCTGTTTGGGTACCGCGGTTTGGGAGCCAGAGGAGCCTCTTGAAGGTGTCTCGGGCAGTTGGGAGTGGTCTCGTGTGGAGTCTGGGGCTTGGTGTGGGGCTTGCGGGGCCAGGGGAAGATCCTCCTTGTCAACCCTGCTGGGGTGCCTGGGGTGATGGTAGGCTTCCTGATCCAGGGCAGGAGGGGGGGTCCACGATCTGAAGCTTCGTGACGGGGTCTTGGGCAGGTCGGAGAGGTCTGTAGGGCCTGGTGGGGGGTCTGGGGCTTGTGTTGGGGCTTCCGGGTCTGGGAAGGTCCCCCCCTGGCACCCCTGCCTGGGTGCCTGGGGTGGAGATCTGAGGGCTCTCCGCTCTGGGGCTGGGCGCCCCAGGGACTCGCTAGGCGGCCCGCGGAGCGCATCCAAGGCAGGCGCGACAAAGCCGTAGCAGCTTCGCGAAGCTGTGGGCCGTCAAGAGCTCTGAGGGCTCAGAGGTCCGGCATACGCATGTGAGGCTCTCGAGAAGGTCAGGGGGAGCTCAGAGTGGTCCAGGGTCTGGGCTGCGGTCTGGGGCGTGGTGCGCCTGGGGTACGACATGAGGCACCTGAGAGGGTCTGAAACAGCTCAGAATGGCCTAGTGCTCGGGGTGGTGTGTGCGGCAGGTAAGGGTGGTCGGAGTGGTCTGGGCGCCAGGGTGGGGTCTGGAGCGTGGTGCGGCTGTGGAGAGACACGAGGCGGTTGAGAAGATCTGGAATAGGTCAGAGTGTCTAGGGTCTAGGGCTCGGGGTGGGGTGGGGCATGGGGCTTGGTCTGGGGCTTGCGGACGCAAGGGAAGAGCCCCCCCCCTTGTCACCAGTACTGCGCGGCCTGGGTAACAACGGTATCTGAGACCGTGAGAGCATGCCGCGGCCGCGGCTGGGGTCGACAGGAAGATCCCGAGAGAATCTGGGGAAGCTCAGAGTGGGGCCTGGGGTGGGGTTGAGCAACTTCTGGCGTCATGAGAAGGTCCTTCTGGAGCCGTTGGGGAACGTCCCAGAGGCTATCTGGGAGGCCGTCGGGGGGCGAGAGGGCTCGGTGTGGGGTGTGGGGCTTGGTTTGGGGATTGCGGGGAGCCGTCTGGGGGCGATGTGGGGGTCGTAGAGTCGCCGGCGAGCGCCCAGGAGCCTTCTGGGGCCGTCGGGGAGCGTGCCGAAGGCTCTCTGGGAGCTGGGAGGCCGTCTTGGGCCGAGCTGGGGGCGAGGGAGTCGTCGGTGAGCGGCCCAGGGGCCTTCTGGAGGTGTTGGGAGCTCGGTGTGTGGTGTGGGGCATGGTTTCTCTGGGAGGCCGTCTTGGGCCGAGCTGGGGGCCAGGGAGCCGTCGGTGAGCGGCCCAGGAGCCTTCTGGAGGTGTTGGGGGCTCGGTGTGGGGCATGGGCCTTGGTTTGGGGCTTGCGGTGAGCCGTCTGGGGGCGATGTGGGGGTCGTGGAGTCGTCGGCGAGCGGCCCAGGGGCCTTCTGGGGGGCCGTCAGGGAGCGTGCTGAAGTCTGGGAGGCCGTCTTGGGCCGAGCTGGGGGCGAGGGAGCCGTCGGTGAGCGGCCCAGGGGTCTTCTGGAGGTGTTGAGGGCTCGGTGTGGGGTGTGGGCCTTGGCTTGGGGCCGTCTGGGGGAGATGTGGGGGTCGTGGAGTCGTCGGCGAGCGGCCCAGGGGCCTCCTGGGGCCGTTCAGGGAGCGTGCTGAAGGCTCTCTGGGAGGCCGTCTTGGGAGCCGTCGGTGGGCGGCCCAGGGGCCTTCTGGAGCCGTCGGGGAGCGTCCCGGAGGCGCCCAGAGGGGCACGTGTTGGCGTTCCGAGCCGTGTGTTCAGCACGCCCCGCGGGCTCTCCAGGCACTCCAGGGGGCAGGCGTTCGACGAAAAGCCCCTGTCGCAAACGCGCTTCGGCCAGAATTGCGGCACGGATGACGTCGGGCTCCAGCTTCGCCTCCCGAATCTCGCGGAGCAAAGCCAAAGCAAGCTGCCATTGAGCACCCTTCTCGCACGCGGCGATCCCAGCGTTGTAGCTGACTGGGGCGAGCCCGTGGACTGCGTCCACAAAAGCTCGTCGGCGAGATTCGCGGGGTTTGGGAGGACATGTTTCTGCCAGGCTTTCAGGATGACGCTGGTGTCGCGGTGGCAGTCGCCACCTCGGGCCCTCCTCGGATGACATGCACCCTGTGGACCCTCTGTCGTTTTCGGCGCCGCCGCCGTCATCGCTGCCGTCGTCGGCCGAGGCCTCGAACAGCTCCGCCCGCGCGCCACGGCTGCACCGCGCAGCAGCGCAGGGGCAGCAGCCCGCGCGCGGCTGTCCAGTCCAGGCCCCTGGACAGGTGTGTCGAGGGTGGGGGTTCGAGGAGTTCTGTCGTCCGTGTAAACCTCTGAGGACCGGGGGTGTCTTGGGGCTGCTCGGGGTCTCTTGGGGCCGCATGTGGGTCTCTTTGGGACCTTCTAGGTCTGCTGGGGGCCTCTTTGGGGCCTGTGTACCTCTGAAGGCTGAGGGTGTCCTGGGACTGTTAGGGGGCCCCTTGGGGGCCTGACTTGGGCCTCTTCGGGACCTCTTAGGGCTTTAGGGGGCATCCTGGGGCCTGCTAGCGGTCTGGGGGGGCTTCGTCAGGCCCTGCTGGCATTCTGCAGGGTCATCTAGGAACAGACAGGGGGCGCGGATGCCTCCTGGGCCGTCGAAGAGCATGCGAAGCCCGGAAGAGCGAGAACGTCAAAACCACAGAAAAACCGAAAGGGAATGCATGATTTTTGCTTCCCGGCACCCTCCAGGGACGTCTCGTGGAGCCCCCATTGGGCCGTGTCGGGGCCCTGTTGGCCCTTCTGGATGGGCTATATTGGCGACCTTTGGGCCGTCTGGATGGGCTGCTTGGGCGGTCGTGGGGCCCTCTTGGGTCGTCTGGGGGGGCCTCTTGGAGGTCGGTGGGGGCTTGTTTGGACGATCGTGGAAGCCTCCTGGGCCGAGGTGGAGCATTGGAAGCCCGAAAAGGCGAGGACGTCAAATCAACAAAAACCCAAGGGACGGCAATGATTTTTGCCGCTCGGCGCCCTCTTGGGGCACCTCTCGAAGCTCTCTTGGGCCGTCTTGGGGCCCTCGTTTGTTTTGACATGGCAATCTCAAGGTGCAAGAAGCCCTTACTGCGCTGAGACTAGTTTCGCCTGTGGGGCTCATCAGTCTGCTAATGAGCCGCAGATTGCAGCAGTGCGCGAGCGATCTACAATCAAGATTTGTGTATGTCTGAGGGGACAGCACTAGCTCGAGGCCAGAAACGCACCACACTCGACGCCCACACTCGCCGAACACACTCGCGCCCACACTCCATGCCGACACTAGCACTCCATACTCGCCTCTCACACTCGCGCCCACTCTCTACGCCCACAGTCTACGCACACTCTCGCACCCCACACTGCACGCCCACACTCGAAGCCCACACTCACACCTCACACTCTACGCCCACACCCGCACCCCAACATACACACACACACACACACACACACCACACTCTACGCCCACAGTCTATGCACACACTCGCACCCCACACTCACACCCCAGACCAAACCCCGAGTTGATTTACCGACTTGATTAGACGAGTTGATTGCCCAAGTTGATTTACAGAGTTGACTTACCGAGTTGATTTACAGAGTTGGCTCCACGTGCCCTTGTGACACCCTGCCGGCCCAACTCCAGGTCAATGGGAAGAGCCTGTTCAAGCCGTCTCGGGGATGTCTTCGGCCGTCTTGGAGCTATCACGGGGCCCAATGGAGCCGTCCTTGGCCCGCCATTGCTCGACGGGGGCATGCCTGGGCGCCCCTGAGGCCTCTCCGGGGCCCGCTGGGGCGATTTCGGGTGTACCTGGACATTGTAATGATGACTACTGCTAGCCTGTGGCCTACAGGATATAGTAGCTGTCCGAGGTGGCCCAGTGGGTTCAGGTGGAGATGTTGCTGAAATGCTGTCGGGATGACATTGGAACTGAAACTTTGCTGCAATTGTCTGCGGCTGCAGCGTGCTGCCGCATGCTGCATGCTGTTGCTGGCTGTTGCTGTGTGTAGCCGCTGGTGTTGCTTGCTGCGAACTGCGTGTTGCTGCTGCTTGAAGCTTCTGCTCGTGGGCGGGACGAAGAGGGGGAGCGACGATCAGGCAGCGAAGCGAGGGGTCAGGCTCGAGGTGGTCAGTGGGAGAATCGGGGACCAGTTAGCGAGCAGCACGGCGCGAGGCGAGGAGCGTGGAGCGAAGAGCAATGAGCGAGAAACGATGCCAGAGGCTCGCGACGCAGACAGCGCACGAATGTCCCGATGGCCTGGGTGCGCGTGTTGCCGAACACCTGGTCTCGTCTCCTCTTCGGCCGCTCATTGGGGTCCTCTCTGGGGCTTCTTGAGCTCCCTTGGGGCCCTCCCGTGCCTCCTGGGGCCATCTGGGCGTCCGTTGGAACCTCCGGGTGGGGTCGTGGGAGGGGTCTGAAGGGCTCTCTGGGGGGGAGGGCATGTTGGGGCGGTCTTGGGTTCTCTTGGGGCCATCTTCGGGCCTGAAGGCGGCCCGGGCCCCTTGCCGAGCGTTCCGCAGCAGCGAGACACTGGACGGTGCCAGGCACCCGCTAAAACCGAGCGGACTTGTCCTCCCGCACAATGACCGCATTAGCGATCACATGAGGAGCGGTGTCACCAGCGCAATCGAAACAACAGAGGCTCCTCGCCCGCGTCCGCGTCTTCGGTTCACGAGGGAGGAGGAACGGGCGCGAGCACGGGCCAGCAGCCGCTCTCAAAAACGCAGCGGCATCGCCTGTCGGGGGCCCTCGGCGCAGGCATCGCAGAGCCTCTTGGGCCGCCTCGGCAGTGTCTTGGGGGGCGTGCCTGAGGGCCCTGTGGGGCCGCCTGGGGCTCTCCCAGGGCTCCGCGGGACCGTCGGGGGACATCTTGGGAGCGCCCTGGAGCTGTCCGTGGTTCTCCAAATGCGTTTTTGCTGGCTCCTCGGGCCCTTCGAAGGCTCCGTCCTGCTCGACACCGGACTCCTCTGGGACGCGCGGGCCCCTGCAATTGCGGAAGAGTAATGTCTACCAGCGGACCAAGCTCACCAGAGAGGCCACAAGAACCAGAGAAGCCAGGTAAATCCACGGAGGCCTCAGAGCTGTGCCGGGAGCAGCCGCTGACTACGTGCATGCGCATTCACGTGAGGGTGCTGCTGCTGAGTGCTGCGTGGCACCAGTGCTGCTGCTTGCCGCCGTTTGCTGGGGGGTTCTGCCGACCGCTCGTGCCTGTGCTGCTCGCTGTTGCCAGCTGCGGGGTGATACTGCTGCTGTTTGCTGCTCCTTGCTTGTGCCGTGTGCTCATGGCCGCTGCTGCTGGTTCCCGGCTGATGGATCTGGTGTCGGAACGGGAATGGCAGCGACGAGGATGGCTTCGGATACGAAGTTGCCCGGCAATGTAAAGAGCCGTTGAGGGCTGCAGTCGCCTATGACCTCGCTGAGCACAAAGAGACCTGGGCGACGTAACCCGCACGTTGGCAGAGGCCTGAGGCTAGAGCTGCAGACAGCCGCTAAACGCATTCGCACTCGCGGGCTCCACATTGGAGCGCAGGGGGCGTGTGCCAGTCGTGGGGCTGGGGCCTCTTTTGGCTATGCTCGGAGCGTTCTGGAGAGCTCTGGGGGCTCTGCTCTGGTGTCTCCCGGATTATTTTCGGGACTCGGTGGTCTTGGAGGGACTCTTTGAAAGATGCGGGGCAGTCCGAGGGGTCTTCCAGGCCGTTTCGGAGCCGCCTTGGGGCCGTCGGAGGCCAAACGGGGCTACCTGGGTCTCTCTTCGGGGCGACTTTGCCGCTCTTGAGGGCTATTGTGTGGCTCGCGGGCTCTTGTGGAGACCTCCGCGTCAGTGCTGGACCCTTCGACTGAAGCTACGAGCAGGGGGTTCTGGGAGCCCTCGAGGCGCCACCCAGGGGATTCCTGGACACGACCTGGGCGAAGGGGTTCTCCTTGAAGGCCCCCTTGGCTGACCTGATGCCCTGCCCGAGCGGCGCTCAGAGGTTCATGGCCAGCGCCCCAGAGCTTGCCAGAACCGCCTGCCACTCATAGTTCCCCTTGTCACACGCGCTGCTCCAAGCACTGTAGTATAGATGACGCACGGCTCCAACGTCGCCTGCGACATGTCGCTGATCAGCGCCAAAGCCTGCTGCCATTGGTTGCCCACCTCGCACGCGCTGACCCCGGCGTTGTAGCTTACGAGGTTGGGCGCCACCTTTGCCTTCCGCATCTCGTTGAGCAGAGACAGAGCCCGCTGCCATTGCTCACCTTTCCCGCACGCGCTGATCAAGGCGCTGTAGCTAATGACGTCAGGTTCCACTTCCGCCTCCCACATCTTGCTGAGCAGCGACAGGGCCCGCTGCCACTGTTGACCTTTCTCGCACGCGCTGATCCCAGCGTTGTAGATTACTGGAAGGCTCTGTTGTGTGAACCAATGGTGGGTATCACGTGATGCGATGAGCCAACGTCCGAAGCGTCCACAGAAGCCCTGGACGCGGATAAGGCCGAAAGGGGGGGCTGGAGTATGGTAACCCGCCGACCCCGTCGGCGTGTGTGAGAGGCCGAGCGAGACCCTTCAACGTCCAGCATGTCGGGGCGTTCCCAGCAAGCCGAAGCCCCGAAGGGAATCGCGCCACGTCACCAGCCCGAGTGGAGCCTTGCAGAGTCGCCAGCCCGAAAGAAACCGCCCCAGGTCGCAATCAAGTCGAAGAGAAACCCCCTCCCTGTCATCCCTTCCCCGCAGCAGGGGTGGCGCGGCCAGGGCACAGCCGCCTCGGCGGCGCCGCCTAGGCGAAGTCAACAAGCCAATCTCGCAAGCGCGACTCCATGTGATATAGTCTAGATGACGTCGGGCTCCAACCTTGACGCCAACATGTCACTGAGCAGCGCCAGAGCCTGCTGCCACTGCTTGCCTTTTTCGCATGCGCTGATCCCAGCACTGTAGCTGACTAGGGCTGACCCACGGACTCCGTCCACGACATCTGTCTGGAATGGTTCTCGGAGGAACGGCTGAGATTTTGCCGAAAACCTATGAACACGGCGGCGGCCGGGGCGGCGGCAGCGAGACCGCGCCTTCGTGTCCGAGCTCTAGCAGCGCTCCAGCAGTTTGGCCGTCGCGTGGCCACCGTCGTCGCCGTCATCGTCGGCGTCGTTGTCGTCGCCGCCGCGAGGCCGCCGTCGTACTTGTCGTAGTCGACGTCGTTGCCGTGGTGGTGGTGGTCGTCGTCGTGGGTTGCGGGCACCGGAAGGAGGCTGGCGACGTCGGTAGGACTGGCCCGTGGACTCCGTCCACGAAATCTGCACGAACTAGCAACTGATTGCGGGGCCCGACCTCGCATTCCGCGCATGCTACTGCGTGCAACTGCTTGCTGCCGCTTTTTGTGTACTCTTGGTAGTGCTCGAGGCGGCTGCTTCGTGTTTCTTGCTGTCGCTGCTTGCTGCCGCTGCTGTGTGCCGCCGCTGCTGCTGTCTGCGTCGTGCCCACGGGAGAGATCGATGCTGCCCCAGGGCACTCGAAATGTCGCACGGTGGACTGTGCATGGGGGCTCACTGCGGACGCGCAAGGAGGCACGTCCTTTTGGGCACCGTATCCACGCCCCTCTGGGATCAGACTGTGTTGGGGACTGCGCTCCCGGGAGGCCTCTGGTGTATCACGCCTCACTTGGGCGGCAGCGGCGAAGGGCACCCTGGAGCTGGGAGGCAATAGGAAGGGGAAGTAGCGCCCATGTTGCTGTGCATTGTTCGGCGCTCCTTCGCTCGCGCCCGCACCCACGGAGGAGGGCAACGCTACATATGCGGCCACTGATGGCGGGCGCTTTCTTCGCCTTGGGCACCGTTTGGGGGCCTCTCGAGGTTTCTTTTCAGCCTCCTGGGGGCCTTTTGGGACCCCCTTGGACCGTCTTGCGGCCTCCTGGGGGCCTCTTGGGGTCCTCTTGGGCCATCTTGGGTGCCCCTTGGGCCATCTTGGAGCCGTCTGCGGCCGTCTTGGAAGCCTCTGGGGCCGGCTTGGGGCCGTCTTGGGGCCGTCTTGGGCCGTCTGTGGCCGCTCTTGGGGCTGCCTTGGGTGACTCTGGGGCTGTCGTGGGCGCCTTAGGAGTGGTCCTGGGGCCGTCTTAGGCAGTCCTGGGGCCGTCGGGGGCCGTCTTGGGAGCCTCATGGGGGCCTTCTGAAACGTTTTGGGCCGATCTTGACTTGAGGGCCCGTATTGTCGTCGTGGACGATTTGGAAACGAAAAACATAGGAGTTGCGAAAATGCATGCTTTCCTTAGGTTTGGGGGCGATGTTTGCTTGTGCGAGCTCTCTCGGGCGTCTTCTGGGAGCCCACTGGAAGCGCTTTGGGGGCCTCTATGGCCGTCTGGAGACTACCTTGAGCGTCTGCGAGCGCTCTGGGACCATCTCGGAAGCCCTCTTGGACCGTCCTGGGGCGTCTTAGGGGTCCTCTCGGGGACTTCCGATGGGGTCTCGGAGCGCTCTTGGGCCAAGCGCGCCGAGGCCAGCCCGGGCTCGCGGGACCACGGCGGGCCCGCCGGGAGCGCCGGAGGAGCGCGTCCGACCCGCGCACTTCTCGCACGCGCGGGTCCTCGTGGTCCGTCTCGGGGGCCTCCTGGCCTGCCTTGGAAGCATCTGGGGCCATCCTGGAGCTCGCTTAGGGTTCTCTTGGGACGTCCAGGCGCTCTCTTGAGCGTCTCTGAGCCGTCTGGAGGCCGTCTTGGGACATCTTGGGACCCCCCAAGCCGTCTCGGAGCGCCGGGGGGACTCGCAAGGCGCCCCAGAAGGCCCGGGGAGCCTTTCGGGACAAAAAACTTCACGCAAAAGTCCCTGCATTGTTGAAGAGATGACGTCGGGCTCCAGCTTCGCCTCCCGCATGTCGCTCAGCAGCGCCAGGACCCGCTGCCACTGTCGGCCCTTCTTGCACGCGCTGATCCCAGCACTGTAGCTGATGACGTTGGGCTCCAGCTTCGCCTCCCGCATCTCGCTCAGCAGCGCCAGGGCCCGCTGCCACTGCTCGCCCTTCTCGCACGCACGAATCCCAGCGTTGTAACTGACTAGGGCTGACCCGTGGCCTACGGCCACGACAAGGCGGTTACTCGGGCGCAAGCGGGCCTGGACAATTTCTGAACCGAATGCCACCCCAGGTGCAAATGTTCAGAAATCGTCCGGGACCACCCCGCTCCATCTTCAGTGCATGACGCTGCTGCTCGGGATCCGCGCTGGCACACTTACTTGGCGTCGTCGTCGGTGTGATCGTGGTCGTCGGCTCAGTCACGTCGTCGTCGCTGTCGCTGTCGCTGTCGCTGTCGCTGTCGTCGTCGTCGTCGTCGTCGTCGTCGTCGTCGTCGTCGTTGTCGTCGTCGTGGTCGTCGTCTTCGTCGTCATCTCCGGTGTCGCCAGCGACGTCGCCGTCTTCCTCCTCCTCCTCCTCCTCCTCCTCCTCCTCCTCCTCTTCCTCCTGTTCCTCCAGCGCTTGCGTCGACGTAGTGCATGGAGGAGCAGTCGTGGTCTTGAGGGTCGGCGCGTGCATGTGACGAAAACCACCCACTCTGGAACGGAGCGCGGAACAGCAGTGGGCCTTGATAAGCTTCCTGGTTTGGTCTCCTGCTGGTGCTACTTGTTTGACGTGTGCTTGCTTGCTGCTTGAAGTAAGCGCTCTTTCCGCCACCGCTACTTCTTGGGAGCCTCGGCGTTCAGAGCTTTGGGTGCGTCACCGTTCGCTCTTGAAGTCTTCACGTGAGCACTTGGGAGCATTGGCGTTCAGAGCTTTGGGTGCGTCACCGTTCGCTCTTGAACCCTTCACGTTCAGAGGGTCGTGCGTCAACTAGACCCTGGTGGGGCTCTCTTCGGGGTTTTATGGGGCCGCCTTCTCCTCCTCCTCATCCCATCCTCCTGCTCCTCCTCCTCCTCCTCCTTCTCCTCCTCCTTGTCCTCCTCGTCCTCCTCCTCCTCCTCCGTCCCTGGATCCTTAATCTGTTCGGTCACCGATCGCCAATCGTGGACGCTATGGCGACGCTCTCCAGAAGGCGAGCATCCAAGGCCCTCGGAGCGTCCAAAGCGACTCTTCTGGGCCTGCGATCTGCGTCTCGCCTCTCGTCCGCCCCCCTCTCACGGAGGCAAATTCGAAGCCACTTGGGGCCTCATGGGGGCAGGCTGTTTGGGGTCTGCGATTTGCCTCTCGCCTCTCGTCCGCCCCCCCATCTCTTGGAGGCAATTTTGAAGGCACTTACGGCCTCTTGGGGCCGTTTGGTGGACTCTTGGGGCTTCTTTTCAGCTTCTTGGGAGCCTCTTGGGGCCCTCTTGGGCCATCTTGTGTGCCTCTTGGGCCGTCTTGGGGCCGTCTTGGGCCGTCGTGGGCTGTCTTGGGCGCCTCTTTGGCCGTCTTGGGGCCGTCTTGGGCGGCTCTGGGCGTCTCTTGGGTCGTCTTGGACTCCTCTTGGACCGTCCCGGGGCCGTCTTGGATCGCTTGGAACCCTCGCGGGGGCACCTTGGGGCGACTTTCGGGCTCGGTCTGGCTGTCGTGGACTCGTCGGAGACGAGCAGCACAAGCATGCCCCAAATGTGTGTGTCTTCCGGAGGGAACGTGGCGATCTCTGCCTCTTGGGGCTCTCCTGGGGCGTCCCCCAGGGCTGTCTTGGGAGCCTGCCGGCCTGCCTTTGGGGCCGTTTTGGAGCCGTCGGGGCAGCCTCTTGAGCGTCTCGGAGCCATCTTGGGGCCGTCGGGGCGCCCCTTTTGAGCGTCTGTCGGCTACACGCAAGGGTGACCCTGGGTAAGAATGACCTTTGGTGCGCGGTTTAGCGGGGGCCGCCTGGGGGGCCAAACACAGGCGCGCAAGCCGGCGACATCGCCTCGCACTCGGCGAATTTCGGCGATTGGGGGGCTCCATTGGGCCCGCACCAAAGGTCACTCCGGCCAAGGGTCACTCTTACGTGTAGCCGAGTCTGGGGCACCGTCGCGAGCGGCTCGCGGCCGTCGGGGACTCTGTTGATGCAGAAACCCTTCCCGCACGCAGCGTTCCCGGCATTGCAGGAGAGATGGCGTCGGGCTCCAGCTTCACTGCCCACATCTCGCTCAGCAGCGCCAGTGCCCGCTGCCACTGCCCACCCTTCTTGCACGCGCTGATCCAAGCATTGTAGCTGACTAGGGCAGACCTGTGGACTCCGTCCACGACATCAGCTCGACGTGGCGAGGGGTCTCTGGGCAAGCGCGGCGTGCCTGTCGCCTCTCGTCCGCTCCCCCGCTCCTGGAGGGAATTCTGAAGCCACTGAAGGCTTCGTGGGGGCCGTTTCGGAGCCTCTTCGGCCTTCTTTTGGGCCTCCCGGGGGGGCTCTTAGGGCCCTCTCGGGCCGTCTTGGGTGCCTCTTGGGCCGTCTTGGGGCCGTCTGAGGCCCGCCTCGGCGCCTCTTGGGCTGTCTTGGGCCGTCTTGGGCCGCTCCTGGGGCCGTCTTGGGTGCCTCTTGGGCCGTCTTGGGCGCCTCCTGGGCCGTCCTGGGGCCGTCCTGGGGCGTCTTGGGACCGTCTTGGGGCCCTCCTGGCCCGTCTTGGGGCTCTCTTGGGGTCCTCTTCGGCCGTCTTGGAGCGGTCGGGGGGACTTCTTGGGCCGTCTTGGAGCGTCGGGAAGCCGAAGAGGCGAGGAGGCCGAAAACATCGAAAAACACAATAGAAATCGACGATTTCTGTCGCTCGGGGCCCTCTTGGGAGGCCTCTTGGGAGGCCTCTTCGGGCGTCTTGGACGCCTCTTGGGCCGTCTGGGGCGAATCTCGGGCGTCTTGGGCCCATCTTTAAGCGTGCCGGGGCTCTCCGGGGCCGTCTTGGGGGCTTCTGGGGGCCCTCTCGACATGTCCTGGAGCCTGCCTGGGCGGCCCTGGGCGGCCCGGGGCCAGCCCGGGGCGGTTTTGGTGCATTGGGGCCTGCGCCATTCTGGCACGCACTGGGCCCTGCAATGTAGTAGAGATGACGTCGGGCTTCAGCTTCGCCTCCCACATCTCGTTCAGCAGCGCCAGCGCCCGCTGCCATTGCTCGCCCTTCTCACACGCGCTGATCCCAGCATTGTAGCTGACTAGGGCTGACCCGTGGACTCCGTCCACGACATCTTTCTGGAATGGTTCTCGGAGGAACGGCGCAGATTGTACCGAAAATCTACAAACACGGCGGCGGCTCGGGCGGCGGCAGCGAGACCGCGCCTTCGTGTCCGAGCTCTTGCAGCGCTGCAGCAGCTTGGCCCAGCGCACTGCTCGTTCACCCCCCTCCTATTGAGGACAGTTTCGAAGTCTCTCGGGGATGTGCGTCGAAGTCGAAGCCCATCTGAGGCGTCTCAGGAGCGCTCGGGGAAGGGCTCGGGAGGCCATCGGGGAAAGCCACCGAAAGCGCCGGGGAGGCTCGCAAGGATCTACAGGGAGGGCCCAAGAGAGCTTCAAGAAAATTTGAAATCCAGTGAACTCTTAAGAGAAACCGCTGTTGGGTCGGCCATCACCTCCGGGCGCGCCTTGATGGTGCGATCCAGTCGCATCACCGCCAACGGGAGGGTTTGTTCGCCATGTCCCATTCTGTTCGCCCAGAGGGTCTGTGGAGGCCTTCGGGCGAACAGAACGGGACAGGGCAAGGAATGGGGAAGACATGTCCGAATCTCCTGGGCCCCCCAGATGCTCGTCCGAAGAATGCGGAGAGGTCCCAGGGTCATATCAATTGGCTGCTGTCCCAGGGGTCCGGTCTGCTTGGCCCGAAGAGTTTGCCAAGGCCCCTGGGGGAACAGAATGGCACAGCATATCGGGCAAAGGGGGGCGGTAGCTGGCCTGTCAGACCCGGCGTTCGTCTTCTGCCCAAGCGGCGCGGGGCCCACGGGCCCCAGGGTTGGCGTCCCGCTGGGATTCCTCTTGTTCGCCCACAGGGTTGGAGGAGGCCTCCAGGCGAACAGAATGGGGCAGGACAATGAATGTGGGAGACTTGTCGCAAGCTCCCAGCCCCCCCAAGTGTGCGCCCGAAGGGTGTGGGGCCGCGTTGGCTCCCTCAAAGGGCCGTCTTGGAGCCGTCTAGGCCCGTCTTGAGGGCGCCGTTTGCCCTGATGGGGCCGTCTTGGTTCGTCGTGGGCCCCTCATGGGCGCGTCCGTAGGCCGTCCTGGGCCCATCGGGGTCCTCGTGGGGCTGTCTTGGAGCCGTCTGGGACCGTGAGGAGGCCGCCTTGGAGTCGTCTTGGGCCCCTCCTGTGCGCCTCCTTGGGCCGTCCTGGGCCCAGCAGGGGCCGTGTTGGCACCCTCTTGGGGCTGTCTTGGAGCCGTCTTGAGCCGTCGCAGCGCGCCTTGGGTTGTGCTGGGTCCGTCTTGGCCCGTCTTGGGGCCTTCCTGGGCGGTTCCTCGGACCCTCCTGGGACTTTCTGGGGCCTCTTGGTGCATCGGACCGCCGAAACGGCGGGAAACGCAAAGGGTGTAACAGTAAACAATGGAAAATTGACGATTTTTACCTAACAGCGAAGACTGATAGGTTTCTAGTGGGATCAAAAGAGAGCAGCAGATCACTCCACAGGGGGGTCCGGGCAGGTGTTGGGGCGTTTCCGGGCGGCATGAGCCGGGCTCGTTTTTCACCAACAGTCACACACTTCGTGCTCTTCGCCTTCCCAGAACTCCATTCCCAGGCCACATTCTGGGGGGCCGGATGCAACAGTCACACACAAAGTGCTCTTCGACATCCCAGAACGCCATTCCCGGGCCACATTCTGGGGGGCCGGATGCAACAGTCACACACTTCGTGCTCTTCGAGTTCCCAGAACGCCATTCCCGGGCCACATTTTGGATGCCCGGAGCCAACTGTAGGCCACTTCGTGCTCTTCTATTTCCCAGAACTCCATTCCCGGGCCACATTTTGAATGCCCGGAGCCAACTGTAGGCCACTTCGTGCTCTTCGAGTTCCCAGAACTCCATTCCCGGGCCACATTTTGAATGCCCGGAGCCAACTGTAGGCCACTTCGTGCTCTTCGAGTTCCCAGAACTCCATTCCCGGGCCACATTTTGAATGCCCGTAGCCAACTGTAGGCAACTTCGTGCTCTTCGACTTCCCAGAACTCCCATTCCTGGGCCACATTTTCAGCAGGGGCAAGAGCACGACGAGGAGGAGGACGAGCAAGACCAGGAGGACGAGGACGAGCAGGAGCAGGACGAGGAGCAGGAGGAGCAGGAGAAGAAGGACGAGCAGGAGGAGGAGGAGGACGAGCAGGAGGAGGAGGACGACCAGGAGGAGGAGGACGACCAGGAAGAGGAGGAGGAGGAGGAGGAGGAGGGGAGGGGGAGGAGTACCAGGAGGAGGAGGAGGAGGAGGAGGAGGAGGAGGAAGAGGAGGAGGAGGAGGAGGAGGACGAGGACGAGGAGGAGGAGGAGGAGGGGGGGGGAGAGTACCAGGAGGAGGAGAACGAGGACCACCAGGAGGAGGAGGAGGAGGAGGAGGAGGAGGAGGAGGAGGAGGACACCAGGAGGAGGAGGACGAGCAAGACGAGGAGGACGAGAACGAGGACGACCAGGAAGAGGAGGAGGAGGAGGAGGAGGAGGAGGAGGAGGACTACCAGGAGGAGGAGGAGGAGGAGGAGGAGGAGGAGGAGGAGGAGGACGAGGAGGAGGAGGAGGAGGAGGACGAGGAGGAGGAGGGGGGGGGAGAGCACCAGGAGGAGGAGAACGAGGACCACCAGGAGGAGGAGGAGGAGGAGGAGGAGGAGGAGGAGGAGAGCACCAGGAGGAGGAGGACGAGCAAGACGAGGAGGACGAGAACGAGGACGAGCAGGAGGAAGAGGAGGAGGAGGAGGAGGAGGAGGAGGAGGAGCAGGAGAAAGAGGAGGAGGAGGAGGAGGCAGGCTGAGGCTGAGGCTGTGACTGCGACTGCCGTTGCCGCTGCGACTGTCATCGCGAATGCGACTACGACTGCGAGAACAGCAGAATTCGACAACTGGATTTTCATCTGAATCTTAAGGGGAATGCTTTCAGATATGCTTCTACACATCGCTGTTAGGTTGCTTTGCCGGGATAATTGCCAGCTGGGACTCTCTTGCCATCTTGGCCCGTCTTGAGGCCCCGAACGGGCGCGTCCTTGGGCCGTCCTGGGCGCACCCTCCTGGGACCGTCTTGGAATCGTCTTGGGCCGTCTTGAGCGCGCCTTGGGCCGTCCTGGGCCGGTCTGGGGCCGTGTTGGCACCCTCGCGGCGAGGAAGCTCGGAGGCGGGCTCGAGGCCTCTTCGGGGCCATTTTGGAAGCTGTTGGGGCCTCTGTAGGGGCCTCGTTTGGGCTCCTTGGGAGCCTCCTGGGGCCTCTTCGGGGGATTCTTGGCGGCCCCTTGGGGCCTCTTGGGGGCCTGTTTGGGCCTCCTGGCGCCCTCTTGGGGCGGAAGGCTCGGATTTTCGGTCCGTGGTCCCCCTCTTGGCCCCCTCTTGGGCCTGTCTTCGGGCCCTCGTGGGCCGTCTTGAGCGTCTCTTGGGTCGTCTTGGGGCCCTCTTGGGCTGTCTTGGGGCGCTCTTGGAAACCTCTTGGGCCGTTCTGGGGCGCTCTTGGAGGCCTCTTGGGCCGTCTTCGAGCGTCGGAAAGCGGAAAAGGCGAGAAGGCCAAAATCCTTCCAAAACCGTCGTAAAGCGGACGATTTTGAGGCCCAAAACCGTCCAAAACCTCCTGAGGCGGTCCCCTCGTCCGCCCCCCTCGCTTCGAAGCAGTTTTAAGCCCCGTGGCACCTCTTGGGGATCTCTTTTGGGCTCCTGGGGGCCTCTTGGGCCTCCACTGGATTCGCTGCCCTCGGTCGGCAATCGTCGATCCTACGACGACTCTCCCCAACGGAGAAACATCGAAGGCCCTCGGAGCGTCCAACATTGTTCTTTTGTGCCTTCGATATGCCGGTCGCCTCTCGTCCGCTCCCCCCCTCCTGGAAGCAATTCTGAAGCCACTTAGGGCTTCGTGGGGGCCGTTTGGGGATCTCTTGGGGCGTTTTTGCCTGCGATATGCCTGTCGCCTCTCGTCCGCTCCCCCGCTCCTGGAGGGAATTCTGAAGGCACTGAAGGCTTCGTGGGGGCCGTTTCGGAGCCTCTTCGGCCTTCGTTTGGGCCTCCCGGGGGGGCTCTTAGGGCCCTCTCGGGCCGTCTTGGGTGCCTCTTGGGCCGTCTTGGGGCCGTCTGAGACCCGCCTCGGCGCCTCTTGGGCTGTCGTGGGCCGTCTTGGGCCGCTCCTGGGGTCGTCTTGGAACCTCTTGGGCCGTCTTGGGCGCCTCCTGGGCCGTCCTGGGGCCGTCCTGGGGCGTCTTGGGACCGTCTGGGGGCCCAGAGCGGTCGGGGGGGCTTCTTGGGCCGTCTTGGAGCGTCGGGAAGCCGACGAGGCGAGGAGGCCGAAAATATTGAAAAACACAATAGAAATCGACGATTTCTGTCGCTCGGAGCCCTCTTGGGAGGCCTCTTGGGAGGCCTCTTCGGGCGTCTTGGACGCCTCTTGGGCCGCCTGGGGCGAATCTCGGGCGTCTTGGGCCCATCTTTAAGCGTGCCGGGGCTCTCCGGGGCCGTCTTGGGGGCTTCTGGGGGCCCTCTCGACATGTCCTGGGGCCTGCCTGGGCGTCCCGGGGCGGCCCGGGGCCAGCCCGGGGCGATTATTGGTTAATGGAGCCTGCGCCCTTCTGGTATGCATTGGGCCCTGCAATGTAGTAGAGACTAGAGCACCCGCGGCCTTCCGGCCGCAGAATCTGCCCGCCATGGCGTGGACGTGGAAGTAAAGCGTCTCTGGGGCCTCGCGGGTAAGGAGAGGGTGGAGGGGTCGGCGTGGAATGAGGAGGTGGCCGCTGGCTGGAGGTGGAGGCGAGCAGTGGATGCAGGCAAGCAGGCCTGAAGGCAGGAACGCGGTGGTGGAGGCGGTGCCAGTGGAAGCACACCCATGTAGGCATGAAATGGTGTGGACAGAGGCTGTTTCTGACGCCGCAATGTGTGTTCATCATAGTTTCTGCGGGGAGGGTAGCCGTGAGAAGTTACCTGCTCTTCGCCGGGGCCGACTGATAATTGTATCTGGTAGTCTGGTGACAATGGGGCCAGCGGGTGCGGCCTAAGAAATCCGCCACCGTGCCTGTGCCTGGGTAACGGCTGAGAGGCCTCTGGGGTCCCTCTTGGAGGCAGCTTTGGGGCCTCTTGGGGGCCGTCTTGGGGCCTCGTGGGGCTTGCTTTGGGCTTCTAAGGGGCCTCTTGGCGTTCTCTTGGGGGGTCTTGGGGCCTTGTGTGGGCGTATGGGGGCCCAGAGCTCGGAATGTCAGGGTTTTTTCCCCTTCTTTGGCCCCCCCTTGGGCCTGGCTTGGGGTCCTCTGGGGCCGTCTTGGGCGCTTCTTGGGCCATCTTGGGGCTCCCTGGGCCGTCTGGGTACGCGCTTGGAGGCCTGTTGGGCCGTCCTGGGGGTCTTGTGGGTCTCGTCGGCCGTCGTCGGCTAGCCGAGAAGGCGAGAAGGCAAAACTCCTTCAACAACCATTGAATAATTAAGGATTTTGGCCTCTGGGGGCATGCTTCGGAGGACTGTTGGAGGCTCTTATTGGCCTCTTGGGCCTTATTGGGGGCCTCTAGGAGGCCTCTTGGGCGCTCCTTGGAGCCTCTTGTGGCCACTTCGGCTTGTCTTTGGGCGGAGGGCTCGATTTGCAACGCTCGGGGGCCAGGATCTGCGTGAGGGGTGTGGAAAAATGGCCCTCCAGGGGGCGCATGTATCCACATGCGCTGGGGCTCCCTGGGCCGTCTGGGGACGCGCTTGGAGGCCTGTTGGGCCGTCCTGGGGCGGTCTTGTGGGTCTCTTCGGCCGTCTTGGAGCGTCGGCTAGCCGAGAAGGCGAGCAGGCAAAACTCCTTCGAAAACCATTGCAACAGTAAGGACTTTGGCCTCTGGGGCATGGTTCGGAGGACTGTGGGAGGCTCTTGGAGGCCCCTTGGGCCTTGTTGGGGGCCTCTTGGGCGCTCCTTGGAGCCTCTTATGGCCACTTCGGCGAATTCGGAGCGGAGGGCTCGATGTGTGACGCTCGGGGGCCAGGATCTGTGAGGGGTGTCGAAAAATGGCCCTCCAGGCGGCGCATGTATCCACATGCGCTGGGTGCACGACCTTTTCGCACGCGCTTCCGTTTGCCATAGAGAAGAGACCAGGGCTGACCCGTGGACTCCGTCCACGTAGTCCTTCTGAGGGGAACACCCCACGAAACGATTTACGGAAAACACCCCACGAAGAAGACCCCACGAAACACGGCATAGAACACACTCCACGAAAAACACGTCAGGGAAGAGACACGAAGGACGTCACACGAAACGCCTCGCTGAGAACACGCCACGAAACACAACCCACGGAGCAGCCCAGGAACACACGCTCCACGAAACACCCCGCGAGAAACATGTGACGAAACACCGAACGGAAAAGACCCCACGACACACGCAACGAAGAACACCCCGATATGGTCCAACGAAAAAGCCCTTGGAAAGCACCTTACGGAACACCGAACGAACACGAGAAAGTACCAACCAAAAACACCATACAAAATACCTGTGATAAAAAAAAACACAATACACGAACGAAAGACCCCCACGAAAAAAACACCCCACGAAACACCACGCTAAAAACGTGCCATGGAACACCTCATGAGACGCCGCGCGAAACACACCCCAAGAAACACCCCACGAAACACCATACGAAACACCCCACGAAACGCACCCACGGGACAGACCCCACGAAACGCCTCACGAAACACGCCCCCAGAAGCACCTCACGAGAAACACCCCATGGATCGATCTGCGACAAACAACCAATAAAACACCGCACTGAGAGCACCCCACGAAGAAACCCACGAACAGCACCCAACGAAACACCCCACGAAACAGTCCACGCAGCACACCCCACGAAACTCCGCACAATCACACACCCTCAGAAACACCCCACGGAAAAGACCCCGCGAAACACTCCACGAAACAACCCAATAAAAGCTCCCCACGGAGAAGACCCAACTGTACACAGCACACGAAACACCCCACGGAACGCACTGAGGAAAACATGCCATGAAACACTCGGCGAACACGAAGAAGACCAAACGAAAATCACCCCACGAGACACCATGCGCAGAGCACCCCACGAAGCATCCACGAAACAACCCTACGAACAACACCCTCCGAAGCAGCGCGCAATAAAAACATATCACGTTCTTGCCGCTTCGGGCTTCCATGAGCTCAAGATCGTCAAAGAAGCATCCAATCTTGCCCCGAGACGGCCGAAGAAAATTCCCTGCTTGTCCAAAAGGCCTCCAAACCGGTCCTCGTCGTTCCCCAGACGGCCTTTTCTCCCCCCCCCTCCTGCCTCTTCCCCGTCCTCTTCCTCCTCCTTTATCGTCCTCCTCCTCCTCCTCCTCCTCCTCCTCCTGCTTCTCCTCCTCCGCCCCCCCTTCAGGATGGCCCCAAGAGTTCAAATCAGGGCCCCAGATGGGCTCGAGATTGCTCTTTAAAGGCCCATCTCGGCGGCTCAAGACAGCATGAGAAGGACGGCCTCACGACGTGCCCAAGATACCTCCCAGAAAACTGGGAGGAGGGGGGGGTGGGAAGGAGGGAGGAGGAAGCCAGAGACGAGGAGGAGGAGGCGGAGGAGGAGAAGAGGAGCAGCAGCAGCAGGCGGAGCAGGTGGAGAGAGGAAAAAGTTGGAGGGAGGTGGAGGGGGAGGAGTAGGAGGAGGAGGAGCAGCAGGACGAGGAGAAGGAGGAGGAAGAACAGGAGGGGGAGAAGGAGGAGGATGAAGAGCAGCAAGAGGAGGAGGAGGAGGAGGAGGAGGAGGAGGAGGAGGAGGGGGAGGGAGGAGAGGAGGAGGAGGAGGAAGCCGGAGAGGAGGAGGAGGAGGAGGAGGAGGAGGAGGAGGAGGAGGAGGAGGAGGAGAGGAGGAGGAGTAGGAGGAGAGGAGGAGGAGGAGGAGGAGGAGGAGGAGGAGGAGAGGAGGGGGGAGGAGGAGGGGGAGGAGGAGGAGGAGGAGGAGGAGGAGGAGGAGGAGGAGGAGGGGGAGAAGGAGGAGAGTAAACAGCACCAGGAGAAGGAGCAGCAGGAGGGAGGGGAGGAGGAGGGGGAGGAGGGAGGAAGATGAGGAGGAGGGGGAAGCGGAGGAGGAGTGACTCACGGGCGGGTGGGCCTGAGGAGTTGCCCCTGGGGCTTCAAAAGTGCATTGGGGGTGCGGCAGAATGCATTTTCGCAGGCGTGCCCGAGGCCTGCTGGCAGATGCTGTTGCGAAAGGA
Source organism: Prorocentrum cordatum (assembly GCA_963575745.1). NCBI lineage: Eukaryota > Dinophyceae > Prorocentrales > Prorocentraceae > Prorocentrum > Prorocentrum cordatum. The sequence goes on from CAUYUJ010018396.1 coordinate 123,044, forward strand.
CAGGGGTGTAAGTGAGGCGCGGGTGCTCTAGTTTTGATGTTGCCGTCGCGCACTCGAAGGCCTCGGAGCCTGGACGGAGAGGTTCAAAGAGCGCGGACAGAACGATTGAATAGGAAACCCTTGGAGGACCATGGTAGCAATGACGGCGGCGAAAGGCGAAGCCGGGGGAGTAGGGGGGCACGGGTGCTGTACTGTTGACGTGGCCAGTGCGCACTCGAAGGCCTGTGAGGCATGCGAGACCCTTGGACGAGCATGCTCGGCCATGACGGGCACAAAAGACGAACCCGGGGGCCCGACGAAACAAGAACGCAAGGGCGAAATCGTCGACGTGACAGTTTGCTGGAGGACGCAGGCGTCTGGGGAAGAGAAGCACACGCTCGGCGAACGGGCCTGCGTGCGGTTAGGGTCGCGTGGACGAAGTTGGCGCCGGTGGCCACGGCGCCCAGTGGAGCGCGCTCCCCATATCGTCCTGGAACTCTTCTATACGTCCAGCCCGCATGCCTGGGAGCATGGACGCGAGGCCAATTCTTATACACCACCACCGCCCGCAACAGTAATTTACCGCAAGAAGGGTTTGGGGCAGGGTCATGCCAGACGACGCTGCGACGCCTCGGCGAAAAGGAGCGCGGCGCAGCTCGCAGGCGCCGCGGCATGGGGAGTTCCTGAAGCAGGAACAGCACTTCTTGGTGGTGGTGCATAAAAATCGCTCCTCTTGGTAACCAAAATGTTATACACCACCACCGCGCGTGCTTCGATGAATTCTGTTTCGGTCCGTAAGGGAGAGGGGGTAGTCCGGTTGACGTTGGCGGCGGGAGGGGGACTGCAGGCTTTTCACCAAAGCAAAACTGCACCAAATCGCATCGCAGATTATTCTCGATCTTGGTGGTGGCAGTCATTTACTGTGCTCGGAAGGGAGTTTCAGTCGTCGAGGCGACGACGAAGCGTCTGAGATACGAAACATCCGAGGCCCTCGCAGTGTCGTCCCAGACGGCTCCTTTGGTTCTGAGAGATGCCTTTGGCCGGTGATGAGCACCTCTGTCGGCAGGCTCGTCGGGCCTCTCGGCGCTTCGGTTCGGCCTGCTGGGGGCCTGCTGGAATCCTCTTGGGCTGTCTTGGGTGCCTCTCGGGCCGCCCGGGCTCTGTCTGGGGCAGGACTGGGTGCCTGTGGGGCTGTGTTGGGGCCGTCTGGAGTCGTCTTGGCCGCCTCTGGGGCCGTCATGGGGCCCTGTGGGGTCGTCTTTGGGCTCTCTCGAGGGCTCCGTCGGCCGTCCTGAGGCCGGCTTGGGAACGCCTTGGGCGGCGGTGGATCGTGCGGAAGCCGACCAGGCGAACGCGGAAAAGAGTGCAAAAAGCAATGAAAATCTAGGACTTATCCTGCTCGGGGTCCTGTGGGGGAGCTTCTGGGGAGGTCTCGTGGAGAACCTTGGAGATCTGTCGGGCCGGCTTGCGCCAATGTTGGGCCAATCTCGAGCGTCTGTGGCACATCTGGGGGCCTGGTGGGCCGACTTGGGGCCCTCTGGGCCTGTCTTGGGGCTCCCTTTTGGGTCCCTTTTCGGCCGTCTGGGAGCCGTCTTGGGAACGTCTTGGGCGGTGGTGGATCGCCTGGAAGCCGAGAAGGCAAGCACCGCCAAAACCCTGCAAAAAGGAATGAAAATCCATGCTTTGTCCTGCTCGGGACCCTCTGGTGAAGCTTCCCGGGAGGTCTCTCGGAGCACCTTGGAGACCTCTCGGGTCGGCTTGGGCCAATCTTCGGCCAGTCTTGAGCGTCTGGGGCCCATCTGGGGGCCTGTTGAGCCGACTTGGAGGCCCTCTGGGCCCGTAATCTACGTTTTTTCCGGATCGGAGCCCTCTGGGGAAGCTTCCCGGGAGGTCTCACGGAGCACCTTGGAGACCTGTAGGGCCGGCTTGGGCCTCTTGGGGCTCTCTTGGCGTGTCTTCGAGCCTCTCTGGGCGGCCCGGGGCGGCCCGGGGCCAGCCCGGGGCGATTTTGCCCCCGTTGATCCTGCGGCGTTCTGGCACGCTCGGCCCCCGGCATTAGAATACAGATGACGCTCCCCAAGAGAGAAGGATTCCAGGCCTCTTGGGGGCAGATTAAGGAACTCTGTTCGTCCTCCTGGGGGTCTCTCGGGGCCCTCTTGGGCCTTCTTGAGTGCTTCTTGGGCCGTCTTGAGGCGATGTGGGGCCGTCTCGGGCGCCCCTCGGACCATCTTGGGGCCGTCTTGGGGCCATCTTGGGCCGATTCGGCGCTCTTGGGCTGTCTTGGGTGTTTCTTGGGCCGTCTCGGGCGCCTCTGGAGCCGTCCCGGGGCCGTCTCGGGCCGCTTTGGGGTCCTACTGGGGGCGTCTGGGTGCGTTTGGGGGCGATCTGGGGGCCTGTACAGCCGTCTTGGAGACTGTGCAGATGGGAAGGCCTGGAGACAGGGCGGCGGGGGCATGTACAGCCGTCTTGAAGACGGGGCGGTGGGGCCGTCTTGGGCCATTGTGAACTGCTCTTGGGTCTGTCTCGGGTGCGTCTTGGGCCGTCTCGGGCGCCTCTGGAGCCGCCCCAGGGCCGTGTGGAGCCCTCTGGGCGCGTGTTGGGGCGAGCTGGGGGGGCCTGTATAGCCGTCTTAGACGCTGCGAGGACGAAAAAATGATCCCGGCAAAGCAACCTAACAGCGATGTGTAGGAGCATATCTGGAAGCATTCCCCTTAAGATTCAGATGAGAATCCAGTTGTAGAATTGTGCTGTTCTCGCAGTCGTAGTCGCATTCGCGATGACAGTCGCAGTGGCAACGGCAGTCACAGACACAGCCTCAGCCTCAGCCTGCCTCAGCCTCAGCCTCAGCCTGCCTCAGCCTCAGCCTGCCTCAGCCTCAGCCTCAGCCTGCTTCAGCCTCAGCCTCAGTCTGCCTTCAGCCTCGGCGTCAGCCTCAGCCCTCCTCAGCCTGCATCAGCCTCAGCCTCAGCCTCAGCCTGCCTCAGCATCAGCCTGCCTCAGCCTCAGCCTCAGCCTGCCTCAGCATTCAAAATGTGGCCCGGGAATGGAGTTCTGGGAACTCGAAGAACACGAAGTGGCCTACAGTTGGCTCCGGGCATTCAAAATCATGCCCAGGAATGAGTTCTGGGAACTCGAAGACCACGAAGTGGCCTACAGTTGGCTCCGGGCATTCAAAATCTGGCCCGGGAATGGAGTTCTGGGAACTCGAAGAGCACGAAGTGGCCTACAGTTGGCTCCGGGCATTCAAAATGTGGCCCGGGAATGGAGTTCTGGGAACTCGAAGAGCACGAAGTGGCCTACAGTTGGCTCCGGGCATTCAAAATGTGGCCCGGGAATGGAGTTCTGGGAAGTCGAAGAGCACGAAGTGGCCTACAGTTGGCTCCGGGCATTCAGAATGTGGCCCGGGAATGGAGTTCTGGGAGGTCGAAGAGCACGAAGTGTGTGACTGTTGGCTTAAAACGACTTCTGCGGCACCCTGTCCGGCACCCGCCCAGACCCCCCTGTGGAGTCATCTGCTGCTCTCTTTTGACCCTACTAGAAACCTATCAGAACAAGCTGTTAGGTAACAAGATATGGTGAAAATGTGCGCTTCCCGTGGAACATCTGACGATTACGGCTTCTTGGGGCTCTCCTGGAGGCCCTCCTGGGCCATCTTGGGAGCCTCCTTGGGGGCCTCTGGGGCTGTCTTGGGGCTCCCAAGGGTGCTCTGAGGCCATCTTGGCGCCCCCTGGAGCCTCTCGGAGCCGCCCCGTGGGCCATTATGAACTGCTCTTGGTGCTGTTGTGGGTGCGTCTTGGGCAGTCTCGGGCGTCTCTGGGGCGCTCCTGGGGGCCTCTGAGCGCGTCTTGGGGCGAACTGGGGGGCCTGTATAGCAGTCTTGGACGCTGCGAGGACGAAAAACAAGATGTAGTGAAAATGTGCATTTCCCATCGGAAATCATACGATTTTGGCCTCTTGGGGCTCTCCTGAACGTCCTCCTGGGACTACTTGGGAGCCGCCTGGCCTGCCTTGCGGGCCCCGGAGAGCGCCCCGGAGGACCCGGGGGGCCACTCAAGACAGAGGACCTTCTCGCACGCACAGGGCCCTGCAATGTAGTAGAGATGATGTAGCTGATGACGTTGGGCTCCAGCTTCGCCTCCCACATCTCGCTCAGCAGCGCAAGCGCCTGCTGCCACTGCTCGCCTTTCTCGCACGCGCTGATCCCAACGCTATAGGTTAGATGACAGCCCCTCGTGGGCCATCTTTGGCCGCTCCTGGGGCTGTCTTGATTGCTTCTTGGGCTGTCTGGGGAGCCTCATGGAGACCTCCTGAGGCGCCTTGGGGCGGTGCTTGGGGCCTGTATTATTGTCGTGGACGCTTGGAAAACGAAAAGCACAGAAATTGCGGAAAGATACGTCACCCGTAGGTTTTGTGCAGATTTTTGCTTGTGCGGCCTCTCGGGCGTTTCTGAGAGCCCACTTGGAGCGTTTTGGTGCCCTCGTGGGTGCCTCTTGGCGCCGTCTGGGGCCGTCTTGGGCGATTGTGGGGCCGTCTTGGGACCGTTTGGAAGCCCTCTTGGGTCATCTGTGGCCGCTCTTGGGGCTGTGAAGACTGCTTCTTGGGCTGTAACGAGCGTCGCAGGAGCCGTCTGGGGGCCGTCGAGGGCCGTCTGGGGAGCTTGGGAGCCTGTATTGGGGCCCTCCGTCTGGGGATCATCTTAGGCCGTTTTGGGCCCCTTTGGGGCGCCTCTGGGGCCGTCTTGGGATGATATTTGGGGCCTCTTAGGCCGTCTTGGGCCCGTCTGGGGGCCCTCTGGGACCGTTTTGGGCCCGTTTGGGGCGCCTCCAGGGCCGTCTTGGGACGATATTTGGGGCCTCTGGGCCGTCTTGGGCCCGTCTGGGGGCCCTCTGAGACCGTTTTGGGCCCGTTTGGGGGCGCCTCTGGGGCTGTCTTGGGACGATCTTTGGGGCCTCTTGGGCCGTCTGGGTCCCTTCTGGGACGGAAAAGGGGAGAACCCTAAAAACCTGCAAAAGCCATAGGGAAATGAAGGTGTTTCGCCTCCTGAGGCCCTCTCGGGGGCCCTCTTGAGGGCCTCTGGGGCCGTCTCGAGACTCTCTTGGACCGTCCAGCGGCCATCTGAAGCTCTCCTGGGGCCGTCTTGGGGCCCTCTTGGGCCGTCTTGGGGCCCTTGGGCCGCTTCACTTGAAAAAAAAACAAAACAACGAGCCATGGGAGCCGCCCGGGAGCCGCTTCACTTGAAAAAATACAAGGGAAACGGGCTATTAGACCAATCCGCCCGGGCCTCGCCCCTCCCCTGGACCCCTCCCTAGAAGGGCTTCGCCCCCTGCTCAACGTCACTCGCTCGTACCTCGCTCTTTCCGTCACCTGTGGGCCTTGTGGGAACTATGGGACCTGTGAGATCTTCGAATATTGTGGGACCTGCGACCGCCGAGGGCCAAAACGAGACCTTGAATTGTGAGACCGCCCGGCACCCAAATAAGGACCTGATTTGGGACCCGGGGAACTCCTTATCAAATCTCGTGGTTCGGTTGATGCCTTGTGCTTTGGGGCCATCGAAGCCCCCATGGGGTGATTGATCAAGGGGCCCGAAGGTTCCTTGCGTCCACCATGCTTTCTTGGAGCGGGGGGACCCACAATTCAAACGTCCCAGCGTGGCCGTCGGAGGCCCTCAACTAGCCACCCCGCTTGGAAACGCGACGCAACTGTTCTGCCAAGACCCGAAGCCGACTCTGATGCCGTCACCGCCGCATAAGCATTGCATCCGCTAATCCGCAGGCAAACCCAAAGAACCGCCACGGAGGCGGGCACGACCCCAGACGGCACCAGCAGACCCCCTGGGGAGCTCGCGACGGCCCGCGATGGCCCCGAAGTGTCCCACAGAGGCCCAAAGCGGCCCAAAAGTGCCCCCAACACAACCCAACAGGATCCCGCGACAAGCCCAATGCGGCCTGAGAGTAACCCGTGAGAGACCCAAAAGAGGCGAAAACAACGGACGAGAACGGGGGACCGGGGGGGGCGACAACGAAAACGACGGAGTACGCCCCGAAACGACGCGGATAAGCGTGTCACATGATGCGGCCACTGCACAGGTATGAGCGACGATCTGTCGCGTGGTACGGTTTTCTTGGCGGCGCTCTAAAATTCGCCGCGCCGAAACATGCGCAATCGCAAGGCGCGGGACGTGCCGCGAACACATCGGCATCATGCAAGCGCCCGATTCTCTACGCGCAACCGCAACGCGCATGATTTGTCAACGAAATCGCGCCCTCCACGAGACGACCAGGCCCTCCATTCTGAGACGCGCGCAGTGAGAAAAAAACAGAAAACAATGCGATAAGAGGGAGGGGCCGGGAAAATGGAAGAGGCCGGGCGAGAGGCGAACCACAAATGATCACCCCGCCCACAAGAACGTGACAAGTGCAAGCGCTGAACAAAACAAAAGTAACGACATTCAAATTATTTGGCGCGCCGCCAAGAAGGGAAGAGGGGCGGGGAGCCCGCGAGCCCAGAAGGAACAAACTTGGCGGCGTGCTAGACGCTACAGGAGGCCTCGCCACGCGGTGGCGCTCTGTTCGCATGAACGAGCGCATCGCCACCCAAAGTCAGCACAATCACGCCGCGCGAAGCATCGCTGCGCGGGGGCAATCCGCCCATGCAAGACGCGTGCAATTAACAAGCGAAACGCGCGTTACGCGCCGCCTTAAACATAGTGCTGCAATGCCGCAGCGACCACGTTCTTACTACTACTGCGACCCCCCCTGATCAGCTCGCGCGTGGGCCGTGGTAAACGGGCGCCGCCGCGCGCGATCGCCACTTGGCCTCGCGAAAGCACATTGAAGGGCATCTCCGCGGGAAGAGCGCTGCAAGTGGCCAGGCTGCAACCTTTCGAGAAAGCACTGCGTCAAAACAGAAACGCTCGCCAACGACGGCCGCAGCGCAGAAACAAACGACAAACAACATAATTTAAAAAAAAACGCCCAGAACTTCCGGTTGCGGTGGTTTCTTGCGCGGTCATAAAGCGCGGAGGGAGGCTTGAGAAGCGGCTTCGGGATCCCTCGGAGGCATCTTGGGGCAATCGTGGGCCCGTTCGGGCATCGTGGACCCTCTCTGGACTGTCCCAACTCGTGCGGGGCACTGGATCTTGCGAGCCGCTCAGGGCGTCCTTTGAGCATCCTGGCCCAGTATCGGGGTTCGGGATCTAGTACACTGTGTTAATATCTGGCACGCGATTCGCTCAGTTGGTACAGATGTCCTTGGGCTCCGACATCACATCCCGCAACTCGCTGAGCAGCTATCGACATTGGGCTACAATTTCGCAATCAACATCTCGCTGAGCAGCGGCATGACCCGCTTTCACTGCTCTCTCTCTCTCTCTCTCCCTCTTTCTCTCTCTCTCTCTCTCTCTCTCGCACAAATGCTGATCTCACCGCTGAAGCCAACCAGGGCGGATCCGTGCAATGTTATCCGAAACAATTTCCTGCCCGATTGAAGCCGGTCAAACTCACAATGCGATGTCCGCCCACGTAATCACAGTGGTTGCCCAACAAGTTCTCACACGCACAGAGCTTCGCAAGACACACGAAAACGCGAAAGACCGATCCCAAGATAGCCTGGAAATCCTACCGAGTTGCGAGACGACCTCTCATACGCGGTGGAGCACACATTGTAACTGATGTCGTTCGTCTCCACATTGCACTCCCGCATCTCGTTGAGCAGCGACAACGCATGCCGCCACTGACCGCATCTTTCACACGCGCAGGTCGCAGCGATGTAGCTGACTACGCCAGACCCGTGGACCTACATCCACGACAGCTGATTCGCACGCAGGGGTGGAAATCGCTTGCCTTCTGTCATGCTTGCGCGCTGCCCTGCGCGCATGGCTGCCAGCCTGCTGCCCGAGCAACTCTATACCAAGTGCTTGCGTCTGCATGCTGGCCAACGTTCCTGGTCCCGTGCCTACCAGCTCCCCTGCCTGCCTGCTTCGCTGCGCTGTCGCTTGCTCTTCTGCTCGACGACAATCAAGATCACGTGGGACGTCGGCCACCGCTTCAAAAAAAGGTACACCCTGCGAAATGCTTAAGAAATCATGGGTTAAGAAATTCATAGTCTCAGAACTTGAATAAAAACCCAACATGTCCATTAAAATCTTAGGATTTACATTGAAACATGAAGAATAATCGAGACTCCGGCCGAAAACTTAAGTTTTCTTAAGCATCGCCTAAGGTGTAGAGCGCGGGAGGGGGCAAAGAAGAGGCCGGAACACTTAAGGCGACCGCCTCGGCGGGCGGCCGGCGGACTTGCACTGGATGCGGGGGGGGCGGAACATTTGAGGGCGAGCATGCCGAGCAGGCGAGCATGCCTGCTGTGCGCTCACTGCGGGTGCGTGGATGTGTGCTCGGCTCGGGTCTCGGCGGAACGCTGCGGAGATGTCGGCGCGTTGGCTTGCGGTGCGGCGTGGCATGCGGTTTGCGATAGCGTGCGTCGGGTTTGGTGTGTTCGGGCGTCGCCGTGGGGGCCGCTATAGGTTCTGAAGGGCACAGGAAGAGGAGCTGCGGTGCAAGCCGAACTTAGACCCGTGTTCGCCGTTTACTCATTGTGTCCAGGGGTGGCTCGTCGTACGGGGCGTCCGAAGGCTTCTGGGGAGCCAGATCGGACAACGGGTATGGAGGGATAGTTTCGGCGAGGCATAATGGGCATTCGGTGCTATTTGGCGGGCGCGAGGTGCGCGGTTTCCCGCTTTGTGCTAGCGCCGCGGAGAGAGAGAGAGAGAGGGGGGGGCGTGAAGCCAGGACCCGAGGAGCGAGGTGGAGCAAGAAGAGAGGGGCCAGGAGCGAGGATAGAGAGAGAGAGAGGCAAGGGAGCGAGGAGAGGGCGGCGAGGAGCGAGGAGCGAGATGGGGAGGCAGGGAAGAGGCCAGCACACGACCGTCTCAATGGCCTCGGCGAGCGTGCGGCCGAACCTCCGGTTGCCTCTTGGGTCGCTCCTGGGGCGTTTCTTGGGTGGCCGGCGCGGTCCCAGAGCTTTTGAAGGGCTCTCAGGAGGGAGGAGGAGGGAGGAGGAGGGAGGAGGGAGGAGGAGGGAGCAGGAGGGAGGAGGAGGGAGGAGAAGGGAGGAGGAGGAGGAGGAGGAGGAGGAGGAGGAGGAGGCCCTCGGAGGCCTCTCAGGGGGCTGTGGTGGCGGCGTCTTGAGGCCTCTGCGGGCCACCTGGGGCCTGACTCGGGCCTCCGAGGCCTCCCGGGACTTCTGCGGGTCCTCTCGGGGGCCCGCGGGCGGCCTCGGGGGTCTCCTCCTCTTGGGGCGGAGGGCGCGGAGTGTCACTTCGAGCTCCCCCTCTTGGGGGCTCTCGGGGGCTCGTCTTAGAGCTGCCGTGGGCCGGAGGGGGGCCTCCTCGGCCGTCTTGCGGCCGTCTCGGGCTGCCCCGGGGCCCTCTTGGGGGTCCTGGTGGGCCGCCTGATATTTTGGCACTGTGGGGCTGCGTGCAGGCCCCATTGACCTCTGGAACCGCCCAGAGGACCATCTTGGACCATCGTTTGGGGGCCCTGTGGAGCCCTCGATCGGGCCGTCTTGGGGCCCTGTTGGGGGCTGTCTGCGGGCCACGTTGACGACCTTCGGGACCGCCTGGAGGCGTCCTGGACCGTCTCGGGGCCCTCTCGGGCCGTCCTGGAACGTCTGGCCTGGGCCTGCCAAAGCCCCGCAGACCCCCCTTTTGGCAGAAGCCCTGCTGGCACGCAGGAGGCGCTGCGTTGTAAAAGAGATGACGTGGGGCTCCAGCTTCACCTCCCACATCTCGCTCAGCAGCGCCAGCGCTGGCTGCCACTGCTCGCCCTTCTCACACGCGCTGATCCCAGCGCTGTAGCTGACTAGGGCTGACCCGTGGACTCCGTCCACGACAACTTTCTGGAATGGTTCTCGGAGGAACGGCGCAGATTGTACCGAAAATCTACAAACACGGCGGCGGCTCGGGCGGCGGCAGCGAGACCGCGCCTTCGTGTCCGAGCTCTTGCAGCGCTCCAGCAGCTTGGCCCAGCGCACTGCTCGTTCACCCCCCTCCTATTGAGGACAGTTTCGAAGTCTCTCGGGGATGTGCGTCGAAGTCGAAGCCCATCTGAGGCGTCTCAGGAGCGCTCGGGGAAGGGCTCGGGAGGCCATCGGGGAAAGCCACCGAAAGCGCCGGGGAGGCTCGCAAGGATCTACAGGGAGGGCACAAGAGAGCTTCAAGAAAATTCGAAATTCTGTAAAATCTTTAGAGAAACCGCTGTTGGGTCGGCCATCACCTCCGGGCACGCCTTGATGGTGCGATCCAGTCGCATCACCGCCAACGGGAGGGTTTGTTCGCCATGTCCCATTCTGTTCGCCCAGAGGGTCTGTGGAGGCCTTCGGGCGAACAGAACGGGACAGGGCAAGGAATGGGGAAGACTTGTCCGAATCTCCTGGGCCCCCCAGGTGCTCGTCCGAAGAATGCGGAGAGGTCCCAGGGTCATATCAATTGGCTGCTGTCCCAGGGGTCCGGTCTGCTTGGCCCGAAGAGTTCGCCAAGGCCCCTGGGGGAACAGAATGGCACAGCATGTCGGGCAAAGGGGGGCGGTAGCTGGCCTGTCAGACCCGGCGTTCGTCTTCTGCCCAAGCGGCGCGGGGCCCACGGGCCCCAGGGTTGGCGGCCCGCTGGGTTTCCTCTTGTTCGCCCACAGGGTTGGAGGAGGCCTCCAGGCGAACAGAATGGGGCAGGACAATGAATGTGGGAGACTTGTCGCAAGCTCCCAGCCCCCCCAAGTGTGCGCCCGAAGGGTGTGGGGCCGCGTTGGCTCCCTCAAAGGGCCGTCTTGGAGCCGTCCAGGCCCGTCTTGAGGGCACCGTGTGCCGTGATGGGGCCGTCTTGGTTCGTCGTGGGCCCCTCATGGGCCGTCCGTAGGCCGTCCTGGGCCCATCGGGGTCCTCGTGGGGCTTTCTTGGAGCCGTCTGGGACCGTGAGGGGGCCGCCTTGGAGTCGTCTTGGGTCCCTCCTGCGCGCCTCCTTGGGCCGTCCTGGGCCAAGCAGGGGCCGTGTTGGCACCCTCTTGGGGCTGTCTTGGAGCCGTCTTGAGCCGTCGCAGCGCGCCTTGGGTTGTGCTGGGTCCGTCTTGGCCCGTCTTGGGGCCTTCCTGGGCGTTTCCTCGGACCCTCCTGGGACTTTCTGGGGCCTCTTGGTGCATCGAACCGCCGAAACGGCGGGATTCGCGAAGGGTGTAACAGTAAACGATGGAAAATTAACGATTTTTGCCAGCTGGGGCTCTCTTGCCATCTTGGCCCGTCTTGAGGCCCCGACCGGGCGCGTCCTTGGGCCGTCCTGGGCGCACCCTCCTGGGACCGTCTTGGAATCGTCTTGGGCCGTCTTGAGCGCGCCTTGGGCCGTCCTGGGCCCGTCTGGGGCCGTGTTGGCACCCTCGCGGCGAGGAAGCTCGAGGCGGGCTCGAGGCCTCTTTGGGGCCATTTTGGAAGCTGTTGGGGCCTCTGTTGGGGCCTCGTCGGGCTCCTTGGGAGCCTCCTGGGGCCTCTTTGGGGGATTCTTGGCGGCCCCTTGGGGCCTCTTGGGGGCCTGTTTGGGCCTCCTGGCGCCCTCTTGGGGCGGAAGGCTCGGATTTTCGGTCCGTGGTCCCCCTCTTGGCCCCCTCTTGGGCCTGTCTTCGGGCCCTCGTGGGCCGTCTTGAGCGTCTCTTGGGTCGTCTTGGGGCCCTCTTGGGCTGTCTTGGGGCGCTCTTGGAAACCTCTTGGGCCGTTCTGGGGCGCTCTTGGAGGCCTCTTGGGCCGTCTTCGAGCGTCGGAAAGCAGAAAAGCGAGAAGGCCAAAATCCTTCCAAAACCTTCGTAAAGCGGATGATTTTGAGGCCCCAAACCGTCCAAAACCTCCTGAGGCGGTCCCCTCGTCCGCCCCCGTGGCACCTCTTGGGGACCTCTTTGGGGCTCCTGGGGGCCTCTTGGGCCTCTCTGGGCTCGTCTATCGCGCCCCTTGGGCTGTCGTGGGGCCCCCGAGGGCCTTCTTGGGCGGTCCTCGGGCCGTCTTGGAGCCATCTTGGGCCGCTCTTCGGGCCATCTTGGGGTCCCGTTGGCCTGTCTTGGGCGCCTCTGGGGCCGTCCTGGGGCCGCCTTGGGCCGTCTTGGGGCCGCCTTGGGCCGTCCTGGGGTCCTATTGGGGACCTCGTGGGCCGTCTTGGAGCGGTCTTGGATGCCTCTGGGGGGGGGTTCGGAGCGTCGGGAAGCCGAAAAAGCGAGGAAGCAAAAAGCCTCGGAAAAAACAAATGAAAATCAACGATTTTGTCCTCTCGGGCTCTCTCAGGGGGCCTCTGGGGAAGCCTGTTGGGCCGTCTTGGGGAGCTCTTGGGCCGTCTTGGGCCAATCTCGGGCGTCTTGGCCGGATCATTGCGCGTCTCGGGGCCCTCTTGGGCCGCCTTCGGGGCATCGTGAGCGGGTCGGAGCCGTCTTGGAGCGGCTCGGAGCCGTCTTTGGGCCGTCGGGGCGGCCTCCGGAGCGTCTCGGAGCCGTTTCCCGGCGTTTGGCCCTTTTTCCTTCCGGCACGCGGTTCCTCCGGCCATATAGTATAGACTAGGGCTGACCCGCGGCCTCCGGCCGCGAAATTTGCTCGCCCTGGCGCCCTCTTGGGCCGTCTTGGCGCCCTCTTGGGCCGTCTTGGGCGCCTCTTGGGCCGTCTTGGCGCCCTCTGGGATCGTTCTGCGAGCCTCTTGGGAACTTCTGGGGCCGTCTTGGGGCGGTCTTGGGGGCCTCGTGGGCCGTCATCATTGCCGTGAAGACCAGAAAGCCGCACATGCTTAAACTACATATACGTTTTCTTACAGGAAATTGACGAGTGTGGCCTTTGGGTCCTCGTGGGAGTCCGCTTGGAGGCCTCTGTCATCGTCTTGAAGGCTTCGTGGGTCGGCTTGGGGTCATCTTGGGCGGCTTGGGGCGATCTTCGGGCGACTGGGGCCGTCGGAGGCTGTCTTGAGGCCATCCGGGGGGCCGTCTTGGGCTTTCTTGGGCCGTCTTGGGCGCCTCTTGGGCCGTCTTGGCGCCTTCTTGGGTCGTTTTGGGGACTTCTTGAGTGCTTCTTGGGCCGTCCTGGGGCTGTCTTGGGAGCCTCGTGGACCGTCGTCCACGCCGTGAAGGCCGAACAGCCCCACATGCCAGAAGTGCACGTCTCCATAGGAAATTGACGAATTTGGGCTCCATGGGCACCCTTTGGGAACGTCTTCGAAGCTTCGTGGACCGTCGTGGGGCCATATTGGGCGGCCTGGGGCGATCTTCGGGCGACTGGGGGCCGTCTGAGCCCGTCTTGGAGCCAGCTGGGGGGCCGTCCTGGGGCCCTCAGTGGCCGTCTTGATTGCCTCTTGGGCCGTCTTGGCACCTTCTTGGGCCGTTTTGAGGGTCTCTTGGGAGCGTCTTGGGCCGTCTTGGGGCGGTCTTGGGGGTCTAGTGGGCCATCGTCGACACGGTGAAGGCCGAACAGCCGCATGTGCTTGAAATATACGTCTTCCCATAGGAAATTGACGAATTTGGGCTCTGTGGGTTCTCCCGGGAATCCGCGAAAAGGACTCTTGGGACGTCTTGGAAGCTTCTTGGACCGCTTGGGGCCATCTTAGGCGGCGTGGGGCGATCTTCGGGCGACTGGGGGCCGTCTGAGGCCGTCTTGGGGCCGTCTGGGGCTCTCCGGGGGCTCTCCGGGCCTCCCTTTCCGCCCAGGTGACCCGATTGATCCCCAGGCCCTTCTCGCACGCACGGGTCCCAGTATTGTAGTATAGACTAGAGCTGACCCGCGGCCTCCCGGCCACGGAATCTGCCCGCCATGGCGTGGACGTGGTGGAGCGTCTCCGGGGCCTCGCAGGTGAGGGAAGGTTGGAGGGGGCGGCGTGGATGGAGGTGGGCGCTGGAGGGGGAGGTGGGCGAGGGATGCAGGCAAGCAGGCCTGAAGGCAGGAACGCGGTGGTGGAGGCCGTGTCGGTGCAAGCGCACCCATGTAGGCATGACATGGTGTGGACAGAAGCTGTTTCTCACGCCGCAGTCTGTGTTCATCATAGCTTCTGCGGGGAGGGTCGCCGTGATAGTTTTATCTGCTCTTCGCCGAATGATCACTTTATCTAGTAGCGTGGTGACAATGGGGCCGGCGGGCGCGGCCTAAGAGGCCCGCAAGAAGGCGGCAAGACGGCCCAAAAGGTCTCCAGGACGGGCCAAGAGACTTCCCGACGGGCCCCAGTGCGAGGACACGAATCGACCTTTCGAGCGTACCGCCCCAAGACGTCCCCCAAAGGCGCAGAAATGGCTCCCAGAGGGTCCAAGAAACCCCAGAAGGTCGACGCTCCTCAAGAGAGAAGGATCCAAGGCCTCTTGGGGGCAGTTTGGCGGCCTCTTTTCGTCCTCCTGGGGGGTCTCTTGGTGCCCTTTGGGGCCGTCTTGAGGGCCTCTTGGGCCGTCTTGGGGCGATGTGGGGCTATGTCGGGCGCCTGTCGGACCATCTTGGGGCCGTCTTGGGGTCATCTTGGGTCGAGCTCTTGGGGCTGTCCTGCGTGTTTCTTGAACCGTCTCGGGCGCCTCTGGAGCCGTCCCAGAGATCTCGGGCCGTTTGGGGGTCCTCTTGGGGGCGTCTAGGAGCACCTTGGGCGATCTGGGGGGCCTGTACAGCCAGCCGTCTTGGAGACGGTGCAGACGGAAAGAACCGTCCCGGGGCCGTGAGAGGCCATTTTGGAGCGCTCCTGGGGGCATCTGGGCACGTTTTGGGGCGAGCTGGAGGTCCTGTATAGCCGTCGTGGACGCTGTGAGGACGACAGAACAAGACATAGTGAAAATGCGCGTTTCCCGCAGGGACTGTGACGATTTTGGCCTGGGGCTCTCCTGGAGGCCCGCCTGAGCCATCTTCGGGGCCTCCTGGCCCTGGGGCTGTCTTGGGGCTCCCACGGGGTGCTCTGAGGCCGTCTTGGCGCCCCCTGGAGCCTCTCGGAGCCGTCCCGTGGGCCATTCTTGGCTGCTCTTGGGGCTGTCTTGGGTGCGTCTTGGGCCGTCTCGGGCGCCTCTGGAGACGTCCCAGGGCTGTGTGGGGCCGTTTTGGAGCGCTTCTGGAGGCATCTGTGCGCGTCTTGGGGCGAGCTGGGGGGCCTGTGTAGCCGTCGTGGACGCTGTGAGGACGAAAAAACAAGATATAATGAACATGTGCGTTTTTCGTCGGGAATGGCTTGGGAGCCGCCTGGCCTGCCTTGGGGGCCTCTAGGGCTGTCTTGGGGCTCCCAAGGGTGATGTGAGGCCGTCTTGGCGCCCCCTAGAGCCTCTCGGAGCCGTCCCGTGGGCCATAATGAACTGCTTTTGGGGTGCCTTGTGTGCGTCTTGGGCCGTCTCGGGCGCCGTGTGGGGCCGTTCTGGGGCGCTCCTGGGAGCCTCTGGGCGCGTTTTGGGGCGAACTGGAGGGCCTGTATAGCCGTCTTGGACGCTGCGAGGACGAAAAACAAAGACACAGTGAACATGTGCGTTTCCCGCAAGGAATGGGACGATGTTTGCCTCTTCGGGCTCTCTGGAGGCCCTCCTGGACCGTCTTGATGGCCGCCTGGCCTGCCTTGGGGGCCTCTGGTGACCTCTTGGCGTTCCCTTGGGGGGGTCTTGGGGCCTTGTGTGGGCGTATGGGGGCCCAGGGCTCGGAGTGTCGGGTTTTTTCCCTTTTCTTTGGCCCCCTCTTGGGCCTGGCTTGGGGTCCTCTGGGGCCGGCTTGGGCGCCTCTTGGGCCATCTTGGGGCTCGCTGGGCCGTCTGGGGACGCGCTTGGAAACCTGTTGGGCCGTCCTGAGGCGGTCTTGTGGGTCTCTTCGGCCGTCTTGGAGCGTCGGCTAGCCGAGAAGGCGAGAAGGCAAAACTCCTTCAAAAACAATGGAAAAATGAAAGGATTCTGGCCTCCGGGGGCATGCTTCGGAAGACTGTTGGAGACTCTTGGAGGCCTCTTGGGCCTTGTTGGGGGCCTCTAGGGGGCATCTTGGACGCTCCTTGGAGCCTCTTATGGCCACTTCGGCGCGTCTTTGGGCGGAGGGCTCGATTTGTGATGCTCGGGGGCCAGGATCTTTGTGAGGGGTGTCGAAACATGGCCCTCCAGGGGGCGCATTGGTCCACATGCGCAGTTTTGCCCCTCTGGCACGAGCTGATGTCCGCCATAGAGAAGAGACTAGGGCTGACCCGTGGACTCCGTCCACGACATCTGGCCAAGAGTATTCTAGGGGGGAGCGGCGGGAATGGTGCCGAAAGGCTATCCGCCCCTTCGCAGCGCCCCGAGCTGCGACGGCACGCTCCGTAGCGCCTGCCGGCGCCGCCCGACGGGAACGATGACGGCGACGGCGGTTGCGACGGCGAGACACAGAACGCTTGCGGGTAGTTCGGGCGCGCGGCGCCCCTGCGCGATGATCCCACGGTTAGCCATTTAGGGTCTCCCAGGGGCCGTGTGGGGGCCTCTTGGACCTTCTTTTGGGCTTCGAGGGCGCCTCTGGGGGCCCTCGTGGGCTCTCGTCGGTGCCGTTTGGACCGTCTCGGAACCGTCCTGGGCCGTTTTGAGCGCCTCTTGGGCCGTCTGGGAGCCGTCTTGGACCGTCTTGGCGGCTCTTGGGGCTGTCTTGCGTGCCTTCGGGGCCGTGTTGGAGCCGTCGTGGGCTGTCTTGGGCGCCTATTGGGCCGTCTTCGGGCTGTCTGGGGCCGTCTTTGGGGCTGTCTTGGGTCCAAGAGGGCTCCAAGAGGGCCCCAGGACGCCGCCGGGCGCGGGCCCACCATTCTGCCACGAGAGGCCTTTCTGTGACAGAATGCGCCGGGCACTGCCTTGGAGGGGCCCGAAGGCCTCAAGAGAGCCGCAAAAGCACCCCAAGGGGGCCCCAAGAGATCCCCAAACCGCATGTACTTGATATGCTTCTTGGATTTGCGAGATGGGCACCCAAGTACATGCGTCTTGGGGCCTTGTCGGGGCCATATTGGGGCCCTCCTGGCCCCCTCTGGGGGCCCCTCGGGAGCGCTCCCACCCTGTCCTGCCCTCCTCTTGGGGCCGCCATGGGCGCCTGAGGAACCGTCCTGGCGCAGTCTTGAGCCGTCTTGGGGCCCTCCTGGTGGCCGTCTTGGACGCTTCGAAGACGAAAAGCACGGGAACTCCCGAAATGTGCGTTTTCCCTTGGGATCGGGACGATTGTTCCTTGTTCGGGCTCTCCTGGGCTCTCTATGGAGCCCACTTGGAGCACTTTGGGGGCCTCTTGGGCCGTCGGGCGGCTGTCTTGGGCGTCTTCGAGCGCTCGGGGCCCGTCTCGGAGGCCTCTTGGACCGTCTTCGGGCCTTTTTGGGGCCCTCTTGGTGGCCTCCGGGGGCGGCTCGGAGCGCTCTTGAGCCATCTTGGAAGCGCGCCGGGGCCCTGGGGCCCTCTGGGCAAGGTTCTGGGGACGTCTCATGGAGCACCCTGGAGGCCTCTCGGGCCAGCTTGGGCCAATCTTGGGCCAATCTCGAGCGTCTGGAGCCCACCTGGAGGCCTGTTGAGCCGACTTGGGAGCCCTTTGGGCCCGTCTTGGGGCTCTCTTGGGGGCCTCTCCGGCCGTCTTGGAGCCGTCTTGGGGACGTCTTGGGAGGTCGTGGATCGTCTGGAAGCCGACAAGGCGAGAACGGCAAAAACCTTTCAAAAAACATAGAATATCTATGTTTTTCTTGCTCGGTGCCCCCTGGGGAAGCTTCTGGGGAGGTCTCATGGAGCACCTTGGAGACCTCTCGGGCCGACTTGGGCCTCTTGGGGCCCTCTTGGCGTGTCTTGGAGTCTCCCTGGGCGTCCCTGGGCGGCCCGGGGCCAGCCCGGGGCGGTTTTGATTTCATTGATCCTGCGACATTCTAACACCCTCGACCCCCGTTGAGCCGACTTGGAGGCCCTTTGGGCCCGTCTTCGGGCTCTCCTGGGGGCCTCTTCGGGACGCGGTGTGGACAGAAGCTGTTTCTCACGCCGCGCTCTGCGTTCATCATAGCTTCTGCGGGGCGGGCCACCGTGATAACTTGATCTGGTCTTCGCCAGGGCCGAATGATAATTCTATCTGGTAGTGTGGTGAGAATGGGGCCGGTGGGCGCGACCTAAGAAGCCCGCAAGAGGGCGCCGAGACGGCTCAAGAGGTCTCCAGGACGGGCCAAGAGGCGTCCCAGACGGCCCAAGAAAGCCCCACGAACTCCCTTAAGACGGGCCCCAGTGCGAGGACACGAATCGACCTTTCGAGCACACCGACCCAAGACGCCCCCAAAAGGCCCAGAGATGGCTCCCAGAGGATCCCCAAAGCCCCCAAGACGACGCTGGAAGTTCGACGCTCCCCAAGAGAGAAGCATCCAAGGCCTCTTGAGGGCCGTTGGGGGCCTCTTTTCGTCCTCCTGGGGGTCCCTTGGGGCCCTCTTGGGCTGTCTTGAATGCCTCTTGGGCCGTCTTGAGGCGATGTGGGGCCGTCTTGGGCGCCGTTCGGGCCATCTTGGGGCCGTCTTGGGGCCATTGGGCCCTTAGTGGCTGCTCTTGGGGCTGTCTTGAGTGCGTCTTGGGCCGCCTCGGGCGCCTGTGGAGCCGTCCCAGGGCCGTGTGGGGCCATTTTGGGGCCCTCCTGGGGGCGTCTGGAGGCGTCTTGGGGCGGGGCCTGTTCAGCCGTCTTCGAAACTATGTAAACGATAAGAGCGAGTATATTCAATATATACGTTGTCCGAAGGGAATGAGGCGGCTTTTGCCTCTTGGGGCTCTCCTGGGGTCCTCCTGGGCCGCCTCTTGGCCTGCCTTGGAGGCCTCTGGGGCCATCCTGGAGCTCGCTTGGGGTCCTCTTGGGGCTTCTGGGCGCCGTCTGGAGCGTCTCTGAGCCGTCTTTGGGCCGTTACTGGGCGCTCTTGGGGCTTTCGGGGCCGTCTCGGGCCGCTTTGGGACTCTCCTGGGTGCGTCTGGGGGCGTCTTAGGGGCGATCTTGGGGGCCTGTACAATCGTCTTGGAGACTGCGCAGGCAACAGGAACTAACATATAACAAATATACGCTACCCGAAGGGACTGGTGCGATTTTTACCTCTTGGGGCTCTTCTGGGCGTCCTCGTGGGCCGTCGCGGGAGCCTCTTCCTTGGAAGCCTCTGGAGCTGTCTTGGGGCTCGCTTGGGGTCCTCTTGGGGCGTCCGGGCGCCGTCTGGAGCGTCTCTGAATCGTCTTGGGGCCGTTATTGGGTGCTCTTGGGGCTGTCTTGGGTGCCTCTTGGGCCGTCTCGGGCGCCTCTGGAGCCGTCCTGGGGCCGTCTCGGCCCGTTTTGGGACTATCCTGGGTGCGTCTGTGGGGCGTCTTAGGGGCGATCTTGGGGGCCTGTACAGTCGTCTTGGAGACTGCGCGGACAACAGGAGCGGACATATAACAAATGTACGTTTCCCGAAGGGAGTGGTGCGATTTTTGCCTCTTGGGGCTCTCCTGCGGATCCTCGTGGTCCGTCTCGGGGGCCTCCTGGCCTGCCTTGGAAGCCTCTGGGGCCATCCTGGAGCTCGCTTAGGGTTCTCTTGGGACGTCCAGGCGCTCTCTTGAGCGTCTCTGAGCCGTCTTGAGGCCGTCTTAGGGGCATCTTGGGACACCCCAAGCCGTCTCGGAGCGCCTGGGGGACTCGCGAGGCGCCCCAGAAGGCCCGGGGAGCCTGTCGGGACAAAAAACTTCACGCAAAAGTCGATGCATTGTTGAAGAGATGACGTCGGGCTCCAGCTTCACCTCCCGCATCTCGCTCAGCAGCGCCAGGGTCCGCTGCCACTGTCGGCCCTTCTCGCACGCACTGATCCCAGCGTTGTAGCTGACTAGGGCTGACCTGGGACTACCGTCCACGATTGCTATTGTATTGGGAGGGCGCATGCTGCTGCGTAGTGCTTCAGGGCGAGCTGGGTGCTCGATGGTCCTGTCGGCGCCGAGAGCATCGTTTGCAGCAGCATCGGATATGGCAGCATCGGCAGTAACCCGAAAGGTGAGTGGAGCGACGTGACTGGCAAACGACGGCAGCCACTGTGCAGAGGGAACCGTGGGCAACGAGGAGAAGGAGGTCGAGGAAGGGAGTGTAACCTGTATGGAAAAACCATACCCCGCGCCTCCTGGAACACGCGCCGTGCGGGAGTAGTCCCAGAAAAAGCGTTCCAGGGCGTTGGCGGCTCGGTATGAAAGGTATTTCGGCCATCCCCTTCCAGCCCAAGATGGCCCCAAGAGGGCCCCAAGAAAGCTCCAAAGGGGCCCCAAGACTGTTCCAAGGGGCCCCAAGAGGGCCCCAAGTGAGCCCCCAAGAGCTCCAGACGCGGGGGCAAGTCGGCTAGAGCTCTCAGGGGGCCCTCAGCCCCCATAGGACCCCCTCAGGAGGACCCAAGACTGCCCCAAGAGGACCCCAAGAGGGTTTTAAAAAGGCCCAGCAACTTGTCACGAAAAGGAGCCGTCTTCGTGACAGGTTACAGGCCCCTCTTGGGGCCCCAAGAGGGCCCCAAGAAAGCTCCAAAGGAGCCCCAAGACGGTTCCGAGAGAGGAGGGAGTCCACCTGTGAGTAAAAAACAATACCCCGCACCTCATGGGACACCTCTTTCGGGAGCGGCCAAGAGGGGGGAGTCCAAGAGGGGGGGTGCAAATCATGACCGGCGGCATGTGCGCGGCCCAGCGGAGGGGCCAGGGACGTAATGAAATAAGAAGAGACGCCATGAAACCTGGGGAAATATCATGGCCCCCGCCATGATATCCCCCCCCCCCTGTCATCACCCCCCTCTTTTCCACCCCCGACTCTTCCTCGGGAGGGCTTGCCCAAAAGTCGTCCTGGCCCCCCCGCGGCACCCAGGGACGCTGTTTTCTGAGGCCTCTCTCGCACGCCGCGTGTCCCAGGAGGCGTGAGGTACGATGCGAGAGGTGTCCCAAGAGGTGTGGGGTGTGTGTGTGTGTGCGTTTTTCCAATCCGACGGGGCTTCAGTGAAATAGGAAATTTCAGGGCTTCCTGGGAGTCCACCCAGGCCACGGTGGGCCGATTTCGGAAACCTTGGGCGCCGTGCTGGGCCAGATGGGGGGTTGTTCCACAGTTGGCCTTCTGGGGAGGCTTCTCGCGGGCCTCTCGGAGGCAGTTTCCAAGCCTTTGGGGGGCCGTTTGGGGGCATCTTGGAGCCTCTTTTGGGCCTCTCGGGGGCCTCTTGGTGTCTTTTCGGGGCCTCGTGGGGGCCTCTTGGGGGCGTTTTGGGGCGGAAGGCTGGGATTTTCGGTTCGAGGTCCCCCTCTTGGGGCCGTCTTGGGACCCTCTTGGGCCGTCTTCGGCGCGTCTTGGGCCGTCCTGGCGCCCTCTTGGGCCGTTTTAGGGGCCTCTTGGGAGCCTCTTGGGCCGTCTTGGGAGCCTCTTGGACTGTCTTCAGCGCCATGAAAGCCGAAAAGCCGCACATGCTCGAAATGTACGTTTTTTCCTGATAATCGATGATTTTGGCATCTTGGGGCCCTCCTGGGACGCCACTTGGGCGTCTCTTGGGCCGTCGTGGAGGCCTCTTGGGCCGTCTTGGGCTCTCTTGGGGCTCCCTGGAAGCCACCGTGGGCTCCTCTCTGGGGGCCCGCGTGGACCGTCCCCACGAGCGGAGCCGCCGAGGTGCCGCCCCCCAGGGCCCGGCGAGGGTGCCCCCATTGGCCCTTCTCGTACGCGCAATGCCCGGTATTGTAGGTTAGATGACTTTGGGCTCCAGCTTCGCCTCCCGCATCTCGCGCAGCAGCGCCAGGGCATGCTGCCACTGTCGGCCCTTCTCGAACGCACTGATCCCAGCGTTGTAGCTGACTAGGGCAGACCTGTGGACTCCGTCCACGACATCAGCTCGACGTGGCGAGGGGTCTCTGGGCAAGCGCGGGGGGGTGCGGCTGCAGGGCCGAAAGGCAATCATGATGGCGTCGGGCTCCTCCTCCTCCTCCTCCTCCTCCTCCTCCTTTTCCACCTTCTTCTCCTCTTTCGCTGGATTCTCCATGCCCTCGGTCGGCAATCGTCGATCCTACGACGACTCTCCCCAACAGAGAAACATCGAAGGCCCTCGGAGCGTCCAACATTGTTCTTTTGTGCCTTCGATATGCCGGTCGCCTCTCGTCCGCTCCCCCGCTCCTGGAAGGAATTCTGAAGGCACTGAAGGCTTCGTAGGGGCCGTTTCGGAGCCTCTTCGGCCTTCGTTTGGGCCTCGCGGGGGGGCTCTTAGGGCTCTCTCGGGCCGTCTTGGGTGCCTCTTGGGCCGTCTTCGGGCCATCTGAGGCCCTCCTTGGCGCCTCTTCGGCTGTCGTGGGCCGTCTTGGGCCGCTCCTGGGGCCGTCTTGGGTGCCTCTTGGGCCGTCTTGGGCGCCTCCTGGGCCGTCCGGACGCCGTCCTGCGGCGTCTTGGGACCGTCTTGGGGCCCTCCTGGCCCGTCTTGGGGCTCTCTTGGGGTCCTCTTCGGCCGTCTTGGAGCGGTCGGGGGGGCGTCTTGGGCCGTCTTGGAGCGTCGGGAAGCCGACGAGGCGAGGAGGCCGAAAACATTGACAAACACAATAGAAATCGACGATTTCTGTCGCTCGGGGCCCTCTTGGGAGGCCTCTTGGGAGGCCTCTTCGGGCGTCTTGGACGCCTCGAGGGCCTCCTGGGGCGAATCTCGGACGTCTTGGGCGCTCTTGGGCTGTCTTGGGCCGTCTTGGGCCGCTCCTGGGGCCGTCTTGGGTGCCTCTTGGGCCGTCTTGGGCGCCTCCTGGGCCGTCCTCCTGGGGCGTCTTGGGACCGTCTGGGGGCCCTCCTGGCCCGTCTTGGGGCTCTCTTGGTATCCTCTTCGGCCGTCTTGGAGCGGTCGGGGGGGCGTCTTGGGCCGTCTTGGAGCGTCGGAAAGCCGACGAGGCGAGGAGGCCAAAAACATTGAAAAACACAATAGAAATCGACGATTTCTGTCGCTCGGGGCCCTCTTGGGAGGCCTCTTCGGGCGTCTTGGACGCCTCGAGGGCCTCCTGGGGCGAATCTCGGGCGTCTTGGGCGCTCTTGGGCTGTCTTGGGCCGTCTTGGGCCGCTCCTGGGGCCGTCTTGGGTGCCTCTTGGGCCGTCTTGGGCGCCTCCTGGGCCGTCCTGGGGCCGTCCTGCGGCGTCTTGGGACCGTCTGGGGGCCCTCCTGGCCCGTCTTGGGGCTCTCTTGGGGTCCTCTTCGGCCGTCTTGGAGCGGTCGGGGGGACTTCTTGGGCCGTCTTGGAGCGTCGGAAAGCCGAAGAGGCGAGGAGGCCGAAAACACCGAAAAACACAATAGAAATCGACGATTTCTGTCGCTCGGGGCCCTCTTGGGAGGCCTCTTGGGAGGCCTCTTCGGGCGTCTTGGACGCCTCTTGGGCCGCCTGGGGCGAATCTCGGGCGTCTTGGGCCCATCTTTAAGCGTGCCGGGGCTCTCCGGGGCCGTCTTGGGGGCTTCTGGGGGCCCTCCCGACATGTCCTGGAGCCTGCCTGGGCGGCCCGGGGCGGCCCGGAGCCAGCCCGGGGCGGTTTTGGTGCATTGGAGCCTGCGCCATTCTGGCACGCACTGGGCCCTGCAATGTAGTAGAGACTAGGGCAGACCTGTGGACTCCGTCCACGACATCAGCTCGACGTGGCGAGGGTCTCTGGGCAAGCGCGGGGGGGTGCGTTTGCGGGTGAGGCCCTCGGAGCGTCCAACATTGTTCTTTTGTGCCTTCGATATGCCGGTGGCCTCTCGTCCGCTCCCCACCTCCTGGAAGCAATTCTGAGGCCACTTAGGGCTTCGTGGGGGCCGTTTGGGGATCTCTTGGGGCGTTTTTGCCTGCGATATGCCTGTCGCCTCTCGTCCGCTCCCCCGCTCCTGGAGGGAATTCTGAAGCCACTGAAGGCTTCGTGGGGGCCGTTTCGGAGCCTCTTCGGCCTTCTTTTGGGCCTCCCGGGGGGGCTCTTAGGGCCCTCTCGGGCCGTCTTGGGTGCCTCTTGGGCCGTCTTGGGGCCGTCTGAGGCCCGCCTCGGCGCCTCTTGGGCTGTCTTGGGCCGTCTTGGGCCGCTCCTGGGGCCGTCTTGGGTACCTCTTGGGCCGTCTTGGGCGCCTCCTGGGCCGTCCTGGGGCCGTCCTGGGGCGTCTTGGGACCGTCTTGGGGCCCTCCTGGCCCGTCTTGGGGCTCTCTTGGGGTCCTCTTCGGCCGTCTTGGAGCGGTCGGGGGGACTTCTTGGGCCGTCTTGGAGCGTCGGGAAGCCGAAGAGGCGAGGAGGCCGAAAACATCGAAAAACACAATAGAAATCCACGATTTCTGTCGCTCGGGGCCCTCTTGGGAGGCCTCTTGGGATGCCTCTTCGGGCGTCTTGGACGCCTCTTGGGCCGTCTGGGGCGAATCTCGGGCGTCTTGGGCCCATCTGTAAGCGTGCCCGGGCTCTCCGGGGCCGTCTTGGGGGCTTCTGGGGGCCCTCTCGACATGTCCTGGAGCCTGCCTGGGCGGCCCGGGGTGGCCCGGGGCCAGCCCGGGGCGGTTTCGGTGCATTGGGGCCTGCGCCCTTCTGGCACGCACTGGGCCCTGCAATGTAGTAGAGACTAGGGCAGACCTGTGGACTCCGTCCACGACATCAGCTCGACGTGGCGAGGGGTCTCTGGGCAAGCGCGGCGTGCCTGTCGCCTCTCGTCCGCTCCCCCGCTCCTGGAGGGAATTCTGAAGGCACTGAAGGCTTCGTGGGGGCCGTTTCGGAGCCTCTTCGGCCTTCTTTTGGGCCTCCCGGGGGGGCTCTTAGGGCCCTCTCGGGCCGTCTTGGGTGCCTCTTGGGCCGTCTTGGGGCCGTCTGAGACCCGCCTCGGCGCCTCTTGGGCTGTCTTGGGCCGTCTTGGGCCGCTCCTGGGGCCGTCTTGGGTGCCTCTTGGGCCGTCTTGGGCGCCTCCTGGGCCGTCCTGGCGCCGTCCTGGGGCGTCTTGGGACCGTCTTGGGGCCCTACTGGCCCGTCTTGGGGCTCTCTTGGGGTCCTCTTCGGCCGTTTTGGAGCGGTCGGGGGGCTTCTTGGGCCGTCTTGGAGCGTCGGGAAGCCGAAGAGGCGAGGAGGCCGAAAACATCGAAAAACACAATAGAAATCTACGATTTCTGTCGCTCGGGGCCCTCTTGGGAGGCCTCTTGGGAGGCCTCTTCGGGCGTCTTGGACGCCTCTTGGGCCGTCTGGGGCGAATCTCGGGCGTCTTGGGCCCATCTTTAAGCGTGCCGGGGCTCTCCGGGGCCGTCTTGGGGGCTTCTGGGGGCCCTCTCGACATGTCCTGGAGCCTGCCTGGGCGGCCCTGGGCGGCCCGGGGCCAGCCCGGGGCGGTTTCGGTGCATTGGGGCCTGCGCCCTTCTGGCACGCACTGGGCCCTGCAATGTAGTAGAGATGACGGTGGGCTCCAGCTTCGCCTCCCGCATCTCGCTCAGCAGCGACAGGGCCTGCTGCCACTGCTCGCCACTCGCGCACGCACTGATCGCAGCGCTGTAGCTGATGACGGTGGGCTTCAGCTTCGCCTCCCAAATTTCGCTCAGCAGCGCCAGGGCCCGCTGCCACTGCTCGCCCTTCTCGCACGCGCTAATCCCAGCATTGTAGCTGACTAGGGCAGACCTGTGGACTCCGTCCACGACATCAGCTCGACGTGGCGAGGGGTCTCTGGGCAAGCGCGGCGTTCTCGTCCGCTCCCCCGCTCCTGGAGGGAATTCTGAAGCCACTGAAGGCTTCGCGGGGGCCGTTTCGGAGCCTCTTCGGCCTTCTTTTGGGCCTCCCGGGGGGGCTCTTAGGGCCCTTTCGGGCCGTCTTGGGTGCCTCTTGGGCCGTCTTGGGGCCGTCTGAGGCCCGCCTCGGCGCCTCTTGGGCTGTCTTGGGCCGTCTTGGGCCGCTCCTGGGGCCGTCTTGGGTGCCTCTTGGGCCGTCTGGGGCGCCTCCTGGGCCGTCCTGGGGCCGTCCTGGGGCGTCTTGGGACCGTCTTCGGGGCCCTCCTGGCCCGTCTTGGGGCTCTCTTGGGGTCCTCTTCGGCCGTCTTGGAGCGGTCGGGGGGACTTCTTGGGCCGTCTTGGAGCGTCGGGAAGCCGAAGAGGCGAGGAGGCCGAAAACATCGAAAAACACAATAGAAATCGACGATTTCTGTCGCTCGGGGCCCTCTTGGGAGGCCTCTTGGGAGGCCTCTTCGGGCGTCTTGGACGCCTCTTGGGCCGTCTGGGGCGAATCTCGGGCGTCTTGGACCCATCTTTAAGCGTGCCGGGGCTCTCCGGGGCCGTCTTGGGGGCTTCTGGGGGCCCTCTCGACATGTCCTGGAGCCTGCCTGGGCGGCCCGGGGCGGCCCGGGGCCAGCCCGGGGCGGTTTTGGTGCATTGGGGCCTGCGCCCTTCTGGCACGCACTGGGCCCTGCAATGTAGTAGAGACGAGGGCTGACCCGCGGCCTTCTGGCCGCGGAATCTGCCCGCCATGGCGTGTACGTGGAAGTGGAGCGTCCCTGGGGCCTCGCAAGCCAGGGGAGGTTGGAGGAGACGGCGTGGATGGAGGAGGTGGCCGCCCGCTGGAGGGGGAGGTGGGCGAGGGATGCAGGCACAGGCCTGAAGGCAGCAACGCGGTGGTAGAGGCGGTATCAATGGAAGCACACCCATGCAGGCATGACATGGTGTGGACAGAAGCTGTTTCTCACGCCGCATTATATGTTCATCATGGCTTCTGCGGGGAGGGTAGCCGTGATAATTGTATCTGCTCCTCGCCGGGGCCGAATGATAATTTTATCTGGTAGTGTGGTGACAATGGGGGCGGTGGGCGCGGCCTAAGAGGCCCGCAAGAGGGCGGCGAGACGGCCCAAAAGGTCTCCAGGACGGGCCACGAGGATTTTAAAAGGCCCCAGAGGGCTCCACGAATTCCCGAAGGGGCCGATCTTGGGCGCTCTTGGGGCTATCTTGGATGTTTCTTGGGCTGTCTCGGGCGCTTCTGGAGCCCGCTTGGGGCTATTATGAACTGCTCTTGGGGCTGTCTTGCGTGCGTCTTGTGCCGTCTGTGGGGCTTTGGGGGAGCCCTCCGCGCGTCTTCGGGCGAGCTGGGGGCCTGAGTAGCCGTTTTGGGCGCTGCGAGAACGAAAAAACAAGGTATAGTGAACATGTGCGTCTCCCGTCGGGAATTGGACGATTTTGGCATCTTGGGGCTCTCCTGGAGGCCCTTCTCAGCCATCTTGGGAGCCTCCTGGCCTTGGGGGCATCTGAGGCTGTCCTGGGGCTCCCAGGGGTGCTCTGAAGCTGTCTTGGGTGCGTCTTGGGCCGTCTCGGGTGACTCTGGAGCCGTTCTGGGGCCGTGTGGGGCAGTTTGGGGGCCCTCCTGGAGGCCTCTGGGCGCGTCTTGGGGCGAGCTGGGGGGCGTGTGTAGAAGATATGATGAAAATGTGCGTTTCCCGTCGGGAATGGGAGCCGTCCCGTGGGCTATTATGAACTGCTCTTGGGGCTGTCTTGGGTGCGTTTTGGGCCGTCTGGGACGCATCTGGAGCCGTCCCGGGGCTGCCTCGGGCCGTTTGGGGGCCTTCCTGGGGTGCTCTGGGGGCGTCTTGGGGCGAGCTGGGGGCCTGTAAAGCCGTCTTGGACGCTGTGAAAACGAAAAGAGCGAGCACATCAAAAAGGTACGCTTTCCGAAGGGAATGGGGCAATTGTTGCATCTTGGGTCCCTCCTGGGGGTCCTCCTGGGCCGCCTTGGGAGCCTCCTGGCCTGCCTTGGAGGCCTCTGGGGCCGACCTGGGGCCCAGCTGGGTCCCTCTTGGTCTGTCCGGGCGCCCTCGTGGGCGTCTCTGAGCCGTCTTGGAGCGGCCCGGGGGCTCGCAGGGCGGCCCGGAGGGCCCGGCCAGTGTTTCGGGACAGAGGACCTTCTGGAACGCAAAGATCGCTGCATTGTAGAAGAGATGACGTCGGGCTCCAGCTTCGCCTCCCGCATCTCGCTCAGCAGCGCCAGGGCCCGCTGCCACTGCTCGCCCTTCCCCTTCTCGCACGCGCTGATCCCAGCATTGTAGCTGACTAGGGCTGACCCGCGGCCTTCCGGCCGCGGAATCTGCCCGCCATGGCGTGGACGTGGAAGTGGAGCGTCTCGGGGGCCTCGCGGGGGGGGGAGGTCGGAGGGGACGGCATGGATGGAGGATGTGGCCGCTGGAGGGCGAGGTAGGCGAGGGATGCAGGCAGGCAGGCCTGAAGACAGGAACGCGATGGTGGAGGCGGTATCAATGGACGCACACCCATGCACGACATGATGTAGCTGTTTCTCACGCCGCGCTCTGTGTTCGTAATAGTTTTTGCGGGGCGGGTCGCCGTGATAATTGTATCTGCTCTTCGCAGGGCCGAATGATAATCTTATCTGGTAGTGCGGTGAGAATGGGACTGGTGGGCGCGGCCTAAGAGGCCCGCAAGAAGGCGCCGAGACGGCCCGAGAAGTCTCCGGGACGGGCCAAGAGGCTTCCAAGACGGCCGCAGAGGGCCCCACGAACTCCCTAAGACGGGCCTCAATGCGAGGACACGAAGCGACCGTTCGAGCGCACCGCCCCCGAACGTCCCCAAAAAGCCTAAGAGATGGCTCCCAGAGGGTCCAAAAAGTCCCCAAGACGACGCTGGAAGTTCGACGCTCCTCAACAGGAAGCATTCAAGGCCTCTTGGCAGCCGTTTGGGGGCCGTTTTTCGTCATTGGGGGTCTCTCGGGGCCCTCTTGGGCCATCTGGAGTGCCTCTTGGACCATCTTGCGGCCCTGTCGGGCCGTCTTGGGCGGGCGCCTCTGGGGCCATCTTGGGGCCGTCTTGGGGCCATCTTGGGCCGTTATTGGGCCGTTATTGGGCGCCCTTCGGGTTGTCTTGGGTGTCTCTTAAGCCGTCTCGGGCGCCTCTGGAGCCATCCCGGGGCACTCGGGCCGTTTGGCGGCCCTCCTCGGGGCGTCTTCGGGCGCTCTTGGGGCCTTGTGTGGGCGTATGGGGGCCCAGGGCTCGGAATGCCAAGGTTTTCCCTGTTCTTTGGCACCCTCTTGGGCCTGGCTTGGGCCTCTTGGGCCATCTTGGGGCTCACTGGGCCGTCTGGGGACGCGCTTGGAGGCCTGTTGGGCCGTCCTGGGGCGGTCTTGTGGGTCTCTGCGGCCGTCTTGGAGCGTCGGCTAGCCGAGAAGGCGAGAATGCAAAACTCCTTCAAACACCATTGACAAATTAAAGATTTTGGCCTCTGGGGGCATGCTTCGGAGGACTGTGGGAGGCTCTTGGAGGCCTCTTGGGCCTTGTTGGGGGCCTCTTGGGCGCTGTTTGGAGCCTCTTATGGCCACTTCGGCGCGTCTTTGGACGGAGGGCTCGATCTGTGACGCTCGGGGGCCAGGATCTCCGTGAGGGGTGCCGAAAAAATGGGATACCTAGGGCCGTCCTGGGAGCCTCTTGGTGTCGCCCTGGGGCTGTTGGGCGCCTCTTGGGCTCTCTTGACGCCCTCTCGGGCCGGTTTTCGTGCGTCCTGGGGGCCTCTTGGGCCGTCTTGGGGCGGTCGTGGGGACCTCTTGTCCCAGCTTCTGCGCCATATTCCCGACAAGCAGCGCATGCTAGAAGTGAGCGTTTTTCTTCCTCTGGGGGCCATCCTTGGACGCCTCTTGGGCGTCTCTGGGGCCGTCGTGGAGGCCTCCTGGGCCGTCTTGGGTTTGTTTTCGGCGGTCTGGGGCTCTCTTGGAGCGCTCTTGGGCCGTCTTGGGGGTGTCTGGGGCCGTCCTGGGCGCCTCCTGGGAGCCTCTTGGGGCCGCCTGGGGGCCGTGTTGGGCGCCTCTTGGGTCTCTTGACGCTCTCGCGGGCCGGTGTTCGTGCCTCTGGGGGGCCTCTTGGGCCGTCTTGGGGCGGTCGTGGGGACCTCTTGTCCCATCTTCTGACCCATACTACCGACAAGCAGTGCGTGCTAAAATTTAACGTTTTTCGTTGGAAAAACAATGATTTGGGCCTGTGGGGGCCATCCTGGGACGCCTCTTGAGCGTCTCTGGGGCCGTCGTGGAGGCCTCCTGGGCCTTGTCGGGGCCGTTTTCGGCGGTCTGGAGCTCTCTTGGAGCGCTCTTGGGCCGTTTTGGGGGTGTCTGGGGCCGTCCTGGGCGCCTCTTCGGCCGCGTGAGCGCCTCTGGGGCGTCCCCGGAGCCGTTGTGGGGCATTTTAAATCCATCAATAAGGCAGGGACCCTTCCCGCACGCACGGGTCCCTGCATTGTAGAGAAGACTAGGGCTGACCCGCGGCCTTCCGGCCGCGGAATCTGCCCGCCATGGCGTGGACGTGGAAGTGGAGCGTCTCTGGGGCCTCGCGGGTAGGGGGAGGTTGGAGGGGACGGCGTGGATGGAGGAGGTGGCCGCTGGAGGTGGAGGTGGCCGAGGAGGGATACAGGCAAGCGAGTGATAACTTTATCTGGTAGTGTGGTGGCAATGGGGCCAGTGGGCGCGGTCTAGGAGGCCCACAAAAGGGCGGCGAGACTGCCCAAAAGGTCTCCAGGACGGGCCAAGAGGCTCTCAAGGCCCCACGAACTCCCTAAGACGGGCCCCAGAGCGAGGACACGAATCGACCTTTCGAGCGCACCGCCCCAAGACGTCCCCAACTGGCGCAGAGATGGCTCCCAGAGGGTCGAAGAAGCCCCCAAGACGACGCTGGAAGTTCGACGCTCCCCAGGAGAGAAGCATCCAAGGCCTCTTGGGGGCCGTTTGGGAACCTCTTTTCGTCATCCTGGGAGTCTCTCGGGGCCCTCTTGGGCAGTCTTGAGTGCCTCTTGGGCCGTCTTAGGGCGATTTGGAGCCGACTTGGGCGCCTCTCGGACCATCTTGGGGCCGTCTTGGGGCCATCTTGGGCCGATCTTGGGCGCTCTTGGGGCTGTCTTGGGTGTTTCTGGAGCCGTCCCCGGCGCCTCTGGAGCCGTCCCGGGCGGCCCACAGACCGTCTTGGAGACTGTGCAGACGGAAAGGCTTGAAGACGGGGCGGCAGGGGCCTCTACAGCCGTATTGGTGTCGCCCTGGGGCCGTTTTGGGCGCCTCGTGGGCTCTCTTGACGCCCTCTCGGGCCGGTTTTCGTGCGTCTTGGGGGCCTCTTGGGCCGTCTTGGGGCGGTCGTGGGGACCTTGAACCAGCTTCTGCGCCATATTCCCGACAAGCAGCGCGTGCTAAAATTGAGCGTTTTTCTTCAGGGAAACAATGATTTTCGCCTCTTGGGGCCATCCTTGGACGCCTCTTGGGCGTATCTGGGGCCGTCGTGGAGGCCTCCTGGGCCGTCTTGGGTTTGTTTTCGGCGGTCTGGGGCTCTCTTGGAGCGCTCTTGGGCCGTCTTGGGGGTGTCTGGGGCCGTCCTGGGCGCCTCCTGGGAGCCTCTTGGGGCCGCCTGGGGGCCGTGTTGGGCGCCTCTTGGGTCTCTTGACGCTCTCGCGGGCCGGTGTTCGTGCCTCTGGGGGGCCTCTTGGGCCGTCTTGGGGCGGTCGTGGGGACCTCTTGTCCCATCTTCTGACCCATACTCCCGACAAGCAGTGCGTGCTAAAATTTAACGGTTTTCGTTGGAAAAACAATGATTTGGACCTGCGGGGGCCATCCTGGGACGCCTCTTGAGCGTCTCTGGGGCCGTCGTGGAGGCCTCCTGGGCCTTGTCGGGGCCGTTTGCGGCGGTCTTGAGCTCTCTTGGAGCGCTCTTGGGCCGTTTTGGGGGTGTCTGGGGCCGTCCTGGGCGCCTCTTCGGCCGCGTGAGCGCCTCTGGGGCGTCCCCGGAGCCGTTGTGGGGTATTTTCGCTCGATCAAGACAGGGACCCTTCCCGCACGCACGGGTCCCTGCATTGTAGAGAAGACTAGGGCTGACCCGCGGCCTCCAGCCGCGGAATTTGCCCGCCCTGGCGTGTACGTGGAAGTGGAGCGTCTCTGGGGCCTCGCGGGTAAGGGGGGGTTGGAGGGGACGGCGTGGATGGAGGAGGTGGCCGCTGGAGGGGAAGGTGGGCGAGGGATGCAGATAAGCAGGCCTGAAGGCAGGAACGCGGTGGTGGAGGCGGTGTCAGTGGAAGCACACCCATGTAGGCATGACATGGTGTGGACAGAAGCTGTTTCTCACGCCGCATTATGTGTTCATCATAGCTTCTGCGGGGAAGGTAGCCGTGAGAAGTTTATCTGCTCTTCGCCGGGGCCGAATGATAATTTCATCTGGCAGTGCGGTGACAATGGGGCCAGTAGGCGCGGCCTAGGAGGCCCGCAAGAGGGCGGCGAGACGGAACTCACTAAGAAGGGCCTCAGTGCGAGGACACGAATCGATTTTTCGAGCGCACCTCCCCAAGACGTCCCCAAATAACGCAGAGATGGCTCCCAGAGGTCCAAGAAGCCTCCAAAACGATGCTGGAAGTTCGACGCTCCCCAAGAGAGAAGCATCCAAGGCCTCTCGGGGGCCGCTTGGAGGCCTCTTTTCGTCCCTCCTGGGGGTGGGTCTCTCGGAGCCCTCTTTGGCAGTCTTGAGTGCATCGTGGGCCGTCTTGGGGTGATGTGGGGCCGTCTTGGGCACCTCTCGGAACAATCTTGGGGCCATCTTGGGCCAATATTGGGCGCTACTGGGGCTGTCTTTTGTGTTTCGTGAGCCGTCTCGGGCGCCTCTGGAGCTGGCCCGGACGGCCCAGAGACCGTCTTGAAGACTGTCCAAACGGAAAGGCTTGGAGACGGGGCGGCGGGGGCTTCTACAGCCGTCTTGGAGACGGGGCGGTGGGGCCGTCTTGGGCCATTATGAACTGCTCTTGGGGCTGTTTTGGGTGCGTCTTGGCCCGTCTGGGGCGCCTCTGGAGCCGTCCCGGGGCAGTTGTGGCCCTTTGGGCGCCCTCATGGGGGCGTCTGGGCGCGTCTTGGGGCGAGCTGGGGGGCCTGTATAGCTTTCTGGACGCTGCGAAGACGAAAAAGTAAGATATATTGAAGATGTGCGTTCCTGGAGGCCCTCCTGGGCCGTCTTGGGAGCCTCCTGGCCTGCCTTGGGGGCCTCTGGGGCTGTCGTGGGGCTCCCAAGGGTGCTCTGAGGCCGTCTTGGCGCCCCCTGGAGCCTCTCGGAGACGTCCCGTTGGCCATTCTTGGCTGCTCTTGGAGCTGTCTTGGGTGCGTCCTGGGCCGTCTCGGGCGCCTCTGGAGCCGTCCCGGGGCCGTGTGGGGCCCTTTGGGAGCCTCTGGGCGCGTCTTGGGGCGAGGTGGAGGGCCCCTATAGCCGTCTTGGACGCTGAGAAACCTAAAAAAAACTGAACATTGCGAAAATGTGCGTTTCCCGTAGGGAATGGGACGGTTTGGGCCTCTTGGGGCTCTCCTGGAGGCCCTCCTGGGCCGTCTTGGGAGCCTCTGGGGCTGCCTTGGGGCTCCCAAGGACGCTCTGAGGCCGTCTTGGCGCCCCCTGGAGCCTCTCGGAGACGTCCCGTTGGCCATTCTTGGCTGCTCTTGGGGCTGTCTTGGGTGCGTCCTGGGCCGTCGGGGCCGTATGGCCCTTTTGAGGGCCTCTGGGCGCGTCTTGGGGCGAGGTGGGGGGCCTGTATAGCCGTTTGGGGGCCCTCCTGGGGTGCTCTGGGGCCGTCTTGGGGCGATCGGGAAGGCCTGTGTAGCCGTCTTGGACGCGGTGAAGACGAAAAGAGCGAGCATATCAAAAATGCACGTTTTCCAGAGCGAATGGGACAATTTGTGCATCTTGGGTCCCTCCTGGGGGTCCTGGCTTGGGGTCCTCTGGGGCCGGCTTGGGCGCCTCTTGGGCCATCTTGGGGCTCCCTGGGTCGTCTGGGGACGCGCTTGGAGGCCTGGTGGGCCGTCCTGGGGCGGTCTTGTGGGTCTCTTCGGCCGTCTTGGAGCGTCGGCTAGCCGAGAAGGCGAGAAGGCAAAACTCCCTCGAAAACCATTGAAACATTAAGGATTGTGGACTCTGGGGGCATGCTTCGGAGTACTGTTGGAGGCTCCTGGAGGCCTCTTGGGTGGGTCGGGTCTTGGGGCCTTGTGTGGGCGTATGGGGGCCCAGGGCTCGGAGTGTCAAGGCTGTTCCCCTTTCTTTGGCCCCCTCGTGGGCCTGGCTTGGGGTCCTCCGGGGCCGTCTTGGGCGCCTCTTGGGCCATCTTGGGGCTCCCTGGGCCGTCTGGGGACGCGCTTGGAGGCCTGGTGGGCCGTCCTGGGGCGGTCTTGTGGGTCTCTTCGGCCGCCTTAGCGCCTCTGGGGCCGTCTTGGAGCCGCCTCGGAGCCGTCTTGACTCGTTCTGGGACCGTCGCGGCGCTGTCATGGCAGCCTCCTGGGTTGCCATCGGCGCCCTCAGAGCCATCGTGGGGCCGTCTTGGGGCCGTCCAGGGGGGCTTCCAGAGGCGTGGTGGGGTGATCTGGAGGGCCAGTAGGGCGACCTGGAAAAAGGCTCGTTCCTCCTAGGAATTCTAACGATTTGTCATTGATCTGAGCCGACTTGGAGCGTCTAGGACTTTTGGGCCGTCTGGTGCGTAGCTTGGGCATCTCGGAGAGCTGTGGGACCTAGTCGAAGGCCCTCTTGGGCCGTCTTGGGCGCTCTGTGGCCATCTAGTGCGTCTCAGGCCGTCGTGGGGCGACCAGGGGGCCAGTTACGCCCCGCCAGCGCCCGCACTTCCCGCACGCACGTGTCCTTGCGTTGTAGTGTAGACTAGGGCTGACCTGTGGACTACCGTCCACGATTGCTAATGTATTGGGAGGGCGCATGCTGCTGCGTAGTGCTTCAGGGCGAGCTGGGTGCTCGATGATCCTGTCGGCGCCGAGAGCATCGTTTGCAGCAGCATCGGATATGGCAGCATCGGCAGTAACCCGAGGTGGGTGGAGCGACGTGACTGGCAAACGGGAACCGTGGGCAACGAGGAGAAGGAGGTCGAGGAAGGGAGTGTCACCTGAATGGAACAACCATACCACGCGCCTCCTGGAACACGCGCCGGACGGGAGTAGTCAGAAAAAGCGTTCCGGGGCGGTGGCGGCTCGGTCTGAAAGGTTTGTCGGCCATCCCCTTCCAGCCCAAGATAGCCCCAAGAGGGCCCCAAGAAAGTTCCAAAGGGGCCCCAAGACTGTTCCAGAGGGCCCCAAGAGGGCCCCAAGTGAGCCCCCAAGAGCTCCAGACGCGAGGGCAAGTCGGCTAGAGGACCCAAGACTGCCCCAAGAGGGCCCCAAGAGGGTTTTAAAAAGGCCCAGCAACTTGTCACGAAAAGGAGCCGTCTTCGTGACAGGTTGCAGGCCCCTCTTGGGGCCCCAAGAGGGAACCAAGAAAGCTCCAAAGGAGCCCCAAGACGGTTCCGAGAGAGGAGGGAGTCCACCTGTGAGTAAAAAACAATGCCCCGCACCTCATGGGACGCCTCTTCCTCGGGAGGGCTTCCCCAAAATTCGTCTGGGCCCCCCCGCGGCACCCAGGGACGCTGTTCTCTGAGGCCTCTCTCGAACGCCGCGTGTCCTGGACGGCGTGAGGTACGATGCGAGAGGTGTCCCAAGAGGTGTGGGATGTGTTTTTCCAATCCGACGGGGCTTCAGCGAAATAGAAAATTTCAGGGCTTCCTGGGAGTCCACCCGGGCCACGGTGGGCCGACTTCGGAAACCTTGGGTGCCGTGCTGGGCAAGATGGGGGGTTGTTCCAGAGTTGGCCTTCTGGGGAAGCTTCTCGCTGGCCTCTGGGAGGCAGATTCGAAGCCTTTGGGGGGCCGTTTGGGGGCATCTTGGGGCCTCTTTTGGGCCTCTCGGGGGCCTCTTGGGGCGTCTTGGGGCGGAAGGCTGGGATCTTGGGCTGGAGGTCCCCCTCTTGGGGCCGTCTTGGGGCCCTCTTGGGTCGTCTTGGGCGCGTCTTGGGCCGTCTTGGCGCCCTCTTGGGCCGTCTTGGTGGCCTCTTGGGAGCCTCTCGGGCCGGTTTGGGGGGCCTCTTGGACCGTCTGCAGCGCCATGAATGCCGAGAAGCCGCACATGCCCAAAATGTACGCTTTCCTTCCGGAAATCTATGATTTTGGTGTGTTGGGGCCCTCCTGGGACGCCACTTGGGCATCTCTTGGGCCGTCGTGGAGGCCTCTTGGGCCGTCTTGGGCTCTCTTGGGGCTCCCTGGGAGGCACCGTGGGTTCTCTGGGGGCCCGCGTGGACCGTCCCCACGAGCGGAGCCGCCGAGGTGCCGCCCCCCAGGGCCCAGCAAGGGTGGCCCCAATGGCCCCTCTCGCACGCGCAGTGCCCGGTATTGTAGGTGAGATGACGGCGGGCTCCAGCTTAGCCCCCCACATCTCGCTCAGCAGCGCCAGGGCCCGCTGCCACTGCTCGCCCTTCTCGCACGCGCTGATCCCAGCATTGTAGCTGACCAATGTGAACCCGTGGATTAAATCCACGGCGTGCTGAGCCTTGGACTCGCACGCCATAGGCGACCAGCTCGTCGAAGTTGAACAGCTCGGGCGTCCCTGGGGCGGGCGGTAGGGGCGACCTTCGGAAGCAGATGTGTGGTCACGTTTGAGGGCAATGGTTGGGGGACGCGCTTGGAGGCCTGTTGGACCGTCCTGGGGCGGTCTTCTGGGTCTATGCGGCCGTCTTGGAGCGTCGGCTAGCCGAGAAGGCGAGAAGGCAAAACTCATTGGAAAACCATTGAAAAATTAAGGATGTTGGCCTCTGGGGGCATGCTTCGGAGGACTCTTGGAGGCTCTTGGAGACCTCTTGGGCCTTGTTGGGGGCCTCTAGGGGGCCCCTTGGACGCTCCGTGGAGCCTCTTATGAGGCCACTTGGGAGCCGTCTTGCGGCCTCGTGGGGCTTGCTTTGGCCTTCGTTGGGGCCTCTGGGGACCTCTTGACGTTCCCTTGGGGGGGTCTTGGGGCCTTGTGTGGGCGTATGGGGGCCCAGGGCTCGGAGTGTCAGAGTTTTTCCCCGTTCTTGGGCCACCTCTTGGACCTGGCTTGGGGTCCTCTGGGGCCGGCTTGGGCGCCTCTTGGGCCATCTTTGGGCTCACTGGGCCGTCTGGGGACGCGCTTGGAGGCCTCTTGGGCCGTCCTGGGGCGGTCTTGTGGGTGTCTCCGGCCGTCGTGGAGCGTCGGCTAGCCGAGAAGACGAGAAGGCAAAATCCCTTCCAAAACGATGGAGAAAGGAAGGGTTTTGGCCTCTGGGGGCATGCGTCGGGGTACTGTTGGAGGCTCTTGGCGGCCTGAGGACTCGGAGTATCAGGGTTTTTCCCCGTGCTTTGGCCCCCTGTTAGGCCTGGCTTGAGTTCCTCCTGGGCCGTCTCGGGCGCCTCTTGGGCCATCTTGGGGCTCCCTGGGCTGTGTGGGGACGCGCTTGGAGGCCTGTTGGGCCGTCCTGGGGCGGTCTTGTGGGTCTCTTCGGCCGTCTTGGAGCGTCGGCTAGCCGAGAAGGCGAGAAGGCAAAACTCCCTCGAAAACCATGGAAAATGCAGGATCTTGGCCTCTGGGGACATGCTTCGGAGCACTGTTGGAGGCTCTTGGAGGCCTCTAAAGCCTTGGTGGGGTCCTCTAGGGGGCCCCTTGGCCCTTGTTGGGGGCCTTTATGGGGCCTCTTGGACGCTCCTTGGAGCCTCTGGTAGCCACTTCGGGGCGTCTTTGGGGGGAGGGCTCGATTTGTGACGCTCGGGGGCCAGGATCTGCGTGAGGGGTGTCGAAAAATGGCCCTCCAGGGAGGGCGAATTGCACGACCTTTTCGCACGCGCTTCCGTCTGCCATAGAGAAGAGACTAGGGCTGACCCGCAGCCTTCTGGCCGCGGAGTCTGCCCGCCATGGCGTGGACGTGGAAGTGGCGCGTCTCCAGGGCCTCGCAGACGAGGAAAGGTTGGAGGAGACGGCGTGGATGGAGGAGGTGGCCGCTGGAGGGGGAGGTGGGCGAGGGATGCAGGCAAGCAGGCCTGAAGGCAGGAACGCGATGGTAGAGGCGGTGTCAGTGGAAGCACACCCATGCAGGCATGACATGGTGTAGACAGAAGCTGTTTCTCACGCCGCAGTATGTGTTCATCATAGCTTCTGCGGGAAGGGTAGCCGTGATAATTGTATCTGCTCCTCGCCAGGGCCGAATGATGACTTTATCTGGTAGTGTGGTGACAATGGGGCCGGTGGGCGCGGCCTAAGAGGCCCGCAAGAGGGCGGCGAGACTGCCCAAAAGGTCTCCAAGACGGGCCACGAGGCGTCTTACATGGCCTTAGAGGGCCCCACGAACTCCCTAAGTCGGGCCCCAGTGTGAGGACACGAATACGCCTTTCGAGCGCAACGCCCCAAGACGTCCCCCAAAGGCGCAGAGATGGCTCCCAAAGGGTCCAAGAAGCCCCTCAGACGACGCTGGAAGTTCGACGCTCCCCAAGAGAGAAGGATCCACATGAGCGGCGAGAGGTGAACGAGCCGCGAGAGATTTACGAGGCGCGAGGGATGAACGGAAGGCCTCTTGGGGGTCGCTTAGGGGCCTCTTTTCGTCCTCCTGGGGGTCTCTCGGGGCCCTCTTGGGCCGTCTTGAGTGCCTCTTGGGCTGTCTCTGGGCGATATGGGGCCGTCTCGGGCGCTGTTCGGACCATCTTGAGGCCGTCTTAGGGCCATCTTGGGCCGATCTTGGGCGCTGTTGGGGCTGTCTTGGATAGTTCTTGGGCTGTCGGGCCGTTTTGGGTGGGGCGCACGGGCCGCCTTGCGAGCCTCCTGGCCTGCCTTGGAGGCCTCTGGGGCCGACCTGGGGCTCGGTTGGGTCCCTCTTGGTCTGTCTGGGCGCCCTCGTGGGCGTCTCTGAGCCGTCTCGGAGCGGCCCGGGGGCTCGCAGGGCGACCCGGAAGGCCCGGCCAGTCTTTCGGGACAGAGGACCTTCTGGCACGCAAAGATCGCTGCATTGTAGAAGAGGCTAGGGCTGTTTTGTGGACTACTGTCCACGCGTGCCAGAGTATTGAGAGTGCGCTTGCTGCTGCGAAGTGCTTCAGGGCGAGCTGGGTGCTTGATGACTCTGTCGGCGCCCAGAGCAGCGCCTGCAGCAGCAGCGGATATGGCAGCATCGGCAGTGGTCCGAGAGGGAGGCGGAGCGACGTGACTGGCAAACGACGACGGCCACTGTGCAGAGGCAGTCGTGGGTAACGAAGAGGAAGAGGTCGAGGAGGGGAATGTAATCCGTATGGGGAACAATACCATGCACCTCCTGGGACACGCGCCGTGCGAGAGGGGTGCCTGAACAAAAACGTTCCGGGGCGTTGGCGGCTCGGTCTGGAAGCGCTTTTTGGGCACCCCCTCCCAGGCGAGAAGTGTCCCAAGAGGTGCGGGGTGTGTTTTTTTGCAATCCGGCGGCGCTTATATGAAGTAGCAGATTTCAAAGCATCCTGGGAGGAAAAGGTTCTTGGAGGCTCTTGCCGCCGAAGCCTCTTTGGCATTTTGGGAGCTTCTTGGGCGCGTCTGTGGGTCCTTATGGGAGTCTGTCGAGAGCGTCCTGAGGGCTCGGTGGAGGAGCCGAGGTGCGCCACTGCGGGCCCAGCGACGGTGCAGCCCTTGGCCGTACCCCACACCTCCTGGGACACGCGCCGTGCGAGAGGGATCCCAAAACAAAGCGTTTCTGGGCGTTTGCGGTTGGGTCCGGATGCAATTTTCTGCAAGCCCTCCCGCGCGAGAGCTGTCCCAAGAGGCGTGGGGTATGGCTTTTTCCACTCAGGCGGCGCTTCCAGGAAGTAACAATGTCCTGGGCCTCTGGGGGGAGGGCTGCTTGGATGCCCCTGGGCACTTCTGAGAAGCTCTTGGGCGCGTTTCGACAGCTATCTGGGAGCCTCTCGGGAGCGACCTGGGGGCCCGCTGGCTGCGGGGACGGCCAGGTGGAGGGGAGGCGCTCCCGAGTTGGCCTTCTCGGGCCTCCCTTGGAGCCGTCCAGGAGGTTTCGGGGCCCGTCTGGGAAGCCTCTGGAGCTCTTTTGGGGGCGTCTTGCGCCAACGCAGAGGCTTTCTGGGAGGCTGCCCGAGCCGCGTCGGGCCAATTTCGGAGGCCTCTGGTGTCGTAATGGGCTAGATGGAGGGCAGAAAGGACCACAAGAAAAACATCCCAGAAACCTCGATCGTATCGATAATCCCACCAGCCCTCTGGGCGTAGGTGGTTCCGGGAGTTTCCTCTTCCATGTTCCCTTCTTCCCCTTCGGGGGGAGGTTTACCCCTCCCCCTAACCCCCTCCCCTGGACCTGGACGGGGGGTTTCGCTGGTAGTTGGAGCGTCCAAAACGGCCTCGGCGAGGAAGCCAAAATCATCGGTTTTACAATGGTTTTGGCCGATTTTAGAGGCTCCCGAGGGGGGAAGCTAGTTGGGGGACCCCCTTCCTTTGATCGATCACCTCCAAGATGGCCCCAAGAGCGCTCCCAAGGCTCCCAAGAGCGCCCCAAGAGGGCCTCAAGAGGCGCCCAGGAGGCCCCAAGAGGTCCCCAAGAGGCCCTCAAGAGGCTCCCTAGACCCCCAAGAGGCCTCAAGAGGATCCCCGAGGCATCCAAGAATCCCCCAGGCGCTCCAAGAGGACTCCAAAACAACTTCCAAGGGACATCCTAGGAGGCTCTTGTGCACGTCATTGTTCTTGTTCCTTCTCCTCCTCCTCCTCCTCCTCCTCCTCCTCCTTGTCGGCCTACTCCTCCTCCTTCTCCTCCACTTTATCAGCCTCCTCCTCCTCCTCCTCCTCCTCCTGCTCCTCCTCCTTTCCTCTTCTCTTCCTCCCCCTCCTCATCCTCCTCCTCCTCCCCCTCCTCCTCATCATCCGCCTATTCCCCCTCCTCCCCCCTCCCTCCTCCACTTTTCCCACCTGCTGCCCCTCCTCCCCCTCCTCCTCCTCCTCCTCCTCATCCTCATCCGACTCCTCCTCCATCCTCGCCCTCTTGGGTAAGACGGGCCCCCCAGCCCCCAACCCTTTGCTACTCTGTATGCTCCCTCACTTCCCTGATCACCGCAATTCGCCTGGGCATCGTTTTGGGATGGGCTGGTGGGGATATTTTTTTGATCTGCGGCCCGCAAGGAAAAGTCCAGAGGGCGTGGTCAGAAACTGGTGGGGATTTATTGTTTTACAGCCGCAGGCGGAAGCGCCGGCGGCGGCGGGTCACGGTCGGGCTGCGGCCGAGACGAATTAGCCGGGCGCGCGCGGGGGCCGCGGATCAGGCGGCGGTGCAAGCTGCAGCCCAGGGAGTCTGAAAGGAAACAGCCACCCAGGAAGCAGGGAGGACGCTGCCAAAATGGCGCGACGCACGCCCCCTGTCAAGGATCGCGTCGGTCGACGATCACAAGGCAGTGGGGATCTGACTCCGTGCAAGAAGTGCGTCAGTAGCCCAGGGTGTCTGTCGGGTATGAGCGAGACCGTAGGCAAGAGAGCTGACGTCGTCCAGCAGGGAGAAGGGACTCTGACAGCACCAGCGAACCGTCGCAGCTTCAGAGTACGCATCCACGCGGCTGAAAAGGCACGCCAGAAGTCTTGACAACCGGAGTCAACCCTCAAACCAACTGCGAAAGAATGCGTTCGCACGCGAAAGATCAACGACATGATGTGACGCAGTGCAAAGGTACACCTGCTCCCGACCTTGGCGAGAGAACCGACGGCATCCGAGGTGACAGGGCGTGTACCAGGAAGCAACTAAGTGACATGACAAAGAGCGGCTCTCCAGGAGACTCTGAAAGACCAGAAAGAGGAAATAGCGCTCTGAGAAAGCTGTGCTGTCGCATACCCACAGCAGCACAAGCAATCGCAGTCACGAAGAAGCCCAGGAAGTGACCGCTCACGAGGTGGGCGGGGGAGCGACGATGGGATGACGCCAGTGCGCGCGGATCCCTGCGGCGAGCGGTGCACCACTAGCCACCGGGGTAGCACGCCTGGGCCAACCGCTGCCAGACAGTGGTAAGTCATGCACGGGAGCACGCCTGCAACTCAGAGTCCGAGTACGGCCGCCGCGGACCGGGTGGGCATCCCAGCCGACGCAGCGGGGCGAACCACGTCACATGACCGCCTGAGCAACGATGAGACCCACTGACGATGAGTCCAAGCCCAGGGTCGCTCCCAGGGAAGGCGGAGAAGCACGGCTGAAGGCCGTAGTATCTTAGCCACCCAGGAAGCAGGGAGGACGCTGCCAAGTGGCGCGACGCACACCCCCAGTCAAGGATCGTGTCGGTCCGACCATCACAAGGCAGTGGGGATCTGACTCCGTGCAAGAAGTGCGTCAGTAGCCCAGGGTGTCTGTCGGGTATGAGCGAGACCGTAAGCAAGAGAGCCGACGTCGTCCAGCAGGGAGAAGGGACTCTGACAGCGCCAGCGAACCGTCGCAGCTTCAGAGTACGCATCCACGCGGCTGAAAAGGCACGCCAGAAGTCATTGACAACCGGAGTCAACCCTCAAACCAACTGCGGAAGAATGCGTTCGCACGCGAAAGATCAACGACATGATGTGACGCAGTGCAAAGGTACACCTGCTCCCGACCTTGGCGAGAGAACCGGCGGCATCCGAGGTGACAGGGCGTGTACCAGGAAGCAACTAAGTGACATAACAAAGAGCAGCTCTCCAGGAGACTCTGAAGGACCAGAAAGAGGAAATAGCGCTCTGACAAAGCTGCGCTGTCGCATACCCACAGCAGCACAAGCAATCGTAGTCACGAAGAAGCCCAGGAAGTGACCGCTCACGAGGTAAGCGTGGGAGCGACGATGGGATGACGCCAGAGCGCACGGATCCCTGCGGCGAGCGGTGCACCACTAGCCACCGGGGTAGCACGCCTGGGCCAACCGCTGCCAGACAGTGGTAAGTCATGTACGGGAGCACGCCTGCAACTCAGAGTCCGAGTACGGCCGCAGCGGACCGGGTGGGCATTCCAGCCGACGCAGCGGGGCGAACCACGTCACACGACCGCCTGAGCAACGATGAGACCCCCTGACGATGAGTCCAAGCCCAGGGTCGCTCCCAGGGAAGGCGGAGAAGCGCGGCTGAAGGCCGTAGCATCTTGGGGAAGCCCAGGGAGTGCGAGCACGGCTCTGAGGGTGACGAGGCGAAGCCATCTTTGCGTCGGTCACAGAACCGTGGGCCGGGGCGAGCGCGGCAAGGTGAAACCAGCTACAGCGGGGCCGGGGCCACTATGACTACACGTCACACGTGCGGATGTTGCAATGCAGACGGCATTGCTGGCACACACACACTTGGGTCCAAAGGCAGGAAGTGCACGTACCAGGGAGGGCGGCTGAAGGCCGCCAAACGAGTATGGCGTCTGTAGCGCAGCTGAAGGCCGCTGTACTTGAGTGAGAACCCAGGGATGAAAGTGCGACTCAGGACTGAGACGAGGCGGGGCACTGCGTCGGTCACGAAGCCGCACGGCCGGGGACGGGATCCGCCCGGGCCAGAAGTGAGAACAACTACAGCGGGGCCGAGGGCCAAAGAAGGTCTGCACGCAGCACTCCCCCGCGCTGCAATGCAGATGGTATTGCTGGTCAACACACTTGGGTCCCAAGGCAGGAAGTGCGTGTACCAGGGAGGGCGGCAGCAAGGCTGCCACACGGGTTGAGAGAGCACACGGAGGCAGCTGAAGGCTGCGCGAAGTGCGAAGCTCGGACGTTACACCTGCCCCTCTAGGGGATGGGATGGGTGGGAGGGGACCTCAGTCGCCCCATCGTTGCCTTTTTTCCCCACGATCGTCTGGTCTGCCGCCACCACGCTTGCCTGCTGACTGCCACCGGTCGTCGTGCCAGCCAGCGCTCCAGTCACTCTGCCAGTTGTCCCAGGCGTCCCAGGAGCTCGTCGCCCGCTCGCGCCAGCTGCTCTGCTGATGGTTGCCCTTGCCCGCGTCGTCGGGCCAGGTGTGGCGCAGGTATTCGGCCCGCGCCGTTGCCCAATCGATGTGGAAGTTGAACCTCTTGTCCATCAAGTAGGCATTGTATCCGCAACCCTTCCAATCATCCAAAAACTTGTTAATGGTCGCGTCCGAGTGCAGCCTCGGGTCCGACTTGGGCCCCTTGGCCCCAGGGATCCGGATGCCTTGTGCGTAGGCCGCCCAGAGAGCACAGAATACTCCACCCAACTCCATTTGGTGCCTGGCGATGCGCTTGGCGGGCAATTCTCCGCGGCGCTCCAAGTCCACGGAGCCCAACCTACATGGGGCCTCCATGGGCGTCGGTCAGCTGGTTGAGTGTGTGTCGCTCCGCTGATCGAGAGTAGGCAGGCCTATGGCCAGGTGCCTGCGGGTTGCGTAGTGGGGGGCGACGAGCCTGCGCATTACCTCTGTCACGGGCAACTTCGTCGTGGTCTGGCCCC
This sequence comes from Prorocentrum cordatum, assembly GCA_963575745.1. Taxonomy (NCBI): domain Eukaryota; class Dinophyceae; order Prorocentrales; family Prorocentraceae; genus Prorocentrum; species Prorocentrum cordatum. Next base: position 167,117 of record CAUYUJ010018396.1, read on the forward strand.
CTGCTCCCACTGGCGCTCTGCTCGGCGTTGGTTGTGCCACCCCAGGCGGCTATCGGGTCGGGGTCGGAGCTGGGTTCCATGCCGTCTGCCGTTGGGCTTTGCTGAGGCGCCTTGTCGCCGGAGCCATCGTCGTGAACTTCCGTGGCCGAGCCCGTACAGGATCCAGAAGGAGGAGACTCTTGGGGGCCTCCGAAGTCAGCTGAATACGCTTTTTCAGTGGCAGGGATTTCGTCTTCGCCATCCTCGTCTTTGGCAGCATGGCCATGCACATTCGGGTTACCAAAACGCGTGTCGTCGCCTGTCGTACCCAAGGGGTTGTCTGCACCGGCCGCAGTAGAGGTGTTTGGTCTGTCCTCATTCATTGCCTGCACGTGCGACTCGGCAAGGGAGGCGATGGTTGCCGAGGCCAGGGCGTCGGCGCTGAGGCTGAGTAGGAAACTCGTCAGCGTGCCCATCTCGCGCCTGACGGGGTTGAAACCACTCGCCGGGGCGAGGGCCACGGCGTGCTTCTCCCAGGACTCCTTGTGCTTTTCGCCGTTGGTGAGGTGGGAGACGACCCGCGCGGCGGCCAGTCGTTTGCCTTCCCAGGGCTGGTTGAGCGGGGAACAATCCTTCGAGATGCATTCGCCGTACGCCATCCTGAGAAACTCCGTCAACCGTCCGCCTGGCCAGGAGGCTTCTTCGTTTTTAGGCTATGGGATGCTGTCGTCGCGATGGCAGTGACAGAACTGTCGCCAGGTGTAGTCCAGTCCAGGGTGGAAGTCCCGGAGGTAGGTCACCAGGAGTCGCTGAACCACCACGTCTCCGCTGCCCGATCCGCTCCTGGGGTCTTCTGGGCTGAGCGTGGGGTTGTTGACGTCCCAGCAGTCCAGGAGCGGCCCCTGCGGGACTGGCAGCTCTGGCAGGAGTTCCACGAGCTGTGCAAGAGTCCTGGGGGCTTGCTCGGCCGCGGGGGCCGCTCCACCCGAGGCGCTAGACCCAGGGAGGTTTGCCGCTCCAGTCTTGGCGAAGCGATCTGAGGCCTTGGCGTCAGCGCCAATCCATGGAAGGGATTTAACCATGTCCACTGGCACATCCGCTACTATCTGGCTGTTGAGCGTCGGGAGGACAGGGGCCTCGGCTGGGCACAGTGCCCTGTAATCTCTGTCAAGGATGCAGTCCAGGGTTGCAGGCCCGATGTTCCATACGGGGACCAGGCAACGCCGGCAGCACCAAGTGGCGTTCCAGTTGCGCCCCCACCAGGCTATGGCTCGCCGCTCGATGGGAGGCAGCCCAGCTTGCTCGGGAACTACTACCCCCTCCTTTGGCTTCCATGTGAAGCAGCCCAGGGGAAGGGCTCCAGTATTCCAGACCAGGAGCGGTGCCCCTGGGGGGCATGTGTCGCACCGTGCGGAGTAGATTTTGTTTTCCGCAGCTTCAAGGCCGAGCCGCTCATCCCTGACCCGTAGGATGGGAATGGTGGTGTTGGCGCGCTCAGGGATCTGCATGCCCGTCGGCGTCATGATGAGGTCCGACAGCGATCTCGCGTCTGCCTGGGGGCTGCATCCAAAGCCGAGCGGGAGGTGACCCAGGGAGGGGAGGGCATCCGCCTTTTTGTCGCTTGCGGCACCGATCCTCTGCTGCTCGTGTTCCTTGACCTTGTCCGCTACTGTTGCACCGGTTGGTGCTGGGATGCCCTGGTCCTCCAGGTGTCGGATCCAGCAGATCTCGCAGTGCCACCCCATGTTTGCACCGTCGAGGTAGGCCTGGGGCCGGTTCTGCGCTACCATCAGGCGTGTGTCGTCGGATACCCACGTGCCTTCTGTGGAGCGTAGCTGGTCCTTACCGCACCTGTCGCACTTGAACCTGCCGTGTTTCTGCTCAGCTGTCAGCCTGTCGTCGGGAATGCGTGGAGGGTCCTGCTCGGTGCCTGAAGCAGGGGCGGGCGGCAAGGGGGCGTTCAGATCGGTGTTGGATAGCGCGAATCCGCCGCCGATGTAGGCGAGCCCCGCACACCGATCGTCGTCACCCAGGGAGGCGTCTGAGCCCGCGAGCGCGACGTGAAGCGCGCACACCGAGCAGCGGTGCGTACCCAGGGAGGCCAGAGAGGCGGCTGGGACGATCTTCTCAAGGACGAGCATCGGCGCCCTCAGCTGAAAGTCCTGTCGGTCCATTTCACTCCAGGTCTGCGGGCAGCCAGCTGCCCGCGCGTCAGGGTGGTGGTGCGCCACTGCTACGAGCTTGGAGATGAGGGGCAGGATTGCCTCGATGCGGCCGTGGAGATCGGCCAGATCGTCCAGCGTGAGTCCCCAGGTGCTTGCGAAGTCGTGCCGGAACCCTCGGCGCGCTTCTTGCCATGGGACACAGAAACCCAGGATGGCTTCGATCACATCCCCAGCCTGCTCTGCGTGAGGGAGAGGCCACAAGAACACACGCGGCTCGCGGAGCATTAGCATCATGACGACCAAGAGCGACCGGGTCTTGCTGGATTCCATGGGGAGGCCATCTGCGTTTGTAATTCCCTTCCGGAACTAGACCCAATCTGGATCGACGGGGGCGCCGCTGAGGATCTCCTGCAGGCCGGCCATCCCAGGGTGCTTCCTGTGACTGCAGCAATCCTTGGTTGCTGCACTCCACGCCTGGGGAACCTGCCGAAAAAGTCCTTTGGGGGTGCACTGGCGCCGGCCGCAGAGCGGTACACGCCGCCCCCTGACGCGCGGCACCGGGGGGAGGGAGTCGTCGTGCACTGCGTGGTTTGCGTCCTCCCAGGGAGTGCCAAGGCCGAGCGACCACACGATGGCTGCCCAAACATGTTGTAGACCAGATTGGTCGCGTCAAGACCCAGGGACATGTCGAACAGGAAGCCCAGGTGCGACCAAGCCAAGCCTTGCGGTCGAGTCTGCCAGGTTGTCGCGGCGTTTCTGCCAGCGAGAACTCGTGCGGGCGTAGTCCCGCCACCAGAAAGATGAGCACGTGGAACGCAGGTGTCGAGAGGATCTCGTTGAGGCCGGCAGAGATGAGCTTGCCCAGGGAGTCCCAGTCGAAGTCCTCGGCCAGCGGGGTGTTGTAGCGATCGGCGAAGCCGTTCGCCTGGGCGTCCCGGGCTCTCCTCCTGGCCGCATCGAGTTCATTGCGCCCGTCCTCTTCCTTTGCATCGCAGCTCCAGGCGACGGAGGACGGTACCCAGGTGGCGAGGTCGGGCAGTGGGTCAAACCTCTCGTCTATGACCAGGGATCCCTTGTGGCCGGCAGGTCCGCCGCCCCCGAATCGGACCCAGAGGCGGGTCAAGCGCCCGTATTCAGAGAGCACACGCAGCTGGGACCAGGTGGCATTGGCGAACATGCGCCCGTCTCCCAACATCAGGATGTTCCGCTTGGCCCTAGTGATTGCCACATTCAGGCGCTTGGCGTCGTCGACAAAGCCCCAATTGTGTTTCCCGTTGCTCCTGGTGGTCAGCACGTTTACGGTGTCTGCCTCACCACCCTGGCTGGAGTCGATGGTGGTGAGCTTGAAGGCCCCATTTTTCATGTGCTTACCTGCAACCTGCCTGAGTCCAGGGAAGGCAGAGCCGATGGCTGTGTGGGCGTTATGATCCTCCCGAAAAACGGTTTCCCATCGGTGATTGTCCACCGCATGCTCTTGGGGGTCAGCTCCAGGGCCAGGGATGTCTTGTCCGCCGCGAAAAACACTGCCTTTTCCCTTGCCTGATTTCCCTTTCTTGCCACCGTTTGAGTTCCGAAGGACACCGCAGAGGTGGCGGGGGCCTTGTGGCCAGCCGTCCGTGAGGATGGCCGTCTGGAGCTGGTAGCCAACGACGATTCTGACGGTGGTGCCTTTTTCGAGCTCGGGCAAGAGTGCCCGCACGATGTCCACGGCCTGCGCTGCCTCGGGGAGATTGGCGTAGCCTGCGTTGCCTCGGGGAGATTCGCTTTAGATCCTCCGCAAAACGGAGACAAGCACCGTTTCCTGCTGGTCGACACACCCCATCTGGGAAGTAACGAAAACTGGGGGGGGTACGCGAAGCATCAAGAATTTCTTGTCCTCGCGGCTCTCTTGGAGGTGCCCTGGGAAGCCTGTGGAAGTGTATTGGGTCCCTCCGAAGCCGTTTTTGCGTTTCCTGGGGCTCTCTGGGACCCTGTGGGGGCTCCCTGGAAACTACCATGGGCTCCGCCACGGCTACATCTACTGACCTTCGGCCCATCCCTCTACTGTGCCTGGGTTGTGGGTTAGAGGCCGCTTCAATATTCGTTGGGATCTCGTGGTAGGCCTCTCGGGGGCCTCTTGGAAGCAATTTAAAAGCCGCTTGGGGGCAGTTTTGGGGCCTCTTGGGGCCTCTCGTGGGCCTCTTGAGAGCCTCACGGGGGCATCTTGGGGGCTCTTGGGGCCCTGGGGCCCTCTCGGGGCGGCAAGCTCGAATTTCCAGTTCGCGGTACCCCTCTTGGGCCCCTCTTGGGACCGTTTTGGGGCCCTCTTGGGCCATCTTGGGCGCCTCTTGGGCAGTCTTGGGGTCTTGTTGGGCCGTTTGGGGGCCGTTTTGGGGCGATGTTTGGGGCCTCTTGGGCCGTCTTGGAGCGTCGGAAAACATAAAAAGCGAGAACGCCAAAACCCTTCAAAACCTACAGAAAACCTATGATTGTGGTCTCTTAGGGCGTCTCGGAGGCCTCTTGGACCGTCTTGGGGCCATCTTGGGCGTCTTGGAGCGATCCTCGGGGTCCATCTGAAGCAGCTTTGGCGCTCTCGGGGGCTCTCTGTGACCTTCTGGAGGCTACCGTGTGCTCTGTCAGGGCTATCTGGGGCCGTCCTCACGGGCGAATCCGCCGAGGTGCCGCCCCCTAGGGCCCTGCGAGGGTGGACCGAATGGCCGTAGCGGCACGCGGAAAGCCCGGTATTGTAGGTTAGATGACGGTGGGCTCCAGCTTCGCCTCCCACATCCCGCTCAGCAGTGCCAGGGCCCGCTGCCACTGCTCACCCTTCGTGCACGCGCTGATTGCAGCATTGTAACTGATGACGTCGGGCTCCAGCTTCGCCTCCCACATCTCGCTCAGCAGCGCCAGGGCCCGCTGCCACTGCTCGCCCTTCGTGCACGCGCTGATCCCAGCATTGTAGCTGACTAGGGCAGACCTGTGGACTCCGTCCACGACATCAGGTCGACGTGGCGAGGGATCTCTGGGCAAGCGCGGGGAGGTGCGGCTGCAGGGCCGAAAGGCAATCATGATGGCGTCGGGCTCCAGCTTGGCTTTCCACATCTCGCAATGCAGCGCCAGGCCCCTCCTCCTCCTCCTCCTCCTTCTCCTCCTCCTCTTCCACCTTCTCCTCCTCTTTCGCTCGATTCTCCATGCCCTCGGTCGGCAATCGTCGATCCTACGACGACTCTCCCCAACAGAGAAACATCGAAGGCCCTCGGAGCGTCCAACATTGTTCTTTTGTGCCTTCGATATGCCGGTCGCATCTCGTCCGCTCCCCCCCTCCTGGAAGCAATTCTGAGGCCACTTCGGGCTTCGTGGGGGCCGTTTGGGGATCTCTTGGGGCGTTTTTGCCTGCGATATGCCTGTCGCCTCTCGTCCGCTCCCCCGCTCCTGGAGGGAATTCTGAAGCCACTGAAGGCTTCGTGGGGGCCTCCGTTTGAAGAGCGCGTCACGGAGGACCTCGAGCGTGGAGCCTCGAGGATCCAAGTTCGGAGGTCCGACGGCGCTCCCCATGAGACAAACATCTAAGGCCCTGGGAGCGTCGAAAACGCCTCTTTTGTGTCCGCGATATGCCTGTCGCCTCTCGTCCGCTCACCCCCTCGTGGAGGCATTTCTGAAGCCACTTAGGGCCTCGTGGGGGTTCTTTCGAGGGGCTTCTTTTGGGTCTCCTGGGGGGCTCTGGAGCCCTCTTGGGCCGTCTTGGGTGCCTCTTGGGCCGTCTTGGGACCGTCTGAGGCCGGCTTCGGCGCCTCTAGGGCTCTGTTGGGCCGTCTTGGGCCGCTCCTGGGGCCGTATTGGGTGCCTCTTGGGCCGTCTTGGGCGCCTCCTGGGCCGTCCTGGGGCCGTCCTGGGCCGTCTTGGGGCCGTCTTGGGGCCCTCTTGGCCCGTCTTGGGGCTCTCTTGGGGTCCTCTTCGGCCGTCTTGGAGCGGTCTGGGGGACGTCTTGGGCCGTCTTGGAGCGTCGGGAAGCCGAAAAGGCGAGGAGGCCGAAACCATCGAAAAACACAATGGAAATCGACGGTTTCTGCCGCTCGGGGCCCTCTTGGGACGCCTCTTGGGAGGCCTCTTGGGGAGTCTTGGAGGCCTCTGGAGCCGTCTTGGGCCAATCTCGAGCGTCTTGGGCCCCTCGCTGGGCGTGCCGGGGCCCTCCGGGGCCGTCTTGGGGGCCTCTTGGGGCCCCCTTGGCGTGTCTTGGGGCCTCCCGGGGCGGCCCGGGGCCAGCCCGGGGCGATTATTGGTTAATGGAGCCTGCGCCCTTCTGGTATGCACTGGGCCCTGCAATGTAGTAGAGACTAGGGCTGACCCGTGGACTCCGTCCACGACATCTTTCTGGAATGGTTCTCGGAGGAACGGCGCAGATTGTACCAAAAATCTACAAACACGGCGGCGGCTCGGGCGGCGGCAGCGAGACCGCGCCTTCGTGTCCGAGCTCTTGCAGCGCTCCAGCAGCTTGGCCCAGCGCACTGCTCGTTCACCCCCCTCCTATTGAGGACAGTTTCGAAGTCTCTCGGGGATGTGCGTCGAAGTCGAAGCCCATCTGAGGCGTCTCAGGAGCGCTCGGGGAAGGGCTCGGGAGGCCATCGGGGAAAGCCACCGAAAGCGCCGGGGAGGCTCGCAAGGATCTACGGGGAGGGCACAAGAGAGCTTCAAGAAAATCTAAAAATCTGTAAAACTTTAGAGAAACCGCTGTTGGGTCGGCCATCACCTCCGGGCGCGCCTTGATGGTGCGATCCAGTCGCATCACCGCCAACGGGAGGGTTTGTTCGCCATGTCCCATTATGTCCGCCCAGAGGGTCTGTGGAGGCCTTCGGGCGAACAGACCGGGACAGGGCAAGGAATGGGGAAGACTTGTCCCAATCTCCTGGGCCCCCCAGGTGCTCGTCCGAAGAATGCGGAGAGGTCCCAGGGTCATATCAATTGGCTGCTGTCCCAGGGGTCCGGCCTGCTTGGCCCGAAGAGTTCGCCAAGACCCCTGGGGGAACAGAATGGCACAGCATATCGGGCAAAGGGGGGCGGTAGCTGGCCTGTCAGACCCGGCGTTCGTCTTCTGCCCAAGCGGCGCGGGGCCCACGGGCCCCAGGGTTGGCGGCCCGCTGGGTTTCCTCTTGTTCGCCCACAGGGTTGGAGGAGGCCTCCAGGCGAACAGAATGGGGCAGGACAATGAATGTGGGAGACTTGTCGCAAGCTCCCAGCCCCCCCAAGTGTGCGCCCGAAGGGTGTGGGGCCGCGTTGGCTCCCTCAAAGGGCCGTCTTGGAGCCGTCCAGGCCCGTCTTGAGGGCGCCGTGTGCCGTGATGGGGCCGTCTTGGTTCGTCGTGGGCCCCTCATGGGCCGTCCGTAGGCCGTCCTGGGCCCATCGGGGTCCTCGTGGGGCTGTCTTGGAGCCGTCTGGGACCGTGAGGGGGCCGCCTTGGAGTCGTCTTGGGCCCCTCCTGTGCGCCTCCTTGGGCCGTCCTGGGCCCAGCAGGGGCCGTGTTGGCACCCTCTTGGGGCTGTCTTGGAGCCGTCTTGAGCCGTCGCAGCGCGCCTTGGGTTGTGCTGGGTCCGTCTTGGCCCGTCTTGGGGCCTTCCTGGGCGTTTCCTCGGACCCTCCTGGGACTTTCTGGGGCCTCTTGGTGCATCGGACCGCCGAAACGGCGGGAAACGCAAAGGGTGTAACAGTAAACAATGGAAAATTAACGATTTTTGCCAGCTGGGGCTCTCTTGCCATCTTGGCCCGTCTTGAGGCCCCGACCGGGCGCGTCCTTGGGCCGTCCTGGGCGCACCCTCCTGGGACCGTCTTGGAATCGTCTTGGGCCGTCTTGAGCGCGCCTTGGGCCGTCCTGGGCCCGTCTGGGGCCGTGTTGGCACCCTCGCGGCGAGGAAGCTCGGAGGCGGGCTCGAGGCCTCTTTGGGGCCATTTTGGAAGCTGTTGGGGCCTCTGTTGGGGCCTCGTCTGGGCTCCTTGGGAGCCTCCTGGGGCCTCTTTGGGGGATTCTTGGCGGCCCCTTGGGGCCTCTTGGGGGCCTGTTTGGGCCTCCTGGCGCCCTCTTGGGGCGGAATGCTCGGATTTTCGGTCCGTGGTCCCCCTCTTGGCCCCCTCTTGGGCCTGTCTTCGGGCCCTCGTGGGCCGTCTTGAGCGTCTCTTGGGTCGTCTTGGGGCCCTCTTGGGCTGTCTTGGGGCGCTCTTGGAAACCTCTTGGGCCGTTCTGGGGCGCTCTTGGAGGCCTCTTGGGCCGTCTTCGAGCGTCGGAAAGCGGAAAAGGCGAGAAGGCCAAAATCCTTCCAAAACCGTCGTAAAGCGGATGATTTTGACACCCAAAACCGCCCAAAACCTCCTGAGGCGGTCCCCTCGTCCGCCCCCGTGGCACCTCTTGGGGACCTCTTTTGGGTTGCTGGGGGCCTCTTGGGCCTCTCTGGGCTCGTCTATCGCGCCCCTTGGGCTGTCTTGGGGCCCCCGAGGGCCTTCTTGGGCGGTCCTCGGGCCGTCTTGGAGCCATCTTGGGCCGCTCTTCGGCCCATCTTGGGGTCCCGTTGGCCTGTCTTGGGCGCCTCTGGGGCCGTCCTGGGGCCGCCTTGGACCGTCTTGGGGCCCTCTTGGACCGTCTTGGGGTCCTTTTGGGGACCTCGTGGACCGTCTTGGAGCGGTCTTGGATGCCTCTGGGGGGGGCTCGGAGCGTCGGGAAGCCGAAAAAGCAAGGAAGCAAAAAACCTCGGAAAAAAACCAATGAAAATCAACGATGTTGGCCTCTCGGGGCTCTCTTGGGAGGCCTCTTGGGAGGCCTGTTGGGCCGTCTTGGGGAGCTCTTGGGCCGTCTTGGGCCAATCTCGGGCGTCTTGGCCGGATCATTGCGCGTCTCGGGGCCCTCTTGGGCCGCCTTCGGGGCATCTTGAGCGGGTCGGAGCCGTCTTTGAGCGGCTCGGAGCCGTCTTTGGGCCGTCGGGGCGTTCCGGCACGCGGTTCCTCCGGCCATATAGTATAGAAGACTAGTGTGAACCCGTGGATTAAGTCCACGGCGTGCTGAGCCTGGGACTCGCACTCCGTAGGTAACCAGCTCGTCGACGTTGAACAGCTCTGGCGTCCCTTGGGCGGTAGAGGCGACCTTCGGAGGCACATGTGACGGTCACGTTTGAGGGCAATGGTTGGGGGCTGTGTGGGGGCCACGTTTGGGGGCGCCTGGGGGCTACGCGTGGGGGCCACGCTTACTGGGGCGGTGGGGGCGACATTAGGAGGCTTTGTTTGGGGGCCGCCTTTGGGGGTCCCGTTTGGAAGCCACGTGGGGCCGACGTTTACAGGCCACGTCTGGGGGCCACCCCGGACAGCAGTCGGGGAGCTCCGGGGGCACTGACCTGGAAGCGTGAAAAGAGATGGGTTTCTGCTGATCGCGCCGGGCCTAGGCTCGATTAGCAAAAACACAAGGGTTTTCAGGCACACTCAGAGTGAGGGGGCACGTTTGTGGGCCTCGGTTGGGGGGCGCGCAGGGAGGTCTTGGGGCCATCTTGGGGGTCTCGGGCCGTCTCGGAGGTCGCTTTGGGCCCTCTTGGGCGGCACCTTGGGCCCTTCTGGGGGCGTCTTGGGGCCATCTTGGGGTCTCGGGCCGTTTCGGAGGTCGCTTTGGGCCCGGTCGGGCGGTGTCTGGGGCCTGGTTGGGGCTGACTTGGGAGTCACTTGAAGCTCTCTTGGGCCGTCTTAGGGCCCTCTTGGGCCGCCTACGGGCCGTCTGGGGGCCCTTCTGGGGGCCCTCTTGGACAGCGCAGGGGCGATGTGGGAAGCCCCCTGGGGCCATCCTGGGCCGTTGTGGTCCCGAAGTGGCGGGATCAGGAAAACCATCGAAACCTTCGGAAAACGGATAAGTATTGCCCCTTGGCGCCGTCCAGGCGGTCCTCGGGGGCCGTCTCTGAAGCCTTTTGGGGCCGTCAGGGGGCTTCGGTCAGGCCGCCTTCGGCCCTTGTGGGTGTCTGTGAGGCCGTCTTGGGGCGATCTGGGAATCCTGGATCAGTCCGCGAGCGGTCCGGGGGCCTCCCGGGCCCGTCGGGCAGCGGCCCGGAGGCTCTCCGGGCGGCCCGCGAGCTCTCTGGGCGGCCTGGGGCGCTGCCACTGCTTGACCTTTTCGCAAGCGCTTCGCCCGGAATTGTAGTAGAGATGACGTTGGGCTCCAGCTTCGCCTCCCGCATCTCGCTCAGCAGGGCCAGCGCCTGCTGCCACTGCTCGCCCTTCTCGCACGCGCTGATCCCAGCGCTGTAGGAGAGATTATGACTAGGGCTGACCCGCGGCCTCCGGCCGCGGAATTTGCCCGCCCTGGCGTGCACGTGGAAGTGGAGCGTCTCTGGGGCCTCGCGGGTAAGGGGGGTTGGAGGGGACGGCGTGGATGGAGGAGGTGGCCGCTGGAGGGTAAGGTGGGCGAGGGATGCAGGCAAGCAGGCCTGAAGGCAGGAACGCGGTGGTGGAGGCGGTGTCAGTGGAAGCACACCCATGTAGGCATGACATGGTGTGGACAGAAGCTGTTTCTCACGCCGCATTCTGTGTTCATCATAGCTTCTGCGGGGAAGGTAGCCGTGAGAAGCTGATCTGCTCTTCGCCGGGGCCGAATGATAATTTCATCGGGCAGTGCGGTGACAATGGGGCCAGTGGGCGCGGCCTAGGAAGCCCGCAAGAGGGCGGCGAGACGGAACTAGATGAGGCGGGCTTCAGTGCGAGGACACGAATCGATTTTTCGAGCGCACCTCCCCAAGACGTCCCCAAATAGCGCAGAGATGGCTCCCAGAGGGTCCAAGAAGCCTCCAAAACGATGCTGGAAGTTCGACGCTCCCCAAGAGAGAAGCATCCAAGGCCTCTCGGGGGCCGCTTGGGGGCCTCTTTTTGTCCTCCTGGGGGTGAGTCTCTCGGAGCCCTCTTTGGCAGTCTTGAGTGCATCTTGGGCCGTCTTGGGGTGATGTGGGGCCGTCTTGTGCGCCTCTCGGACCATCTTGGGACAATCTGGGGCCATCTTGGACCAATACTGGGCGCTACTGGCCCTCTTGGGGGCCTCCGGGGGCGGCTCGGAGCGCTCTTGAGCCATCTTGGAAGCGCGGCGGGGCTCCCCAGAACTCTGCTGGGCGCGGGTCCACCATTCTGCCACCAGAGGCCTTCCTGTGGCAGAACGCACCCGGTCCTGTGGCCCGAAGGCCTCAAGAGGGCCGCAAGAGCGCCCCCAGGTGGCCCCAAAAGGGCCCCAAGCCGCATGTCGGAGGTGGGGGGGTGAGATCGCAGTGGAAAGGAGACCCCCAACCGGGAAATCGTTTCGTTTCGCTCGTGTCGTGCGTGCGGGCGAGGCAAAGCTGCGTGGGCGCGCGAGAGTAATGAACCCGCCGTTGCTAGGGCGAAGTCAAGACAAATGATTCTCCCCCTCCCGCCCGCCCGTCCAGCGGTGGCTCGCGTTGACCCGCGGTGTCCCGTGGTGTCCCGTGGTGTCCGGTGGTGTCCGCCGCTGCTAGAACGAAGTCAAGACAAATCATTCTCCCCCTCTCGCCCGTCCGGCGGTGGCTCGCGGTGACCCGCGGTGTCCCGTGGTGTCCCGTTGTGTCCCGTGGTGTCCGCCGCTGCTAGGGCGAAGTCAAGGCAAATGATTCTCCCCCGCCCGCCCGTCCGTCCGTCCGTCCGGCGGTGGCTCGCGGTGTCCCTCGGTGTCCCGTGTGGTGTCCCGTGGTGTCCCGTGGTGTCCTGTGGTGTCCCGTTGAGTGAGATCGATAGTGAGATCGATACAAGGATCGATAGTGAGATCGATACTGAGATCGATGTGGTGCCCCGTGGTGTCTCGTGGTGTCGCGTGGTGCCCCAAAAAGTGAGATCGATAGTGAGATCGACAGGTGTCCCGTGGTGGCCCGTGGTGTCCCGTGGTGTCCCGTTGAATGGAATCGATAGTGAGATCGATAGTGAGACCGATAGTGAGATCGATGTGGTGCCCCGAGGTGCCCCGTGGTGTCCTGTGGTGCCCCAAAAAATGAAATCGATAGTGAGATCGATAATGAGATCGACAGGTGTCCCGTGGTGTCCCGTTGAGTGAGATCGTCAGTGAGATCGATAATGAAATCGATAATGAGATCGATGTGATGTCCCGTGGTGTCCCGCGGTGTCCCGTGGTGTCCCGTGGTGTCCAGTTGAGGGAGATCGATAGTGAGATCGATAGTGAGACCGATAGTGAGATTGAGAGGTGTCCCGCGGTGTCCCGTGGTGTCCCGTGGTGGCCCGTGGTGTCCCGTGGTGTCCCATTAAATGAGATCGATAGTGAGATCGATAATGAGATCGACAAGTGTCCCGTGGTGTCCCGTGGTGTCCCGTGGTGTCCCGTGATGTCCCGTTGAGTGAGATCGATAGTGAGATCGATTGGGTCAGATGTTGGTTCCCCCCCTCTCCCCCCCCACACACAACCTCCTTGTCACCCGAAGGGTGGTCGTATAAGTACTTGATGTGCTTCTTGGGCTTGCGAGAGGGGCACACAAGCATATGCGTCATGGGGCCTTGTCGGGGCCCTTTCGGGGCCCTCCTGGTCCCCTGTTGGGGCCCCTCGGGAGCGCTCCCACCCTGTCCTGGCCCCCTCTTGGGGCCGCCATGGGCGCCTGAGGAGCCGTCCTGGCGCAAGCTTGAGCCGTCTCGGGGCCCTCCTGGCAGCCTCCTGAGGTGTCTTGGGAAGATCTTGAGGGCCTGTGTGGCCGTCTTGGACGCTTCGACGACGAGAAGCACAGGAACTCCCGAAATGCACTTTTTCCCAAAGGTGGGACGATTTTCCTTGTTCGGGCTCTCATGTGGCTCTCTCTGGAGCCCACTTGGAACATTTTGGGGGCCTCTTGGGCCGTCGGGCGGCTGACTTGGGCGTCTTCGAGCGCTCAGGGCCCGTCTCGGAGGCACTCTTGGACCGTCTTCGGCCGTCTTCGGGCCATCTTGTGGGCCTCCGGGGGCGGCTCGGAGCGCTCTTAAGCCATCTTGGAAGCGCGCCGGGGCCCTGGCGCCGCGCAGGTGGCCGCCAGAAGGCGCCGGTCCGCTGCCACTGCTCGACGCTTCGGCGAGCGGCGAACGATGCATTATAGGAGAGATGACGTCGGGCTCCAATTTCATATCCCACATCTCGCTCAGCAGCGCCAGCGCCCGCTGCCACTGCTCACCCTTCTCGCAGGCGCTGATCCCAGCACTGTAGCTGACTAGGGCTGACCCGTGGACTACGTCCACTTGCGGGGTAAAAGGGTGCTGCCGCAAGGCGAACAGGATGAATGGCGTCACGTTCGCCTGCCACACATCGCTGAGCGAGGAGACGGAGGAGCGTCTGGACGCCCCACCTGGGGCGCTCAAGTGCTCCCTTGGGATCGGATCGGGCTTTGTCTGTGCATTGGGTCCGACCTCTCGGGCGTTCTGGGGCCGTCTGGGGGCCCTCTGAGGGGCCCCAAGATCACCAACACGCCTCCAAGATATCCCTCCCCATAATGGCCGCCCGCCCAGAATCGGCGGGACCAATTCTTGGCCACCGCGCCGCCGACCCAGAATCCTGGCCGACGCGCCCTGGGCGGCCGCGCGCGCTTCCGGGGCCGGCCGAGGCGATTCTGGGCCACCAGAAGAGCGAAACACGGCATGGCCACAAGAGGCCACGGAGAGGGCTCCAGACCGACTAAAAGGGCGAGGAATTTTGGGGCCAAGTCCGGCAGGGAGCGCCAAACAAGCATGAGAGCCCCATGGTGCGCTTGGAGCTGTTTTGAGACCGTCTTCGGGCCTTCTTAGGCTGTCTTTGGCTGCTGTTGGGGCTGACTTCGGTGCATCTTGGGCCGTCATCTTGGGGCCTCTGGGGATCGTTTAGGAGCCTCTCAGCGCTTCTTTTCGGCCTCCTGGAAACCTCCTGGGGCCCTCTTGGGCTGTCTCGGGTGCCTCTTGGGCCGTGTTGAGGCCGTCCGGGGCCGACTGGGGGTTGTCTGGGGCCGTCTTGGGCGTCTCTGGAGCAGTCTGGGGACCGTCTGGGGGCCGTCTTGGGCCGTCCTGGGCCGCTCTTGAGGCTGTCTTGGGTTCCTCGTGGGCCGCCAGGGGCGCCTCAGGAGCCGTCCCAGGGCAATCTTGGGACCCTGCATGGCCGTCTTAGACGCTATGACGAGGGCAAGCCCGGGAACTACCAAAATGTACGTTTTCCCTCGAGAATGTGAATATTTTTCAATGTTCGGGCTCTCTTGGGGCTCTTCTTGGAGCCCACTTGGAGCGTTTTGGAGGCCTCTTGGGCCGTCTGGAGGCTGTCTGAGGCGTTGCCGAGCGCTCTGGGCGCGTCTCGGAGACCCTCTTGGACCGTCTTCGGCCGTCTTGCGGCCCTCTTGGGGGCCTCCTGGGGCGTCTCGGAACGCTCTTGGACCATCTTGGAAGCGCGCCGGGGCCTGCTGGGGCTCGCAGGGGCTGCCGGAGGGGGCCGGTCCGCTGCCACCGATGGGCCCCTCCGCGAGCGCTGGGCCAGCCATTGTAGGAGAGATCACGTCGGGATCCAACGTCGACGTCAACATGTCGCCGAGCAACGCCAAAGCCTGCTGCCATTGTTTGCTTCTTGCGCACGAGGTGATCCCAGCGCCACAGCTACTAACGGTGGCCTGTACCTTCGCTTCAGACATTTCCCGAAGAAGGCAAAGGGCCAGCTGCCACTGCCTGCCTTTCCCGAGCGCCGCAATTATCCTTACGACTCGTCCTGCCTGTTCCTCCTGTTGCACATAATCGAAATCGCGCAAAACGTGCAGCGCTGCAATCCATTGCGCTGCCTTCCCGTAAATCTTTGAAGCCTCATCCAGGGAAGACAAGCCTGGTCGAGATCCCCTCCAAACGTCTAACATCTAACATCATGAACGCAGTCGGACCGAAATTCACTGGACGACAAAAGAGCTGTCTGAGCCGGGACTACGAATGAGGCGGACGACGGTAAGGGGAAAACGCAGGAACGGAGTGATGGAAGGAAGGATGGAGTAGCCTGTCAGCTTTAGATCTGGCCTAGTGGGTTTCTGTACTTGTTGCATGGACTTGTTCAATTTCAGATGCGGGCCAGCATCGGCAGCGGCATCCTAGTAGCAATGATCCCGTTGCCTCCTGCTTGGCAAAAACCAGATTGCTGACTTTGCTCGGTTATCGACATCGCCGTCGGTGGCGGATTCTGTCGTGAAGATTGCGTCGCACCCGTGCATGAACTTCACAGTTCGTCGTGGCCTCATCTGTTACGCTGCAAGAAGCCAGACAATGCGTGATGGAAACAGCTTATCGCACGACGCGGCTGGCTGCCAGCGGATAGCCCAAGAAAGCTCGAATGACCAGCGTTATAAAGTCATGTTGGAGCCCCTTGCTGGTCAATGCCACTGACTACTTGAAGTGTGCCCATTGGGAACTGGAACTCTGAACAGTACGTGGTCGTATCGGCAAGTTGTTTACCAATCAGCGCTTGCACTGTTCAAGGTTCTAGCAGATATCGTGCAAATTTAGTTGAAATTGCCAGCCGCTTTCGGTAGAAGGCCGTGTTCCCCAACTCTCAATCTCCAGGCTCCCAACTCTGAGCTCTCAGGCCAGTTGTGGCCTGGATCGCGTGGAACTAGCAGCCATGCTTACCGAGGGCCCCGTTCGGTGGTCTGCCGTTGTCTGCTGGTGACTCGCGCATCGATACGTGGGCGGGTGCATAGAGCCGGCGGTGCAGGGGAGCGCTGTCCTCCCATTGTTTGCCCAACGGGCAGGAGAGATAAGCCGTGGGATCGGAGGCAAGGTCAGCAAGCGTGGCGTATGTTAGACTGCCGCGCAGAGCCATACCCAACGTCAGCATGCTGCTGCCATGGTGTACAAGTGAGACGAATTGCTGCGCCGGGCCACTCATCCTCAATCGCACGGAAGGAGCCGATGCCAGCTCTGCAAGATCGCGATGCCTAGCTTCAAATTCGCGTTCCCCTCTCCTCCCTGCGCAGCGAGCGGGCATCCAGCCACCGCCCGCCCTGCTCTCACGAACCGGCACCCCCCCGCGACCCTCCCCTCGGAGCCCTCCCCGGACCCGCCGGCTCCAGGCACCCCCCCAGAAGAGAAGGAAGAGGACCGGAAGAATCGAGGAGGGGGGAGGCAACAGAGCCGCGAAGATCACCGCATCCAGAGCCCCCCCGATCGGCGGCACTGGCCGGAGGCCATTACAACATCCCCTCATCGCCCCTGGCCCAAAACTGCTAGCTACATATCCTCACCCCCTGGACTTGAAAACTGCCAGTGAAGTATCCTCAACACCCTGGCCTAAAACTGCCAGCGAAGTTTCCTCAACCCCCTGACGTGCGAAATATCATCGCACCCCTCCCTCAAAATTGACGACGAAATATCATCACCCCCTGGCCTAAAACTGCTAGCGACATATCCTCACCGCCCTGGCTTAACACTGCCAGCGAAATATCCTCACACCCCTCAGCGAAATATCCTCACCCCTGGCCTAAAACTGCAAGCGACATATCCTCACACCCCTCGCTTGAAACTGCCAGCAAAATATCCTCACACCCCTTGATTGAAATTGCCAGCGATATATCATCCACCCCCTGACTGAAAACTGCCAGCGAAATATTCTCAACCCCCTGACGTGCGAAGTATCACCACATTCCTCCCTTAAAACTGCTAGT
Source organism: Prorocentrum cordatum (assembly GCA_963575745.1). Classification (NCBI taxonomy): domain Eukaryota; class Dinophyceae; order Prorocentrales; family Prorocentraceae; genus Prorocentrum; species Prorocentrum cordatum. Next base: position 183,879 of record CAUYUJ010018396.1, read on the forward strand.
GACATATTCTCACCCCCCTGGCCTAGAACTGCCAGCGAAATATCCTCACCGCCCTGTCTTGACACTGCCGGCGAAATGTCCTCACACCCCGCAGCGAAATACCCTCACCCCCTGGCACACACCCCGCTGGAGCATCTCGGCATTCTCCGTCTCCACACCCCCAACCTCCCCACTCGCGTCCCCACGTGTCAGGTCGATTTACTTTCCGCGCGAGTTCAGGCGAGGCGCACCTCCAACTGGCGCATATCTGCCTTATCCGTCTCCAGACCCGCAGCCCCCCCTCGCGCTCCCCTTATGTCAGGTCGACTTTACTTTTCGCGCGAGTTCAGACGAGGCGCACCTTCCGCTGGCGCATCTACAATGACGACGACGACGCTGACGACTGCGACGACGACGCCGATGATGACGACGACGATGACGATGACAGTGACGACAATGACGAGGAGGACGACGGCAACGACGATGACGGTGAAAATAGCAACGACGACGACAACAACGACGACCACGACGACGACGACGACGACGACGACGACGACGACGATGCAAAGTATGATGATGCATTGAGCGAAACGTTTACTTTTGAGCGAAATGATTGAACAAACAATTGTTTGTTTAAGGTGTTGCCTCTTGGGCCGTCTTGGGGGTCCTCCAAAGAATGCCTCCAACAGATGTCGCACGGCAGCTTATTGCACACCGCATTGATTGTTACCTAACAGCGAAGACTGTTAGGTTTCTAGTGGGGTCAAAAGAGAGCATCTTGACGCCCCAGGAGTCTGGGCGGGATCCGGACAGGGGATCCGGACAGATCCGGCAGCCCCAGGAGTCCTTAGGAATCCCCTAGGGATTCTGAGGAATCCTTAGGAATCCATTCCCAGAACACCATTGTCAGGCCACATTTTGCTCGGAACCAACTGTAGGCCACTTCGTGTTCTTCGTGTTCCCAGAACACCATGCCCAGGCCACATTTTGAATGCCCAGAGCCAACTGTAGGCCACTTCGTGTTCTTCGTCTCCCCAGAACACCGTTCCCAGGCCACATTTTGAATGCCCGGAGCCAGCTGAAGGCCACTTGGTGTTCTTCGTGTTCCCAGAACACCATTCCCAGGTCACATTTTGAATGCCCAGAGCCAACTGTAGGCCACTTGGTGTTCTTCGTGTTCCCAGAACACCACTCCTGTACCATATTTTGATTGCCCGGAGCCAACTGTGGGCCACTTCGTGATCTTCGTGTTCACTTCGTGTTCTTCGTGTTCCCAGAACACCATTCCTGAACCATATTTTGACTGCCCGGAGCCATCTGTGGGCTACTTCGTGATCTTCGTGTTCCCAGAACACCGGTCCTGTGCCATATCTTGAACGCCCGAGCTGAGGCAGGCTGAGGCCGAGGCAGGCTGAGGCCGAGGCAGGCTGAGGCCGAGGCAGGCTGAGACTGAGGCTGAGGCACCCCGAGGCTGAGGCTGAGGCTGAGGCACGCCGAGGCTGAGGCTGAGGCTGAGGCTGAGGCTGAGGCAGGCTGAGGCTGAGGCAGGCTGAGGCTGAGGCTGACGCAGTCTGAGGCCGAGGCAGGCTGAGGCTGAGGATGAGGCTGAGGCTGAGGCTAAGGCTGAGGCTGAGGCTGAGGCTGAGGCAGGCTGAGACTGAGGCTGAGGCAGGCTGAGGCTGAGGCTGAGGCTGATGCAGGCTGAGGCTGAGAGGCTGACTGAGGCTGGCTGAGGCTGAGGCTGAGGCTGAGGCAAGCTGCGGCTGAGGCAGGCTGAGGCTGAGGCTGATGCAGGCTGAGGCTGAGGCAGGCTGAGGCTGAGGCTGAGGCAGGCTGAGGCTGAGGCTGAGGCTGAGGATGAGGCTGAGGCAGGCTGAGGCTGAGGCTGGCTGAGGCTGAGGCTGAGGCAGGCTGAGGAGGCTGAGGCAGGCTGAGGCTGAGGCTGATGCAGGCTGAGGCTGAGAGGCTGACGCTGAGGCTGAGGCTGAGGCTGAGGCTGAGGCTGAGGCTGAGGCTGAGGCCGAGGCAGGCTGAGGCTGAGACTGAGGCAAGCCGAGGCAGGCTGAGGCTGAAAAGCTGAAGCTGAGGCAGGCTGAGGCTGAGACCTGCGGCTGTGGCTGAGGCTGAGGCAAGCTGCGGCTGAGGCAGGCTGAGGCTGAGGCTGATGCAGGCTGAGGCTGAGGCAGGCTGAGGCTGAGGCTGAGGCAGGCTGAGGCTGACAGATATGCTTATACACATCGCTGTTAGGTTGCTTTGCCGGGATACTTTGGAGGATGTCTCAGGCGGGAGCCTCATGTTTGAGAATGCGACAAATTCGCAAGCTCCCTGGACGTCTCCGTTGTTTGAGGATGTCTCGGGCGATAGCTACATAAATAACATGAGAGGTCGAATCGCCGCGCGTTCGACCTCTATTTTGTTTCGAGGGTGTCTCAGGCGAAACGCTCATTTTTGGAGACCGACGAATTTCGCTAAATTCAAAGATCTCCATGTTTCGGGGATGTTTGCAGCAAGAGCTTCATGTTTAACATAAAGCGCCCTAAAATAGATCCTCAGAGATCTCCATTTTGAGAGGATGTCTCAAGCGAGATGGCCATTATCAGGAACCTTTCTTGACATGAAGGGGAAGCGTGTGAAAGCGACGAGCTTTACAAGAACGTGCAACACTATCACGATACAATGCTATCGCATCTCGGCGTTATCCGTCTCCAAACCCCATCTCCCCACTCGGGTTCCCCATATGTCAAGTCGAATTTACTTTCCGCGCGACTTCACACCCCCGCTGGCGCATCTCGGCACTATCCGTGTCCAGACCCCCATCTCACCACTCGCGTTGCCCTATGTCAAGTCGAGTACACTTTCCGCGCGAATTCGGACGACGCGCACCCCCTGCTGGCACATCTCGGCATTATCCGTCTCCAGATCCCCTATCTCACCAATCGCGTTCTCCGCGTCGACTTTGTTTTCCGCACGACTTCAGACGAGGCGTACCCCCCGCTGTTGCATGTCGGCATGATGTGTGTCTAGGCCCCCAACCTCCCCACTCGCGTTCCCCATATGTCAGGTCGAGTTTACTTTCCGCGCGACTTCAGACGAAGCGCACCCCCCGCTGGCGCATCTCCGCATTATCTGTGTCCAGACCCCCAACCTCCCCACTCGCGCTCCCCCATGTCAGGTGGAATTAAATATCCGGGCGAGTTCAGAGGACGCGCGCCCCCCACGGGCGCATTTCGGCATTATCCGTCTCCAGACCCGCAGCCCCCCTCACTCGCGTTCCCCTATGTAAGGTCGACTTTACTTTCCGCGCGAGTTCAGACGAGGCGCACCTCCCGCCGGCGCAATTACGATGACGACGACGATGACGACGGCGACGACGACGACGCCGATGATGACGACGATGGCGATGGCGACGACAGTGACGACCACGACAATGACGAGGATGAGGACGACGACAACGACGATGACGATGATAATGACAATGACGACGACGACGACGACGATGACAACAACAACAACAACAACAACAACAACAACAACAACAACAATAACAACAACGACGACGGCGACGACGGTGCAATGTTTGATACTGCATGGAGCGAAACGCTTATTTTTGAGCGAAACGATTGACAAACACATCGTTTTGTTTAAGATGTTGCCTCTTGGGCCATCTTAGGGGTCCTCCACAGAATGCCTCTAATAGATGTCGTAAGACAGCTTATTGCACACCGCATTTTTTGGAGGATGTCTCAGGGGTGAGCCTCATTTTGAGAATACGACGAACTCGCAAGCTCCCTGGATATCTCCGTTTTTCAAGGATGTCTCGGGCGAGAGCTACATTTTCAACATAAGAAGTCGAATCACGGCTCTTTCGGCATCTATTTGTTCGAGGATGTCTCAGGCGGAACGCCGATGTTTGGAGATCGGCAAATTTCGCAAGAGGCCTTCGTTGACATGAACGGGAAGCGCGTGAAAGCGACGAGCTTCGCAAGAACGCGCAACATCATCACGGCGCGATGCTATCGCACGACGACGTTAAATCTGACACTAAATCGCACTGAGTGAAACTAAATCGCACTAAATGGCGCTTCAATGCCATTTAGTGCGACCTAGTGCCATTTAGTGCGATTTGTGCCAGATTCAGTGTCACTAAACGCGATTTAGCGCGACTCGCGCGGGCGGGCGCGCGGGCGCGCGGGGGCGGGCGGGCGGGCGGGGGCGGGGCGGGGCGGGGCGGGGCGGCGGCGGCGGGGTGGTCGTCGCAGAATGCGGTTCGCCGGCCCTCTTCGAGCCGCCGCCTCGCGCCCCGGCGCGCGCGCCAGGAGCGCCGGCGGACGGGCGAGGCCGGCCCGCCCCCGCCCGGAGTTCACGCCGAGGACGAGGAGGTTTTCGCGGGGGCCTCGCGCCAGGAGACAGCCGCAGCATTGCCAGCGGACAAGCGCATCCCGGAGGCCCCCGCGGAGAGCGCCGCCGAGGAGCCCGGGGGGGCGCCTGGCGGAGCCTTTCGGCGCGGAGGCGCCGGCGGCGGCACGCCGACATCAGGCGCGCAGGTTGCTTCGCATTGCGCGGCGTTTTTGGGGGCAAGCGCGCCAGTTTTCCATTTGGGCCGGCAACTGGCCCCGAGAACGCCCAATAGGCCTCGCGCCCACAACCCTGGCGCCGCGGATGGATGGGCCGATGGCGAGTAGGCACGCAGCGGGAGCACCGAATTGGTCCACGGTCGCCTTCAAGCTCGAATGCCCGGCGAACGTCGAGCATCGTCAGCCTTCCCACTGGCCCGGGCAAGGACGACGCGGGGTCGGAGGGTGCGGCGCCGGCCTGTTGAATTTAAATAGATGGTATCTACGAACACTGGATGGAGCATTCAATCTGGCACTAAATGGCGCTAGACTGCACAAGGTGCAGCTGCGCGTCGCAAAACGGCGGGCCCGGGCGAGCGGGGGGCGCGATGGCGGGCGTGCCGCGCACTCCCCTTCCTCAAAACTCCGCCCACCCCGCAATTTCCTACGGCGCCCCGCGGAGGGGCGGACAGTGAGTGCGCGCGGGCAACAACAGACATGAATGCGCGGGCGCGCGTGCTTCTGGGCGCCTGGTCGCGCGATCGCGCGCGCACGTGCGCGTTGCGCGTTGGGCATCACGCGCGCGAGTGCGCGCGCGCGCGCGTCTGCGCGCGCGCGCCACTGGGAGCGCGCGCGTCGGCGAGCGCGAGCGCGGGCGGGCGCGGGCGCGAGCGAGCGCGCGAGTGCCTGGGCGCGCGCGGGCGGGGCAGACGTTCGCTTTGGGGCGCGGTCTAGAATCGAACGCCAACTGCGCGGCACGGTCGCGCGGCCGCGCGGGGGGGCGACGACGGGCCGAAACCAAATTGCCGCGAAGGCCGGGCAGACGCGATCGGCGGAGGAGCCCGCCGAAGAGAGAAGGGATCGGAAATCACGCAGGAGCGCTAAACGCGAACAGTAGCAAGCCAGATGTCAAGGCACAGCACATGCCAGGGCCCCCCGCCCCAATTACTCCGACGCCGCTCAAGTGGCCGACGCAAGCTCGGCGCGAACATAACTGACAGGGGGACCCGGCTCATCGCGGGGAAGAATTGCGCCATCGCGGGGCCCAGGATCATAGCGAAATAAGCCCCGCGCGAACGGCGCCTCGAACGAGTTCGCGACAGGGCGCGCGCAATGCCCCTGCATCGCGAGACGGGCGGGCGCAACCACCCAGCGCGCATTCCGCCGAGACGCGCCATGGAAGACAGGGCGCCCAGGAAGGGGCAAACACCAGGGAAAAGTGTTCGGCGGGCTCTCCACGAACATCACCAAGAGGTTTGCGACGAGCCCCCCAGACAGAACAGAGCGATGCCCAGGAAGAACTGCGCGATCATTGAGATCGGGCGCGCCGAGAGCAGGACCCAGACGATCGACCCCTGAACCAAATCGCGAACGCGCCCCTGCAGCGCCCCGCGGTCTCGACGCGGCGCAGAGAGAGCTGGGCCCCCAGGAATTCAGGAAGCTCGCCACGAACGCCACCAGTGGTAGCTGGACCATGACAACGGACTTCATTGCGAACTCCAACACCAAGGCGCCGCCCGCAATGGCCACGTTCATAGGCGCCCTGTTCGCCCCGATGAGCGCCGCGCGCGTCAGCGGCGCCCCTCGGCTCCGAAGCTGCCAGAAAACGAAACGTCTTCTCCTCGCGCGCAGCCCCGCGCAGCCAGGCAGGGAACCCCCTCGCCGCCGAAAGGTTTCTGCGGCGCGAGGAGCGACGGGCATGGGCGGCAGACATGGAGGTGCCTGGCGCTGCTTCGCGCAGTCGCCGCTGCCCAGCGCCTCTGCAATCTCGTCGAGCTCCTCCCCGGGCAGGCCCATCACTGCGCGGCCCTCAAGGCGCCCCCCCGCGCCGGGCGCGCCGCCAAAGCGGCCCTGAACATCTTGCACCTGACAGCAAGAGCGCGCGCGCGGTTCTCGCCGACCCGCAGTCTCGCCCCTCGCCGCAATCGCCGCAAGAGCGCGCGAGCGGAGGCCGCCGCCCACGGGCGGCCAAGCAGCACAAAGGCGGCCGCGCGCGCGCTCGCCCTGTCGAGGCGCGCCCGCGAGGGTCCCCCGAAGCACGGCTCACTTGAGCCATAATTGCTGCGGAGGGTGGGGCGGGGGCAAGGCGGGGCGGGCGGGGGGCGGGGGGCGCTTGCGAGCGCGCGCGCACGCGTGTGCATTTGAGCGCGCGAGGCGCGCGCGCGCGCGCATGCGCGGGCGGGCGCGCGCGCTTGCGCATGCGGGCGCGCACAACGCGCGCGCGACTGTGGATGGCGCGAGCGGTGGCGCGCGCGCGCGCCCGTGCGAGCGCGCGCGCGCGTGTGCGCGGGCGTCTGCATGATCGCGCGGGCGCGAGTGCACGCTCGGGCTTGGGCGCGGGCGTTGGCGCGGGGCCTGTGCGCGCGCGGTCGGGCAGGCGCGGGCGCGGGCGCGCTTGCGCGGGCGCGTCGGGGGGCGGGGCCGCCCGCCCCGTCTTCCGCGCGTGCTTAGCAGCGCCCTCGCGTGGGAACGCGCGCGTTGGACAGGGCGTTCAAACCACTTGGCCAGCCAGGTATTGGGCGCCGCGAGCGGCGCGCGGCGGGCGGCGGCGGCGGCGCGCATGGGCTGCCCGCTGCCCAGGCGGGCCAGCACGCAGCGCGGGCGAAGACCCCAGGCATGCGCCAGTCCGCCCACGCGCGACTGGCCAGGTGGTGATCGAGCACTAACTGCCCACGAAACCCGCCGCAAACACTTACGCGCCGACGCATGGCACCTTGACTGAGAGCAAACGTCGCTTCTGAAGCTAGACAAACGGTCAAAATTCTGATTTGAACCCTGTTTCAAGAAGCCACTCCGGAATATGCGCCCCCCAAATCGCCCTGGGCGCACTTGGGGTCCGCGCGCGGCGCGCAGCGCGCGGGCGTCTGAAATGGCGCGCCGGGGCGCGCAGGAAAAGCTGTCAAGCGACCTTGGTTCTGCCTTTCTGAAAGACGCAAGCGCTGGGCACGCGAGCCTGGACGCGCTGACTGGGCGCTTGAGCAAGTCTGCTAGGGGCTGCCTTGTGCGTTCCTAGACGCTGCGCGCGCAAGCATGGAAGCGCTGCCCGGGCGCACCCCAACGCTTCGCGCACGCGCGCTGGGAACGCCTACGACACGCACTGCCATGTCAAAGACATTCCTGCGGCGCCGCCTGACCAGCGAGCGTCGGCAGCGGCAGCGCTCGCTGTCGCCCTGCTTCTTCTCCGAAGCTCCTCTGCTGCGAGCAACGGTGAAGCGCCCTGGGCGCCGCAACGGGGCAGCCCCGATAAACCAAAGTTTAGTACATGGTCGTGGCTGGAAGCAAAAGTCAACTGACCGTTCGGCGTGTGTGAGACGCTTTTCCGTTTTCGTCGTCGTCGTCGCCAGTCCCACGAAAATCGAGAAGCAAGGAAAAGGAACGTCGTAGTTAAGTCGATTCCCTTCCCTTCTTCCCTTCCCTGACGGCGGGGGGAGGGCCCTGGTCGGAATACCGCCCCCCCCCCCGGAGTCCCAGCGGGTCCGTAAGGACTTCGCAAAATTCTGAGCTGAAACGCTTCCACCCTCCTCCTCCCCCTCCTCCTCCCCCTCCTCCTTCTTCTTAATATGATTATTAGTATAATGTTCCTCCTCCTCCCTCCTCCTCTCCTCCTCCTCCTCCTCACCACACCACCACACCACCACCACCCACCACCACCACCACCATCATCATCATCATCATCATCATCATCATCATCATCATCGAGAGAGAGAGAGAGAGAGAGAGAGAGAGAGCGAGAGAGCGTGATCCACCGCCGCTTTACTGTGGAAAATTGCCAACCTTTTCCTCCGGAACCCGGGGATCTCCCCCCCCACCCCCCCTCCGAAAATCCCCCCCCCCCTGCCGGAACCCCTCCCCCCCCCCCCCCCTCCCTCCCGGCAAAACCCCCCCCCTCCCCTAACCCCTCCCCCCCGCCCCCCCCCTCGAAAACCGGGGGGGGTCACTACCGGTTCGAACCCCTCCCCCCCCCCCCTCCGGATCCGGAAAACCGGGGGGGGTCACTACCGGTTGGAACCCCCCCCCCCCCTCGAAAACCGGAGGGGGGTCACTACCGGTTCGACCCCCCCCCCCCACGCACCGCCAGCAAACGACTCCCGGTCCCTACCACCGCTCGCATCACATCCCCCACTGTTGTTCCCAGCACCACTGTCCTCACCACCACTGTCCCCGCTGGTTCCACCACCGTCCCTATTGTCCCCACCAATGCCCCCACCACTGTCGCACTGTCCCCACTGTTCCCACAACTGTTCCCACCACGGTTCCACTCTCCCCACTGTCTCCACGGACCCAACCACTGCCTATCCCCACTGTCCCCACTGTCCCACTGACTCCTCCGCTGTCCCACTGAGCTGTCCCACTGTTTCCACCACTGTCCCCACTGTCCCCACCACTGTCCCCACTGTACCTCTGTCCCATTGTCCCACCGCCGTCCTCGCCACCGCCTTTACCAGTGTCCCCACCACCATTGTACCCTCCACTGTCCCAGTGTTTCCACCTCATTCCCACTGTCCCCACACCACTGTCCCCACCACCACCGTTCCCACCACTGTCCACTGTCCCCCCTGTTCCCACCATTGTCCCCACCACTGTCCCCACCACTACCGTCCCCACCACTGTCCCACTGTCCCCCCACTGTCCCCACCACTGTCCCGCTGTCCCCTCACCACTGTCCCCACCAACACCGTCCCCACCACTGTCCGCACCCCCACTCGGTTTTCGAGGGGGGGGGGGGGTTCGAACCGGTAGTGACCCCCCCCCCTTTTCATGATGAGCTGGGGGGGGGGGGGGGAGGGGTTCGAACCGGTAGTGACCCCCCCCGGTTTTCCGGAGGGGGGGGGGGGAGGGGTTCGAACCGGTAGTGACCCCCCCCGGTTTTCCGCCAGCAGCGGTAGAACACGCTCATCATCATCATCATCATCATCATCATCATCATCATCATCATCATCATCATCATCATCATCATCATCATCAGCATCAGCATCATCATCATCATCATCATCATCATCATCATCATCAGCACCAGCACCAACATCATCATCATCATCATCATCATCATCATCATCATCATGATCATGATCATGATCACCATCATCATCATCATCATCATCATCATCATCTTAACCATCATCATCATCTTTATCATCATCATCATCATCATCATCATCATCATCACCACCATCATCATCATCATCAGCATCATCATCAGCATCATCATCATCATCACCCTCATCACCATCATCAATCCATCCATCCGTCCATCCGTCCATCCATCCATCCATCGCTCCCTCCATCTCTCCCTCCTCCTCCACTCCCTCCCTCCTTCTCCTCCCACTCACGGGGGTGTCCCATGTCATCTTGCTGGCTCTTGCGAATCGACGCTAGCCGGAGATAATCTACGCTAATCGACGCACATCGACGCTAAGTCGAGGCCAATCAAGCTGAATCGGCGCTTTCCCATCGACTACCAAACGCTAGCACACGCGAATGCACTCTACATGACAGGATCCGACGTCGCAGGGCAATTCCAACATCGCAGAAACTTGGCGGCGCGCACGAGGGTGTGCCGGGGGGGGGGGAGAGAGGCTTAGGCTGCTTCTTAGACGGCGCGGGCCTTACATGTATAGACAAGGCCCGCGCCGTCTGAGCAGCAGGATGCTTCTGAGAAGCCTTCCCCCCTCCGCATCACCCCCCTCTGCGCATGGCTGGAAAAAGGCACGACCAGAACGCTAGGTCCGTGAGGGCCCCCGGTGAACGGGTCCAGGGTCAACACGTCCGGTGCGAAACAAAACATGCGACACCTGGCTCTCGGGGGAGGCCCCAACAGGCGAAAAACGTCCGAGAACCTGAAACCTCGAACGTTTTTTTGTTCAAGCCTGGCCGCACTCATGTGACTTTGGGGCAGTGCCTCTCCAGGCCCGCGCCCGCACACGAGCCTTCGGGCCCACACGCCAGCCCCGCGACCCCAGGCGGCCGCGCCTTCGGCGCCACCCGTCCTCGAACCGGGAGCTTCGAACCTCGACTCCCGAACGGCTCGGGAGCCAAGCATCCCGCCCCAGACATGCAGGACCCGGCCCCGTGGCCACGAGGAGCTCCCAGGCCCAGGAAGCTTGAAAATGAGCACAATAAAGAACTCATACAACAAAATTGCATAAACATGATTTCTCGAAGGTCCGCGCAGATGTCTTGGATCGGCGCTGGGCAACCCCCCCTCTGGCGCGCCAGGGGCGGGGCCAGAGGCGCCGCCAGGGGGTCCCAGCGCCGACCCAGGGGATCCACACAGGCCTCCAAGAGCTTATGTTTATGCTGCTCTATTTGTTGGTGAAAAAACTCGAGCCTGTATCCTCGGCTTCCCCACCCCTTCGGGTTTGGTTGGTGGAAAGTGTCCGACATCGCCATCAAGCGGCCAATTAGCACCCAAGAAGCCGCACGAGGTTTCCAAGAGGCCCAAACGAAAATCCAAGGCGCCCCCCAAAGCCCCACGAGAAGCCCCGAGACACCCAAAAACTGCCTCCAAGGTGTTTCTGGGGCATATCAAGAGATCCCAACGGGCATCCAAGAAGCCTCTGGCATACAACCAAGGCGCGGTGGCAGCTTAAGCCGAAAACCACTTAGTAGGGCGATGCCAATCATTAGGATGGGGGGTGCGGATAAGGATATGTTTCAAGCTGGTAATCGATCCTCCGTCCTCGATCCACTACACGCACGAAACGGCAACAAGGCGGCAACGAGGCGGCAACGTGGCGAAACCTCGCAGGACCCGCCCAGCGCGCGAGGCGGCAAAGAGGCGGCCACAGGCGGCAACGTGCAAGATCCTCGCCAGACCCAACCGATCGATCCCCTGGGCACACGACAAAGAACCCCCAAGTACAAGCACTGTAAAGCGGAGGAGGAGGGAGGCAAGACCTCCGCCGTGAAGGCCTCCTAGGACGAGTTCTGAGAGCGCAGTTTGGGAGCGGCGGGCGGCGGACGGGAACATCGCATGTTCCTCTGTTCCAAAACTCTAGCCTCGATCCTCGACTTCTGAAGAACCGAAAGGTACCGATACCGGTGCTCCCCCAGACCTCTCCCAGGGTGCGTACTGACCAGAATTTCGAACCGAATCCACCCGTGGCGACGAGGGCCCCCAGGAGGCCCAAAGAATGGAAAAACAAAAAAAAAAAAAAAAAAAAAAAAAAGGGTAGCGGCATCGGTACCGCTTCCTTCTGCGCATTTCCTCCCCCCCCCCTTCGGGTCTAGGCGGTGGGGGCCAGCGGCCTCACCCTCGCCCTCGTAGGACGCGCGCATGGCTTGCTCCACCGCCGCGGCCGCCTCGTAAAGCTGCGCCAGGCCGCCGGCAGCCCGCGAGTTGCGCCGCCTGCGAAGCGCACGCAGCTCTTCCTCTGGGGGAGCGAGACGATGAGGGAGCCCAGGGAGACACGAATAATTGACAGACATCGCATGATGAAGTTTACAGCGGGATGGTAGGCCTGATACTGCGCCGTAGACGCAGCCACTTACTCGGTTTGTCGCATCGCGGTAGCGATGGGGCAAGAGAGAAGAGATGACCGCGTAAGCGGCAGGAGGGTAGCATCTCAAGAGTAAAGGGTGAAACTTGTTCCGTATCGATGTTTGGTAGGGTGTCGTGGCGCGACACGGTCATATGGGCGGCCGACTTGGGCCAAAATGGCCGCGGACAAACGCTCGCCACTTTGCGCCTTTGCCCATCCTTCACAGTTGGGGGGGGAGGAGACGAAGCGCGAGTCCGCGTCCGGCCTAGTTTAGTGAAGCAGCTACAGTACAAGAAAACGCAGCAGCAAGCGATTCTAGACCGCGGCGGCTCAGATGTTCTCGTCTGGCCAGCCCTGCATGGAGCATGTCGTTTCAAGTCATGCTTGAAGGATTGCATCCCGCCCATGACCTGTAGGAGCATATGTCGATCAATGCCCCCCTTGGTGTGACCATATGCGGTCACGTCGCGGGTGTCACACCACTGCAAGCTATGCACGACACCGCGTTCCATCATCCGTCGCATCCAACTGATGCGACACAGGAGGGTACATTCCGTCGGCTCATTTAAGTCTGTGCTTGACAAGGACTTGAAGACAGATTCGGCATCAATGGTCGGGGCGAACTTGATGCTGAGGCCGCACACCTCAATAATTTTCTTCAACTGAGTGGGTGCCAGTGGCCCTGCATGTAGTTCGTGTAGCGTGACGATCGCGGGATAGCAGCCCTCCAAATTGCGGGCTGCTGCGAGCGCATCAGCCGCGCAGCTCGAGCGGACCTGCCAGCGGTGAGACTTGCAGCACGCGTCGACAAGATGGGCGACAGGCTTACCAGCAGGCGCGCGCCCACGCCGTAGCAGGTCTGCCCCGCGAATATCATAGCCTCCGACCTCATCATCGGCATCGCCGTTCGAGCGCGATAGCCGGAGTCGCTGCGCAGGCCAACCTCACCTGTTGGTGTCATCGCTGTAGAAACGCTGTTCTTTGGCCAGGCCTGCAAATTCCTGATAATCGCTGTAATTCGTCGCACTTGCATGATAGTCGGTTCTTGGACACGCTGTAGAAACGCAACGTACACCATTAGCCAGACTTTCGCAACTAAGGCGTAAGCCAAAGCGCCTCTGAGGCTGACGAACATTCCAGCAACCATCTGACGCCTTAGCCTCAGCGCCTGCTCCCATGAGTTCGCGATGTTGGATAAGACGGAGTTGTTTTGCGTATTCGCCATGATCAAGAGTAACATTGCCGTCGCTATCCGTAGCGTACCTCATAGCGCACTTGGTGCATATGTGTTCGTTGAGTGCACATTCCCCAGATGTATATTCAACGCGCTTGACGCATTTGTCACTTGTGTCCTCGGTACCGACCATGTTCATATCATCAGCATGTTCGGCGGTAAGCAAGTTGGCGCTCGCCTCAAACTCTTCGTCGTCAGACGTGGGTGCGAGCCCAGAGCTTCTCGTGGTCTTCCTATGTTTCAATGAGAGAGTTCTCGGCGCATCTTTGCTGCCTGTGCCTGGTTTGAGACACTGCAGACACTGTTTTGACTCGTCGTCGCGCTCGTGCCCCGGGAGCGAACTGAGCGCAGATGCTGACCCGGGCGGCAGCGCAAAGCAGGCCATGCGCCCCCTTTCGCCGGCTGCTTCAGCGAGCTCGCGATACGCGAGCCCTTCCTGCAAAGCCACGTTGATGTCAGGGGAAGCAATGATCCACAGCCTCCTGCACACTGCCGCGCAAGCGCGCGCAGTCGCCGGCTTGACCGCCGCGCCGTTCCTGAGAACGCTTCCACGTCAAAGGCTTCGAGACCCACGACGCATCGAAGTACCGGGCGCGACCCGATGGCACGTTCAATTTCGCCCTTTTCGTGCTTGGCGCATCCCCATTTGCACGCGCATCTCGAAGTCATGATGCTCGACGGCGTGGAAATGCATCGACTCTTGAAACACTCGTTGCCAGACCATGTCTTGAGTTCAGTTTGTAGGGCCTTTGATACCATGACTGGACTCGCCTGGACGTCTGCCCTCGTGAGAAAGTTCGCCCCCCTTAACGGCCGCAGCTCTTTTAGTTGCAGCGACCACATAGACTCGCATCGCGGCAACACGGTCGACGCCCATATCCTACGTCGTTGTTCGGATAGAACTACCTTCGACATCTCCGCCGTAAAGCAGAACTCCACATAGCGCCCGTGCTCGCCAAAGTCTAGACCACTACTGTCATCGTCATCCGTGGAGCACAGCGGGACATGGCATGTCTCGGCTGCGTTGGTGCTTTGTGGGTTACCCCGCGTAGGCACATGCCCTTGCTGTTCGTCAGCACCTGTTACCAGCACGCTGTTGTCAGGAATCATGTGTGGATACGGTATATAGTTCCTCTACTGGGGTTGCTTCCAGTAGTTCCCCTTCGTCTTGAAATACCGTATACCACGCTTCCATAGCACGCGCCTCAAAGTCCGCCTCCGATTCCTCATACATCGTGGGAAGCCGGCCATCATCTTGTGGTTTATTCGGCTTCTGGGGCCCCTCTGGCACTGCTGCCTTGCATCGGCAGGTCTGCCAGTTCTTCGAACTCTGTCATGTCCTGATCGAAGCCCGCTTGTGGTTGTGGACTTCAGGCAGTGGATGATTCTCTCGAGTGAGCTGATCCAGTAATATCTTGGATGTCTAGGGCAGTGCGCCTTCAGCTTCGCAGTTGCGATACCCTAGGTTCACGTCGTTGTCACAGCGCACCAACGCACAGCAACGAAAAAACCATGGAATACCTCATGCCCCCGCGCGTAGAACACCAAGTCGCAGTCGACTTCCTCGCTGAATTCGCCAGGTAGCGAGGTAGATGACATTACTGTCTGCCCAGGCTTGCCCCAGGTTCTACACTCTCGGCATGCGTCGCAGGCGCCTTCTATCCGGCCCAGCCGCGAATTGTCCAGACCTGCCTTGGATCAGACGAGTCTCATCTTAGGCTCCTTCGCGCGAAACCGTAGCTTCCGTAGCTCGCGCGTTACCGCGCTCGGGTCAAAGGTTCTGGAGACTGATCTGCACATCAAGTCGCGACCAGTCTGGCAGTCCCGGCCGAGCTGCAGGGTTATCCGCCGAGGGCGGTGGAGGTGGATCACCTCACTGCCGTCGCCCACGTCTGGCTGCCACCCGTGGTAATCGACTGCGGTCACCCGAGTTGCCGGCGCCACTTGGCTCTGCAGCATGCGCGCCTACTGCGACGTCGCGGCAGCCGGCGCCCGCAGCCAGGCCAGCTCTGAAGCCAGGCTTCGGGGCGCGTGGCCGCGCAACTTGTTCGGCGGCTGGTGCCTCAGAAGCGGCTGCCGCCGCAGGGTGGCGCTGCCGGTTCAGCAGGGGCTGGCGGCCCCTGCCCGCGGTTGTCTGGCAGCTGCCATTTTGGCATTTACCAGGGATCGGTGAGTGGCCAGGCTTAAATTCCGATTGTTTGGGGCCTCTATTATGATGGACAGCGCACGTTGACATTGTCGGCGCGCGCAGGACGCCCCCACCTCCCGATGGTGGTTGCACGATACGTCCGTCAGAATGCCCGTTGATCGTCGGGTCGCCCAAGTCAAACCCGCACGCGTCGGCAACGAGGACAGATGAAGCATGTGGGCGATTATGAAAGGGATCGCGGTGCACCGCTAATATGTCATGCGCAATACGAACTGCCTCAAAAAAGAAAGGTTACCTCTTCGGAGTAGATTGCGCTGCCTTGGCCAATTCCCTATTGAAACTGAAGCATGTGGATGCTGGCCGGGGCACCTTTTGCTGTCAAGTGGTGTCAGTAGTGAACGGCAGTTGCCTACTCTCTCTGCAGGTGCACGTATCAGTGCGCCATGGGAGTCGCGAGGTCCTGTAGCGCATTGTCCATATTGACATTGCAAATGCCCTCGCGTCTAGCAAGTTTCGCCCATTGCGGTATTTCATCCACCGAAAAGCCGACTGGTTGTTCTCGTAGGTAGAATCGTCGGAGATCGCCCTGACGCGCAGCAACCTTGCCACATAACATGATGTATGGGAGGTTTTCGTGATGCTCGCACCACGCGTCGTAGTTGACCCTTGCGTTGAAGTAGGAGGGTAGTCCAGTAGTCCTGCAGTTGGGTTGTAGTATTACTAGTTTCACAAAATGTACGCCCATTTAGTGCATCACTGCATCCTAGACTCCCTTGTTGCCGAAGTCAACGTAAAAACGTCTGTCGAGGTTGTCCCCTTAGGATAGACCTCGGCTAAATGCTAGTTGTGGTATCCCCCCGTTACCTCCGCATAGTTCCAGCATGTCTACCTCGTTGTTTCCTCCATATCATAATGTTGGTATTATGGAAAACACATCGGCGCGTGCATCCGCAGGTAGCCCCGCTGGTAGGGCAATGAGGATTTCCTCGTCTCCATCGCTGTCGGAGTCCAGAGGGGCATCGGCGTAGTACGCTCCACATCCAAGGCCCTTGAGGTCATCGCAGCAGTCGTCATTGCCGTCTTCGGCCTTTTTGGGTATCTCGCGTGGTTTGATCTCGGCTTCTTTGCCAGCCTCCTGCATTTCCTTGTGTTCTATATAAGCATAAATTGGCTGTGCTATCGTATGTTGCTCATTGCCGTAAGTTGCGAGTGTCGGAATTCTGGAATAAGGGGGCAACGCGCGGCCACGCTCAATCGGAGGGGGACGAAGTCGGTCGTCATCGACGATCGTAACCCGCCTTGGGCGTGGTCGCTGCACTCCATCACTTAGCCGCGCCGGGGCTGGAGGCTCCCAGTACAGTCGAGTGCTCGTACTAGTCGCTCCACTCGGCAATGGGGCCATCCAGTTGCATCCAGTAGGTTGGTCCTTGACCTTGATGTCTTGCACGATAGAATTGTCGTCAATGTTTGTCGTTACTCGGCGAATGACATGGCCCAATTGAGGGCCATGTTTGGGAAACTGGACGTAAGTCCTAGCTCCTTTATCAACTCGAGTGCGCACGCTGAGATGTACGGCACGTTTGTCGTTCCTCTGGGTTTTGTGCGCGTCGATCTGGTCAAGCAGTCGCGCGGTCATGATAGCGATTGTCTTGTTTCGCCATTCCGCCCTCTTGGAGCCTTGGCCGTACCACTCCTGCTCGTGCTCTGCTCGTTCAGCAAGTCCCCCTGCGACTCGGCGCGTGCATTTCCGTGTATGTGTGTTGTGGTGTGGTGAGGGTTGTGGTATGCGTTGTGGTGTGTTGTGTTGATTTGTGTCTTGTGTTGTTTTGTCGTGTGTTGTCTTGTGTTGTGGTGTGTGTGTGTTGTGGCGTGTTGTGTTGTGTTGTGTGTGATTTGTGTGTTGTGGTGTGTGTTGGTTGTGTTGTGGTGTGCTTTGCTGTGTTGTGTTGTGCCGATGTGTGTTGTGTTGTGGTGTGATTTGTTGCTTTGTGCTATATTGTGTTGTCGTGTGTTGTACTGTGCTGTGTGGTGTGTTGTGTGTGATGGTGTATGTTGTGCGTGTTGTGCTGTCGATTGTGCTGTGTGTGTTCTGTTGTGTAGTGTGCTGTGCGGTGCCTTGTGTGTTGTGTTGTGCTGTGTGTTGTGTGTTATGTGTTGTGTTGTGTGGTCTGTTGTGTGTTGTGGTGCGTGCTGTGTTTTGTATTGTGGTGTTTGCTGTGGTGTGTATTGTGGTGTGTCTTGCGTTGTATGTTGTGCTGCGTGTTGTGTTGTGGTGTGTGTGTTGTGTTGTGTGTTGTGTGGTATTGTGCGTGAATTGTGTGTCGTGTTGTGTGTGTTGTATTGCGTGGTGGTGTGTAATGTTGTGTTGTGTGACGTAATGCGTTGTGTTGAGTTGTGGTGTAGTGTGTAAGATTGGGTTGGGTTGTGCCTGGTGTGCTGAGGTGTGTTGTGTTGTGGTGTGTTGTGTTGTGTTATGTTGGGTTGGGTTGTGTTGTAGTGTGGTGTGCAGTTGTTGTGCTGTGATATTGTGTGTGCTCTCTTGTGTTGTGCTGTATTGTGTTGTGCTGTGGTGTCTGTGTGGTATTGCGTTGTGTTGTGGTGTGTCGTGATGCGTTGTGTTGTGTATTCTGCTATGTGTGATGATGAGTGTTATGGTGTGCGCTGCGCTGTGTGGTGTGTTGTGTGTTGTGGCGTGTTGTGCTGTGTGTTGGATTATGTGTTGTGGTGTGGGTTGTGTTGTGCTGCGTTGTCCGTAATTTGTGTAGTGTGTTGTGTGCTGTGTTGTGTGTTGAGTTGTGTGTTGCGTTGTGTGTTGGTTTGCGTGTTGCATCGTCTGTTGTGTTGCGGGTCGAGGTTTACGTTGTGTTGTGTGGTGTGGTGTGTGTTGTGTTGTACGTTGCGTTGTGTGGTGTGTTGTGTGGTGTGTTGTGTGTTGTGTTGTGTTGTGCTGTGTGTCGTGAGTGTTGTGTTGTGTGGTGTGGTGTGTTGTGTGTATTGTGTGTTGTGTTGTGTTGTGGTGTGCGTTGTGGTGGGGCGTGGTGTGGTGTATTGTGTTGTGTGTTGTGGTGTGGTGTGGTGTTTTGTGCGTGAATTCTGAAGTTGTGGTGGGTTGTGTTGTGCTGTGCTGTGTTGAATTGTGTTGTGTTGTATTGTGGTGTGTTGTGTTGTGTGTTGCGGTGTGTGTTGTGATGTGTGGTGTGTTATCTGTTGTGTTGTGTGTTGTGTTGTGTTGTGTTGTGTGCTGTGTTGTGTCCTGTGCTCTGTGATTCATTGTGTGCTGTGCTGCATGTTTTCTTGTGTTGTGGTTTGTGTTGTGCTGTGGTGTGCGGTGTGTGTTGTGTTGTGCGTTGAGGTGTGCGTGTTGTGTTGTGTGGTGTCGTGTGGGGTGTGGTGTGTGTTGTGTTGTGTTGTGTGGTGTGGTGTGTTGTGGTGTGTGGTGTGTTCTGTGTTGTGTTGTGTGGAGTGGGGTGTGTTGTGCTGTGTTGTGCTGTGGTGTGTGTTGTGGTGTCTGTGTTGTGTTGTGATATGTTGCTTGTTGTACGGTGTGGCGTGTTGTTTTGTGCTGTGGTTTGTTGTGCTGGGCTGTGCTGCGTTGTGTTGTGTTGTGTTCTGTGTGGTGTGTTGTGCTGTGCTGTGTTGTGTTGTTGTGTTATGGTGTGCTGTGTGGTGTGTTATGTGTTGTTGTGGTGTGTTGCGATGTGCTGTCTTGTGGTGTGCTGCGTGCGTTGTGGTGTGGTGAATCGTGTAGTGTTGTGTTGTGGTGTGTTTGTTGTGCTGTGTTGTCTATGGTGGTTTGTGTTGTGGTGTGGTGTGTTGTGTCGTGGTGTTGTGTGGTGTGTTGTGGTGTGGTGCGTTGTGTTGTGCTGTGCTGAGTTGTGGGGTGGTGTTGTGTGGTGTGGTGTGTTGTGTTGTGGTGTGGTGTGGTGTGTTGTGCTGTGCTGTGCTGTGTTGCGTTGTGGTTTGCTGTCTTGTGTTGTCTGTGGTGCGGCGTATTGTGTTGAGTTGTGGTGTGCTGTGGTGTGGGCTGTGTTGTGTGTTGAGCTGCGTGGTGTGATGTGTGTTGAGCAGTGTGTTGTGGTGTGTGTGTGTCGTGTGGTGTGCTATGTTGTGTATTATGTTGTGTGGTGTATTGTGTTGTGTTGTGTGGTGTGGTGTGCGTTGTGTTGTGTTGTGGTGTGTGCTGTGTTGTATGGTGTGTTGTTTGTTGTGTTGTGTGGTATGGTGTGTGGTGTGTTGTGGTGTGTGTTGTGTGCTGTGTTGTGTGTTGTATTGTATGTTCTGTTGTGGTGTGAGTGTTGTGTGGTGTGGTGTGTTGTGTTGTGCTGTGCTGTAGTGTGCTATGCTGTGGTTGGTGGTTGGTGTGTGTGTTGCGGTGTGTGCTGTGCTGTGTTGTGTTGTGGTGTGTTGTGCTATGCTGTGCTGTGTTGTGGTGTGGTGTGTTCTGTTGTGTTTGGTTGTGTTGTGGTGTGGTGCGTTGTAGTGTGTTGTCCGTGTTGTGTTGTGTTGTAGTGTGTTGTGCTGTGGTGTTGTATGTTGCGTTGTTGTGGTGTGCTGTGTTGTGTTGTGGTGTGGTGTGGTGTCTGTTGTGTTGTGGTGTGTTGTGTTGTCTTGTGTTGTGTTGTGTTGTGGTGTGTTGTGATGTGATGGTGTGCTGTGTTGTGTTGTGGTGTGGTGCGCTGTGTTGCGCTGTGTTGTGTTGTGTTGTGGTGTGGTTTGGTGTGGTGTGGTGTGGTTTGTTGTTTTTTGTTGTGTTGTGTTGTATTGTGCTGAATTGGGTTGTGCTGTTTAGGGTTGTGGTTGTGGTTGTGGTTCGGTTGTGGTTGTGTGTTTGTGTGTGGTGAGAGTGAGTCTGGGTGTGAGTATGTCTGGGTGTGAATATGAAGGATATGAGTCTGAGAACGGGTGGGCCTGAATACGATTGAGTCTGGGTATGAGCGGGTCTGAGGGTGGGTGAGTCTGAGTGTGAGTGAGTCTGAGTGTAAATTAGTCTGGGTGTGAGTGAGTTTGAGTTTGAGATTATGTGAGCGAGTCTGAGTATGAGTGGGTCTGAGTATGAGTGAGTCTAAGAATGGGCGAGTCTGAATGTGCTGAGTGGGTCTGAGTGAGGAAGAGGTGCTCATGAGTAAGACTGGGTATGAATGCCTGCGTCGGAGTGAGAAAGAGGAGGAGGAGGTGAGTGAGTGAGTGAGTGAGTGAGTGAGTGAGTGAGTGAGTGAGTGAGTGAGTGATCGAAGAATACAAAAGTCCAGACAGAAGCTTGGGGGGCAGAAATAGGGAAACCGCCCGAGACATCCCCACAATCTGGACGCGAGTCCTGAAGTGTCCTTACGCTGGCGGCTCCCCCATGGGAGCGCTGAAACCAGCACCTCGCCTGAGACGTCCTCACAAACTGCTCTGAATACAGAGGACGTTGGGCACACAGACAGGCAAACCGCCTAAGACATCCAAACAATCTGGGCGCGAATCCTGGAGTGTCCCCAGCCATCGCGGTGAGCAGTGGCCCAAGTGAGTCTGAGTGTGAGTGAGTCTGAATATGAGTGATTCTGAATACGAGTGAGTCTTAATACAAGTGAGTCTGAGTGTGAGTGAGTCTGAGTGTGAATAAGTCTGAGTATGAGTGAGTGAGTGAGCCTGTATGAGGAAGAGGAGAAGGAGCAGGGTGTGAGGTGTGCGATGGAGGAGGTCCAGAGGTGTCTGAATAAGAACAAGAACCCCATCTTATGATCTGGACAAGAAAAAACATGAGGAAATGGCCAAACACTGCAAAAAAATCCTGATTTTTTCACGACGCGAGCACGTCTGTATTCGAGAAGCGCCCCGAGTCCTCGACGACGCCGCCCTCGCCCGCGCCCGCGCCCGCGCCCAGCCGACCCTCGCCGCTGCCGCCGCCGGGCTGCCCCTCGACGAGCCTCCTGTGGCAGCTCACGGGAGCCCCCCCTCCCATCTTGCTGGCTCGACGCAAACCGACGCCAATCGACGCTAAACCGACGCTCTATCGACGCTAAGCCGGCGCTCTCCCATCGACCACCATGCTCCAGCACGCGATGCAGTTCCCCCCTAAGGACGGAGTCCCGAGGGCTCCCATGGAGTTGTCACCGAAGGCCCGCCCCATCGAGGAGCCCGCCGCCTGCGCCCTGCCGACACCGCCACTCCGCGGACCTCTCCTGGGGCGCGTCCTGGCCATGATGTCGGGGCCGAGTCTGGCCGTGGCGGCGAGAAGCATCTCAGGAAGGCCCCCAAAAGGGCAAAGCCGAGGCAGGGCAGCGGTGTCGGTACAGTCGAGTTTGACGGGAGAGGACATGCGAGAGGACAGAAGAGCCATTCCGAGGGCCACACTGCCCCAGAGCGCAAGGGGGGCATGCGGCGCGAAACGCAGGGCACGAGGGCACCTTTGATGTTTGGGAAGGTCAACCTGATCACAGATCAAACTCGACGCTCTGCGTTGGGCGGGACTTCGATATGTGATCGCAGGCTTCGTAGCTCATCAAAACTCGTCCTGGTGGCGCGCACAGAGGGGCGGGAAGCGAAGCGAAGCGAACGCCGGAGTCGCGCGCGCTCCTCTGGGGAGCCCGCCCGTGCCCAAATAGGGCATGGCGTGGAGGCCGTGGCCTCGACAGGGAAGATCGCCGAAGTATTCGGGCTTGTGCAACGTATGCCCGCTCACACACTGTTCACTAGGGCTCCCAACTTCGCGCTTCGCGCTGCGCGAAGCGCGAAGCGCGAATAACTTCGCGCTCTCGCGCCGCCCTCCCAAAGGGAGAATAGGAGGACGAGGAGGAGGGGGAGAAG
>CAUYUJ010018397.1:0-5000 GCA_963575745.1 Prorocentrum cordatum
ACCAATACTACTACCACTACTACTACTACTACTACTACTACTACTACTACTACTACTACTACTACTACTACTACTACTACTACTACTACTACTACTACTACTACTATTACTACTAATACTACTATTACTACTACTACTACTACTACTACTACTACTACTACTACTACTACTACTACTACTACTACTACTACTACTACTACTACTGCACTACTACTACCTACTACTACTACTACTACTACTACTACTACTACTACTACTACTACTACTACTACTACTACTACTACTACTACTACTACTACTACTACTACTACTACTCTTCCTCCTCCTCCTCCACCTCATCCTCCTCCTCCTGCACCTCCTCCTCCTCCTCTCCCTCCTCCTCCTGCATCTCCTCCTCCTCCTCCTCCTCCTCCTCTTCCTCCTCCTGCTCCACGTCCTCCTCCCCGTGCCGACGCCTTTCGTTACTGGGTAAGGGGAGAAGTTCAAGGGACGCACGGGGCGCCAGTAAGAATTACCTGAACTCGAACAACGCTCCTGAGTGGCCCCCTATCCAGTGAATGGCTGGGCGACAGTGGCCTAGCATCGTATGCCCTCACATTCAAGGCAAGCGCGGTCCTCCCTAGGGAGGTAGGCCCGTATGGGCCTGGATGCATCCGCACCTCGTGCCTAAAGCTGATTTGTCCATCGTTGTCGATGGACGGGCACGGGCACGCCATCCTCGCAATGAGGATTTCGCTCGGCATTCAGATGGCCACATTGCCGCTGCGGATGCGGCACTTTCGCCACTGACATCGTTCAGCAAGCACCGTGCTGGCGTGGATGGCCATCTCTATCGATAGACAGGCATGAGACTCCGCTCCTCGTGCCTGCAGCTAGGATGCCCATCCCTGTTGATGGACAAGCGTGGGCATCTCGCCCTCGCAACGAGGACGCGCTGGGGCACCGAGAGAGCTGCTCCGCCTT
This sequence comes from Prorocentrum cordatum, assembly GCA_963575745.1. Lineage (NCBI taxonomy): Eukaryota > Dinophyceae > Prorocentrales > Prorocentraceae > Prorocentrum > Prorocentrum cordatum. The sequence goes on from CAUYUJ010018397.1 coordinate 964, forward strand.
CGTAGCCGTCAGCCAGCCAATAAATGAGTCAAACCATGCGCCGAAGCGCGAGGGCGAAAAGTGACGACGCCGGCCTTTCCACTCCTCTTGGCGGAAGCAGCGGCGCGATAACCGATGATATGGTTACATTGTGATAAGCACGTGGAAAACCGAATTCGGACTTTCATTGGCACGACGGCACGCTTTGGCTTTACCAGCCTGGAACATATCCCTATCCCTATGTTGAGCATCGCCTCATCACGATGGCGATCTTAGGGATTTCCTCGGTTTCTGAGGGTGTATCCCTAAGATTGTCATCTCCTTTTAGCGTGTCAATCTTAGGGATAGGGATAAGTTCGAGGCTGGTGATGGCTTCTGGGGGCGCTCGCCAGCGGAAAGAGCCCCCGACGGCGCGCCCTGCACCGCAGGCGAAATCACGGCCAGGGACACGGTGTGGTCTCGACAGGTCGGCGCGGAGCGCCCCACCGACGACGCGAACGTTAGCATTGAGGGATGAAAAAACGGCCCTACCCTGGGTTACAAGTGCGTGGTCTGTAAACCTCCTGGGGAACCCCAAAGCCTAGAGCCGCCAGGACGCGGCACAACACGCAGGGTTTACCCTGTCAGCGCACAGGAGTTTCAGCTCACAGCGCCTCGTAAACCAGGGTAGGGGCGTTTTTTCTGCCCTTGATAGCAGGAGCTCGTCGGCGGAAGCTTTCGATGCGGCTCCGACCGCCCTGGCAGCAAGCGCTGCGGGGGCGCGGGCATCGCCTCCGCTGGTCGGCGGCAAGGCCCCAGCCGGCGAGACGAGTACCATCGGGCACGCGCCGGCGGGAAGCTCGCAGTGCGGCGCCTAACCACAGCCGAGAAGCACGGACGAAGCCGCGGCTTGCCCGACGGGGGCGCCGTATCGGACCCCTGCTCTCAGCCGTGCGCCGCCGTGAATCTCCGGAGAGTGGGCTAGCATGCCTTATATCGGCTGCCCTGGACGACGCAAGCATGTGAAGGTTGCGTCCAACTCTGGGGCAGACGCCCTCCCCAAGGATGCGGAGGCGTTGCCAAGAACGTTCCCGGGTTGTCCTCCGTTTCCTATCGCGCGGTCGGCGGGAGACCGCCGATCGCGCGGTAGGCGGTAGGCCCCCGCTCGAAACTCCACATGACGGGGGCGGCCATCGGTGCGCACCCCATGATGGGGTGCCCCAGGGCTTGAGCTAAACTGTTTTCTCGATTTCATCATGTTTTCGTGATCCTTCGTTCTGGCTTCGGTCTGCCTTTGCTGCGAAACGGAATCCAAACGAAAGCGGTCCACGAAATCGACCAAACACCGTTTAGCTCGAGCCCCGGGGTGCCCTGGGGGCAGGCGGGGCGGGCGGCGGGCGCGGAAGTGCGGCCGCGCGCAACTCCCCATGAGGGGGGCGGCCTTCGCCGCGACGTCCCCGTGGCTAACACAAGGCTTCGTTCGGTGGGCACTTCACCCCTTCAGAGCTCTCCCGCGAGGTTCCATCTTGGGAGAGCTCCAGCTCACGAGAGCGGCCCCATCTTGCCAGCAGGGCTTCAGGTGATGAAGGGGACTGCGCCAGTCCTGCCCTTCTCTGGGGGAGTGGGTAGGGCGCCTGGATGGCTGGAGGCTGCGCTGCAAAGCCACGCGGCGGTTCCCCACTCCGAAAAACGCCCTCACCGAACCGCCAGGACAGCTAAAGAAGGCCCCGAGAGAGCCCCAGCAGGAGGACCGCCCGCCGCCGGGCGTGTGGCCCGACGTGCCCAAGTTAGCCAACATAGCTAAACATGGAGGCCCTTGCCTCTTTTGGAGAAACACAGTTTTGGAAGGCGATGTTCAAAAAAAGGCAGGCGCGTGGTTTCCCTTGTCGACTGCCTCGACTAGGCTACTTCTCGTGACTGAGTCCACCGAGAACCCGCAGGTTTTAAGGGCCCGACCCGCTGGGGACCCGCCCAAGGTTCTTGCTGGGGCTGCTCGTTCGTGGGCTCCATCGGATGAGGCGGCTCCAGCTTACTAGCAGGGCTTCAGGTGATAGGGGGCTGCGCCAGCCCAGCCCTCCTTGCGGGGGGCAGCGTGCCTGGCTAGATGGAGGCTGCGCTGAGTAGCCTCGCAGTGGCCCCCAGAAGCTCCGAAAACCGCCCTCGCCCCCCCCCCCCCCCCCCCCCCCGGGCGAGCCCTTCTTGGGGAGGGGGGTATAGGGTGCCTGGCTAGATGGAGGCTGCGCTGCGTATCCACGCGGTGGCCCCGAGAAGCATCGAAAACCGCCCTCGCCGACCCCCCCCCCCGGGACAACCCGAGAAGGCCCCAGGAGAGCACCAGCAGGAAGGCGCCTGCCGCTGGGGACTTTGGCCAGACGTGCCCAAGCTAGCCAGCATGGCTAAACGTAGAGACGCTTGCCTCCTTTGAACCCAAGAATCCCTTCGGAGGGTGATTTTCCAAGACGGTAAGGGGCTGCCCCCCGCCTTGTCGGCAGACTCCGCTTGGCTAATTCCTGTGGCTGGGTCTGAAGAGAGGGATAACACATCTTCGCACTTTGCTCCTGTACAATCGATGAGAAACGGACCCAGGAAGATCGATGCTGCCCAACCTTGAAGCGTGAATACGTATGTAGGTATATATAGATACACATCGTACTTGCCTGAAACAAGACCTTCCTGCTTCCGCCCAACATTGACGCACGGTCGAAGCTAGAGAAGGGGGGCACTTCCATCGTCGCGCCGCATGTTATCGATGCTGTAAAGGGGGGGGATGAGGAAAGCAGGCTTGTCACTACCATGTGACTCCCCCAGCACGTGGCCGACCGGCCGGGGAATCCGATCTTCTGGCTGGCTGGGCGGCGGCTGAGCAAATCGAGGGCACGGGCAGCAACCGACATGATATATCTATATATATACACATACATATACAGGCGTGCCGACACACGTGCTGGAAACACTGAGGGCGGACAAATCTTGCCCCCTCTTCATCGTCGCGGAGAGGGCGCGTCGAGTGAGCGATGCTACACCATGCCATGCCAAGCGATGTTAGGGATATGGGCAGGCACCCCCCAAAAATAACTTACCTGCTGGGCCCAGGGCCCACGGCGACCAACCGGACCCCAGTGTGGCCGTAAAAAAACTACCCGAGGGAATTGGGACACGAAGCCCACATCGGAGCTCCAAGAGGACCCCCCAAAGGATCCAAGGAGATCCCAGAAGCCATAAACTAGGATGCCCATGCCTGCAGGCATGGGCACCTCGTCCTCGAGAGCGTTTCGCCCGTTTCGGTGGACATGGGACGGCCAGATTGCCGTCGCGGGCGCGGCAGCTTCGCGATTGATGGCGCTCAGTACGCACCTTGTGGGCCTGGATCCATATCCCTGCCGATGGACAAGCACGGGTTCTCGCTCTTCGTGTTTGAAGTTGAACGTTTCCTTACAAAGGAGGCCAATCCACAAGAAACCTACCACAAGAAACCCAACCCTGAGACCCCAAGACGTCCATTGATTTTTGGCGAGGGCACATCCCGCTTTCCATCGCAAAACCATCGAAACCCAGGAAACCCAGGGCTCCCTGGAGGCAAGCAAGGTGTTTCTTTGCATGGCTCTCCACTGTATTCGGCGTTTCGACATTGGGCGGAAAGGGGGGGGAGGGGGGGTGGGGTCTGGCTCTGCAACCTCTGCTTAGTGCGACTGTTTGCCGCAGTGTCCTATGGGTCAGGCACCAAAAACAAACAGATCTACTGGGGGCTGAAGGGGGGGGGTGCGAGGGCCCGCGCCGATCGGCAAAACAACGAATAAGAACACGATCACAAGCTAGGATGCCCATGCCCGTTGGTGGACAGGCATGGGCATGCCGCCCTCGCAAAGAGGGGCTTGCTGGGCATCGGGGACTTTGCCCGGCTGCGGCGGCGAGACAACCTCTGCCGCTGATGGCGAGGCAAGCTCCAACAATTACGATGTCGAGGGTGCGCCGTGGTAGCCCAGATGCCCATCCCTGTCGATGGACAGCCATTCAATGGCTGTCCATCGAAATCAAAACGACAAAATCAAACAAAATGGCGATGAACAGCAGGAAGCGGG
>CAUYUJ010018397.1:10000-162500 GCA_963575745.1 Prorocentrum cordatum
ACTCAGCAGCAGCCGCCTCGCCAAACGGAGAGTCCTCGTCGCCGTGATCCTCGAACACCTCCTCAACAGAGCGCGGCAGCGGGGAGCACGACGAGTAGCACGTCGCGCCGCACGTGCAGAGGCGGCCGCAGCCGTCCAGCGGCACCCAGCAGCCCGAGCTCGGGACGAAAGGGGGCGCGTCACGACGGAGCCCGCTCTCGGCCACGAGGGGCGGGGAGCCCTGCAACAGCACGTGAGCCGCGGGCTGGGTGTCCGCCCTCCTCGCCTCGAGCCTACGCGCGTGCTTCTGGGCCTTGCGCAGCTCGGCATGGCCAGCTGAGACCAGAGACACGCCGCAGGGCCCCTCGGAGTGGTGCGCCACGTTGCGCCGAAGGATGTCCAGCGCCTCGGGCCGCTCGCCCGCGAGGAGGGACGTGAGGGCAGGGAGAATACAGGCGACCCTCTCCGCAACCTCCGCGTCGCCGAAGAGGTGCAGCAGCGCAGACTCGAAGGCGAGAGCCTTGCGGTCAGCGGCCACCAACATGTTCTTCAACTTGAAAATGAGCCGGTCGGCGGACGCGCGCGCACCGGCCACCCCACGGTGGGGCTCTCCCGCAGCCACCATGCCGAGCTCAGGGGACCCCGCATGGAGCCTTGAGCCAACCTGGCCTGAGCCAAAATGGCTACGGATGGTCATGCGGGTTCTGTCGTGCTCCTGTGTGTTCTGCCGTGCTCCTGCGCGCTCTGCCGTGCTCCTGTATGTTCTGCCGTGCTCCTGCTCGTTATGCCATGCTCCTGTGCGTTTTGCGTGTTGTGGCGTGTTCCTGTGTGTTCTGCCGCGCATTCTGCCGTGCTCCTTTGTGTCGACACCCGAAGGGCGGCGTCCAAATCACTAGCGGCATGAACGCCGCCATGGACTAAGCGAGGCCGTGCCTCAGAACAGCTCGCACAAGAGAGCCCGCCGAAGACGACCGCCACGCGCAGCCGCCGCCAGCGCCCGCTCCCCTCTAGGAGCTCTCTGCCTCCCGCCGACCCCCGTCGACTCGGCAGGCCGCCTGCTCCCCTAGGAGCTCGCGCCACACGCCGAGTCGGCCGACAAGCCTCACCCCGACTTGGCGGATCTGCTGCTGCAGTGCAGCACCTCCAGGGGGGCGGACGGCCGTGCTCATGTGTTTGCCGTGCTTCTACGTGTTCAATCGTGCTCCTGTGCGTTCTGCCTTGCTCCTTTGTGTTCTGTGTGTTTGCCGTGCTGCTTGCTCTCCTTTGTGTTCTGCCGTGCTTTTGTGTTCTGCTGTGCTTTTGTGTTCTGCCGTGCTCCCGTATGATATGTGTGATCCGCCTTGTCTTAAATCAACATTTGCAACATTTCATGTGTTCGAGGATGTCTCAGGCGATAGCTCCAGTCTCATAGGTTCATGAACTCGCGACTTTCATTTTCTGGTGGATTTCTCAGGCGAAACGCGTGTTTGGTAAAAGACTATGTTGCGAATCACTCATGTTTGTGAGGATGTCTTTAACGACATGCGCATTTTAAGGAATCTCGAGGGCGCTCTAGGGGTCATATTGGGCCTCGTTTGGGCCTCGTTTGGGGCCGTCTCGATGCCTTGGGGGATGATGCCAGTGCGATGTCACGCGCATCTCTTTTTTGAGGATGTCCCCTGGCGAAATCGTCATTTTCGGCGGCCTTCAGGGCGCCTTCAGGGCGCTCTTGGAGCCATCTTGGGGGCATCGTTGGGCTCTCATTTCTTCATCTTCAAGCACTTCAAGAACGATGTCAAGACGATGTTGAGAGCATCTCATTTTGCTGAAGATGTCCCCACAAAAATGCACATTTTCTGCCGTTCTCTTTTTCTGGTCTGCCGTGCTGCCGCTCATTTTCTGAGGATGTCCCTAGCGAACCTACGTAGCCGGACAAGAACGGGAAGCGTCGCTTTTGTCCACTGGGTGTGTGAAGCATGCTCTTTTGTCGGTCTGCCGCGCAGATGTCGTGGCGTGCGTTCGTTTGCGCGTGCGCGTGCGTGCGTGGAAGTGGAGTGCCCCAAGCCTCATGCCGTGTTCGAGTTTGGCGACTTGTAGAACTCAGATGGGCCAGATGTTCTTGGAATTCCTGGGCGCTCGTGGGTGCTTTTGGGGCGTGTCGCGTCGGCCTCCGGGACAGTGAACCCGCCCAGAACGACCCGACGAACCTGCAAGAGGCTCCCGAGAAACGCCCAAGACGGTCCTTGAGAGCGCCGAGACGGCCCATTAGAGCATAAACACAACCCGCGACGGACCCAAGTCGGCCAAAGAGGCCTCCTGATCCGCCATACGAAGGGTCCAAGAGGCCGCCCAAGAGCGCTCCAAGAGGCTCAAATCCTTGAATTTCTCCATTGGCTTTTGACGACTTTGAGCGTTCTCGCCTTTTCAAGGTGCCGACGCTACAAGGCGGCCCGAGAGGCCCCGAAGACCGCGAGAGCACCAAGATGGCCTAACAGGCCACCGAAACGACCCAGGAAGCTTCCACGACGGGCCAAGACGGCCACAAGAGGGCCCCAAGAGAGGTTCAAAGGGGGAACACGAACTGACATTTCGAGCCCTGCGCCCCAACATGACCCCCGAGACCGTCAATCGGCCCTCCAGCAAGCCTAACTGGGAACCCGAGATGCCCCCAGAGAGGCACCAGGGAGGCCTCCAAGACGCCGCCCAGAGGCCCCCCGAAGGCCCGCAAGAGCCCTCCCGAACGCATCCACGACCCAAGCACGGTGGAGGGATGGACCAAAAGCCATTAGATACATGTGCCAACTTGTGCATGATAAAGGCTCAGGAATAACGCCCTCATCGTCGTGGCAACAGCCTCCGTATAGACGCGGGAATGATCTTCTTAGTGGCGAGGGAATGATACCCCGATCGTCCGATTTGCTGAACGGTTGTTCGAGGCCCTCTGCTCTGGCGCCCCTTAGACGGTCAAAAGGCGGCTCAATACTCAATACCTCTCGAGGAGGCTCCCAAATTGTATGATCGGTGTAAGAAGAGGCCCATCCGCCTCCAAGCCATCCCGCAGCTAACAACGAGCCGCTCACTTGCCAGCCCCCATCCATCCCTTCCAGCTGTGGCTGAGGGCCCTGGCCCCCATCAGCGACAGGCTCGGCAGAAGGAGAGAACTGTCTGCCCAGTTCCGCCCGCTCGAGGCCCAGAAGAGGGAAGGAGGGGAGTGCCCGAGCCAAGCGAGCAAGCATCGAGCCCAGTATGTCAGAGCCTGAGCCCAAGCCACCCACCAGCCAGCCCATTTCCTAGCCACCCCCCTGCCATCTCCCCATCCATCCCGCCAACCACCCCACGGCAACCTTCCAGCCATCCCCAAGCTGCCCCCCAAGCCATTTCCTCAGCCATCCCCTCAGCCACTCCGAAGGCCCCCTCCCCGAGGAGAGGAAGCGGGGTATGGAAGGAAAAATTGGGTTATTTGATCCGAGGGATGCCTCCAGGGCGCGGGAAAGCGCGTAAATGAGCATGCCGGCGTGTCTGATGTGGGATTGTCACCCAAATCTTTCAGGGGGCGCTTCCCGTATTGATGAATCAAGGGTGAAGGGATTTGGGACGGGATGGTGGAATGTATCATCGTTGACGTGTTCACGGTCTACTCCTCCTCCTCCTCCTCCTCCTCCTCCTCCTCCTCCTCCTCCCTCTCCTCTCTCCTCCTCCCTCTCCTCCCTCTCCTCTCCTCCCTCCTCCTCCTCCTCCTCCCTCCTCCTCCTCCTCCTCCTCCTCCTCCTCCTCCTCCTCCTCCCTCTCCTCCTCCTCCTCCCTCTCCTCCTCCTCCTCCTCCTCCTCCTCCCTCTCCTCTCTCCTCCTCCCTCCTCTCCCTCCTCCTCCCTCCCTCCTCCTCTCCCTCCCTCCCTCCTCCCCCCTCTCCTCCTCCTCCTCCTCCTCCTCCTCCTCCTCCTCCTCCTCCTCCTCCTCTTTCTCCTCCCCCTCCTTGACCCTCCTCAACTATCCCACTTCCCTCTCGGAGAACACCAGGAGCCGATCGGTGACGGAAGGAGCGCTGCTGGAAGCAACAGGATGTCAGAGTTGTGGTTTTGCTCGCGCTCGCGGCCAGAATGCGTCCTACAGCCAGTCCTGTACACATGGCAGAGGTGACACTGCGTGCGCGAACCTTTTGGCAAGAGCCGGCTAAACGCAAGGGTGACCCTATGCATGAATGCCGGTTGGCGCGCGCCTTGCCGATCGTTGCGCGCGACGTGACCTGCGTGATCGGGTTCCCTCCCCCCCCGCCCGCGCCACCCGAAGACCGCGCACCAAAGGTCACTCAGGCGAGGGGTCGATCTCACGTGTGGCCGCAAAGGGCACCCCGCAGGTTCTGCCCCTGGCAAGCTGTACGCCTGTACGCCTGCTGCCTGGATGCTCCGATCATCCAGGATTCTCTGCCGCTGGCCTGCCTGGATGTTCCCATCGTCCTGGCCGCAGCTGCGCCGCGCTGCGGCTGGTAGGTGCTGGGCCCGAGCTTCCTGTGATGCCCGCAACCCAGATGTCTCATCTTCCATCTCCCCTCGCTCACTCGCCTTCCTATCCCATCCTCTGCCCTCCCTCGTCATTCGACTTCCTCCCCCTCCCATTATTCTCCCCTGCTTCCTCCCTGTTTCCTATCAATTCATTACCCTCCTGCGTTCCATATCCTCCTCGGTCCTAGTAGCGCTCCTTCAGGCAGCTGCAAAAAACCGTAGCGGGCTAGCGAGCTCCTCCTACTGCACAGTGTCACGGTGCCTGGCCTTCTCCTCCGGCGTTGCCTCTGGGGAGCTACATGGGAAGACGGTACACGGACCCCCCAGCCCCCAGCGCGGCCTTCACAAGGCTTCAGCGGAAACTCACAAGGCCGATGGCCCCCTGCTGCTCGTCGTCGTCATCGTCGTTTTCCTCCTCCTCGTCGTCGTTTCCCTCCTCGTCGTCGTCGTCCTCCTCCTCCTTCTCCTCCTGCACCTTCAACTCCCAGGCATAGCGCCCGCAGGTGGGCCAGCTTTCCCGACGGAGCAAAGCAGCCGATGCTGACAGAGAGCAGCAGCAAGAAGCGGCTGCCGAAACCGAAGCCGACAGCCTCGTTCCGCTTGCAGCAGAAGCCGCCGCGGGATACTCGGTACTCGGGGATGGCCGAGGTGGAAGAGCTGACTACCTACCAGACCACCCCAACCCAACCCGAAGACCCGAATTTCGGGTTGGGGGGGTAAGGGTTCCATCTGTGCTTTTTCAATGTTCCCCGACCCCCCCCCACTGAAAATGGAGGGCAAATTGAGGCCTTCGGGTTGGGTTGGGGTGGTTTGGTGGGTGGTGAGGTCAGCACGCCAAAGCAGTGTGCCGGGTCACGGCAGGGAAGCCGACGAGGGAGCACCTGTGGCACGCCGCGACGCGGCTCACACACGCAGGCGAGCCTCCCGCGGGACGCGCGGGCACGATGGGCTGCAGCATTGACATCCCCTGGAAAAGTGTTTTTTTCTATATGTTCAACTTGTTTTTGTTATATTTTTCTTTAGATTTTAACTTTGAAAAAAAAGGCTACGAAACAAAAAAAAAAAAAAAAGGAGAAGGAGGGGAGACAACGACACGCATGCTTCAGACCACCAGGTGGCTCCCAGACGTACTGCGTCATCTCCTGCACGTCCTGCGCCCATTGCTGCCGAGGCCGTCCGCGACACGGCTCAGCGCTCGAAAATCCTCCCAGGGGGCGAGCAGCCCGCGTCGACCTGCAGCGGATGCCTCTACCGCAGGTCCAGGTCCGCGTCGGCCTCCGTCGCGAGATCGCTTCAGGAGGTGTCAATCGCGTGGGGAGCGAGCATGGTGTTCGCGACGAGCGAAGAACTGTCGCGCGCAGTCGTGCGCATGCGGTCGGGAACTTTTGGATAGCGCGTCGCCATGGGGGCCCAAACGACACGCTATGCCCTGCGAGCGGTCAGCGTGTCGCTCCGCTCCGCGGGGCGGGAGGCTCAAAAAGGCTCCGGACATTGACGCCTGGAGACCGCAATGGGGACAACGTGCGGCACCGAAGCGTGGTGGGCCAGAACAGGCGGAGCGACACGCTGTCCCAAAGTTCCCGACTTTGTGGGACGGGAGAGACAAACTACCGAGCACTTGCGGTGTCAAGAGGCGGGGTGCGCGACTGCGGGCCGATGCGTCATCTGAATTGGCAATTTTCCTTTGCAAAAGCTGGGCCGCGACCTGGCGGTGGCATGTAGCAAACAACCCGCTACAAGCGAGGGGACGTTACTCATGCCGATTAGGTGTTACCCCCGCGGCTGTCATGTCATACCAACCAAACGGGAAACAATCGTCTTTGTCTTGTTGCTGAAGTTACGCCGTTGTCGCACTTTCTGTAGTTTGTACCTCCGCGTCGATGTCACAACGAGTGCCCTGCCATGCCAATGGCAGTTGGTTCCCTGGCTCCCGTGCGCTGTCGTAGGCGCTCGATCGTGCCTGGACCAGGTGAAGTCCTGCGCAAGCCTTTCTGGATGGGCTTGCGGAGATCAAGCAGATGGGTGGAGACTGTGCGCTTCTTAGGCGCGTCCATTGGGACCCTAGGTTGTCGCGCACCGTCGGCTCCCGACGAAGCCATCGGATATGACGCGAGCTCAACTTTTGCAAATGTCCTAAGGTTGTGGACCGGGAAATGCCTCCATGTTAGGCTTGGGGATGTCGTCTTCGTGGTGCCAGACCCCTCCTCTTCCTCCTCTTCCTCCTCCCTCCGCTCTTCTTCTTGCTTCGTCCCTCCTTCGTCGCTCCTCCGTCCGCCTCCTCCATCCTCCTCCGCCCTCCGTCCTCCGTCCTCCTCCTCCTTGTCGTTTTCGTTATCCTCCCTCCTCCTTTTCCCCCCGAGCCTTGCACTCATTACCCCAATGGCCAGGCTTGCCGCACTCGCGGCAATTGCCAAATGCCTTCGTCCTGCCCATGCCCTTGCCCAGCCCCTTGCCGATCCCGCGGCTCTGCAGGACAGCGCAGTCGCAGCACTGCTGGGTGCGCAAGCCGCGCCAGTCCGAAGGCTGCAGTCGGCCCTTCCCCGCCCTCGACATCGGCTTGCAGTTGGAGCAGAAGAAGACCTTGGGCGACCGAGGGAACACGGATCACTGTTGGCCCGTGGTACGACATGGGGGGTCCTCACATCCCCTCCTCCTCCTCCTCCGCCTTCTACCCTTCTTCCACCTCCATCTATATTACTTCTAGATAACTCCGTATGACCACCAGACGTGTCGGTAGGGCGGGCCGGGCGTTTCGCCTGAGACTTCCTCCCTGCTAGCGATCCCCAAACCTGAAAAAAAGACCGACACTTAGACGGATGGAGGATGAAGCATGTGGCTCTCGCCTCAGCATCGCGCACATTCGTCTGAATAGGTTCCATCAATTACACCGGTGGAGACGGGCCGTTCTCAACATGTGGCTCCGCTTTATCGCCGCGCACCCTCGTCTAAACAAACACGCGCTTCTTAAGGTTGCACGGATGGATGGCGGCTCCTTTTCAAGATGTGGTTCTCGCCTGAGCGCCGCGCACACTTGTCTTCTATATGTATATATCTAGAGAGAGAGAGAGAGAGAACACATACATATATGTATCCAGTAAGTACTTAGACGGGAAGATAGGGTGATGTTCAAAATGCGGTCAACGCCTGGGCGCCGCGCGCATTCGTCCTAAGAGTGTCCAACACTTGCACAGGTGCAGGACGGTTCCTTTTCAACATAAATATGTCGCATACGATTTGCTTGATTGACCGGTACGATCATGAATTTAAACATGGTCAAGGGCTACTCGGATGGATGACGGCTGTTTTTCAAATCAGGGACCTCGCTTAAGACTGTATTTTGCTTCATGGCCAAACTCTTTTGGATAGCATTGGATTGAGGGCGCTTCTTTTTCGAACCGGGGCTATCGCTGCACTCTTCCTGGGGCTCTCTGATCCTACTTCGCCGCCGTCTTTGAAAGGCAGAAGCATGGATGGCAACTCCTTTTCAAGATGGGGTTATCACCTGAATTATAGAGCCATGGCGCTCTCGTCTTGCAAGGGGGCACTCCTGCAGAGAAAATCATACAGCATGTATTATGGTAAGGGCGTGTGAGGGGGACCTGGAAAAGGTGGGCGTAACTCTGGCCCTCCTCCTCCCGCACATCCGGCGCAATATGCATTCCAAAAAAATCCTGATGGAATGTCCTGGCACTTCTCGGAATCCGCCGATCCAGCGTGCGAGTTTGTGAGAACGTGGGCTTGAGCTCGCTCAAGCTTCGCTCTGGAGAGGGGAGGGGGGGACGAATTCCGACGGAATTCAGTGAGCGCACAAGCTCTGGAGAGGAGGGGGGTGGGGGGACGCTTCGCTCTGGAGAAGGGGGGGGACGAATTCCAACGGAATCCAGTGAACGCACAAGCTCTGGGGAGGGGGGGGGACGAATTCCAACGGAATTCACTGAACGCACAAGCCCGGGGGGGGTACACATTCCAACGGAATGCACTGAACGCACGAGCTCTGGAGAGGGGGGGGGGCAGGTTCGCTTCGCTTGGGAGAGGGGGGGGGGGGGGGGCTGACGCCATTCAGGAGGCCCAGGAGGGAGGAGGGGGGGGCTGACGCCATTCAGGCCGGGAAAGAGGAGGGGGGGAACGCCATGGGGAGGAGGGAGGAGGGGGGGGGGGGGGGGGGCTCACGACGCCATCAGGCCCGAGAGGGAAGAGGGGGGGGGGGGGGGCTTCGCTCTGTCGGGGGGGAGGGGGGGGGGCTGACGCCATTCAGGCCCGGGAGGGAGGAGGGGGGGGGGGGCTGACGCCATTCAGGCCCGGGAGGGAGGAGGGGGGGGGGGGGGGCTGACGCCATTCAGGCCCGGGAGGGACAAGGGGGGGGGCTTCGCTTTGTCGGGCGAAGGAGGGGGGGGGGGCTGAGGGCTGTGTGTGGGGGACGCCATGGGCCGCCATGGCTGACGGGCCCGGGAGGAGGAAGGAGGGGGGGGGGGAAGGGGGGAACGCCATGGGCAGGAGAAGGGGGGGGGGGAACGCCATGGCTGACGCCATTCAGGCCCGGGAGGAGGAAGTCGGGGCGAGGGGGGGGGAGGAGCTGACGTCATGGCTGACGCCATTCAGACCCGGGAGGGGGATCTGGAGGGGGGGAGGGAAGGAGCCCTGACGCCATGGCTGGCGCCATTCAGGCCCGGGAAGGAGAAGTCCGAGGGGGCGGGGGCTGACGCCATGGCTGACGCCATTCAGGCCCGGAAGGCGGGAGGGGACATCCATGAGTTTGGCTGTTCACGCGAGATCGTCACTTTCGAATATCCGACGGTTGCCCAAGCGAGTTCAACATCTCTATCTTATGAGGAGGTCTCGAGCGAGTGCTCGCCTTTTAAACATAGAAGGTCCTCCGTTGCAAGCAGAATCGGTAGCACCCCAGATCGGCGGCACTGGCCGGAGGCCACTACAATATCGCCGACATAGGTAGCCAAAAAGTCTTCTTGCCGTTTGGAATTGCGGCCCCCAGAATGACCTTTTCACGCATACATCACCCTGACGAAAGTTTATTCCAATGTGCCTTCGCCAATAGCGCATCAACGCGGAGTAGTTCGGAGTAGAAATGCTCCAACTACTCCGCGCGTGGGCGCATCATGCTCGATAACTATACGGTTTGGAGCGGAGTAGTTTCCAATTCAGTTTGGGGGTCACAGAACTACAAGCATTAAGCGAATCAGAAACTACTCCGCCGAAAGACGCAGTCACCAATTCATGTTAGGAATATTGAGAGGGATCGGAAGTATCTACATCATGGCAAATTGAAGAACTGTTGTCCCGGTTTTGTGCTGTTGCAACTGTTGTGAATTCTCGTGACGAGGCGGATAACGTGTCGTGGCTGTTCAACCCTCCCTCGGCCAACAGTCCCGCCCCTGTTCGACTCGCTTGCAATATTTTCCCTGCGATGCGTCAAATGTCTGGTCCCCCTCCTCCTCCTCCTCCTCCTCCTCCTCCTCCTCCTCCTCCTCATCATCATCATCATCATCACCACCACCACCACCATCATCATCATCATCATCATCATCATCATCACCATCATCCTCATCATCCTCATCCTCATCCTCATCCTCATCCTCATCCTCATCCTCATCCTCATCCTCATCCTCATCCTCATCCTCATCCTCATCCTCATCTTCATCCTCATCCTCATCCTCATCCTGCTCCTGCTCCTGCTCCTGCTCCTGCTCCTGCTCCTGCTCCTGCTCCTCCTCCTCCTCCTCCTCCTCGGCCGTCTCCTCCTCGTCCGCCTGTCTCTCGCTGTTGGCATCGGTGTCCATCCTTTGACGTTGCCACCGTCGTCCGCCTCGTTCTCGTCCTCTGGGCCACCCCGAAATTTCAACGCAGCCGTCGGACCCCGGGCCACCGCGCTCTCACCTCCTTCTCGGCGCGGTTCTGGAGCTCCTCGGGAAGGGCGAAGAAGAAGAAAAAAAAAGAAGAAGAAGAATAGTGGAATCCCACCAACCCTCTGGGCGTAGGTGGTCTCACGGGTTCTTTCTCTCCTCTTCCAGAGCCCTCGTCCCTCCAGGGAAGGGTACCATCCCCCTCCCCTCCCTGACGTTATTTTGGAGGGGGGACGGAGGGGTTAGAGCGTACAATATGGCCTCGCCGAGAAGGGCCTCCTGGGGGGGGGGCTACTTACGGACCCCCGCCTCCATCGATCGATCTCCTTCAAAAGGACCCCCAGAGCTCCCAAGATGTCCCCCAGTAGGTTCCAAGACGGCCCCTAGAGCCCTGGAGGGCCCCTAAAGCCCCCAGAAGAGCCCCAAGAGAACCCCAAAACCACCCGAAAGAGCCCCAAGAGAGCTCCAAAAGGGCCCTGAGAGACCCTCCAAAGCCACCCCCTTGCTCCCAGAGATCTCTCTGTTCATTCATGTCGACCGTTTTGTTTCACTGTATGTGTCCCTTCGTCCGTTTTCCCGTCAGATCTCATGGGCAGGATTTCTGAACAAGCTGGTGGGGATACTTTTTTTGGTCGGCGGCCGCTCGACAACGGTCTGGCGGCAAAGGCAATGTACGGGGCAGGCGGCACAAAGCGAATTGCACAACAAGCGTGCGGCTGCACATGCACTGAACAAAATGCTCTGCATTCAGAATCAGAAGGAGAACCGAGGGCTGTACAGGCGTAGCAGGCTGAACCACACGGCGCCCAGACCTCAGTAATCCGCCTCCCAGTGCCAGGTGGAGCCATGCGGCTGTGCCCAAGGCGCAAATGCGATGCCGATCCCTGGAGCGAAGAGATCCGCAAGCGTGGGCGGCACCGCCGTCTAGTGGTGAAGCGCCTGCGCAGCCTGCCAGGGGGGGGGTCCTGCTGCCGCGGAGGCAAGTGAGAGGCCGGTGGAGTGAGTCGCCTGTGGGGCGCCAGACTCCGAACGCCCGCGACAACGTCTGCAAGCCAAGCAGCTGTCGCGGAACTGGTGCGGGCTGGTGGGGATACGCGAAGCGTCAACAACTAGAACGAACTAAGTTAAGTGCGCTCGCGTCATATCTGACATCCTGTCCCTCCCACCCATCCCTTCCCAATGCGCTGATTTTTTCCTACCCGCGGACGCGTGTCATCGCGGACCTCGAACTCCCAACAAGACTCGATTGCGACATGCGCAATCGGAAAGGGGGAGCTGAGAGGGAGGACAAGGAGGAGGGAGGAAGGAAGAGGACGAAGACGAATATAAGCAGCGGGAGCTTGAGTGGAAGGAGCGGGAGGAGCAGGAGGACCAGAGGAAAATGGAAGAGAGGAAAGGAGGGGGGGGCGACAACGATGAGGACGGACTCGGATCCAGACAAATGGCCCGCGCTGAGGCGAGAGTGACATTGTGATCGACGGGTGAACGGCACCGATCCGAAAATGAGGCCCACGCTGCAGCGGGAGCACTATTTCGAAGCACCGAAAACAGTCGGTTTGTAAAATTACCCGAGACGTACCTAACCTTTTCTCCACGCGAGGCGACCATTTGCATGAACGCACCACTAAAAAACAACCTGCTGAGAGATATGCGGCACTCTCAAAGTATTCGCCTAGCATTGCCGGGCCACGCGAGTCGCGCACCGCGCAGGAGTGGGCCACTCCACTGAGGACAGCGCCGTGCGCTACGTGACGTTCCGACGCCTTGCGCTCCGTGATGCAACAGCGTCGCACGCTAAATGTCGCGATGTTGCCACTCGCCATGTGGGCGTCCTGCGCTCCGCCGCACCTTCTAGGAAGCCACACAAATGGCAACGGTTGCGCAATTCTCAGCCCCCAAGGGAGCCGCGAAGTCTCAAATGATCTGCGCTGCCCTCACCTCCGCCGTACCTCCCAAGAGCTCACGAACGTGGCGGCAACTGCAAAATTCGCAGCCCCCACGGGAACCGCGAAGTCTCAACTGACCTGCGCTACACGCACTTCCACCGTGTCTTCCAGGAGACTGCGAAACTGGCGACAATTGCGTAGTTCGCAACTTCTCCAAGAGCCGCGAGGTCTCAGAGTGATCTGCGCTGTCCTCATCTCCGCCGCGCCTCCCATGAGCCCACGAAAGTAGCGGCGTTTGCGCTGTTCGCAGATCCTCCCATGGGGCAGCGAAGTCTCGAAATGATCTGCGCTGCCTTCCAATCCGCTGGACCTCCCAAAAGTCCACGAAAATGGCGACAATTGCGCAATTCGCAACCACCCACGGAACCGCGAGGTCCCGTCTGGATGCGCGTACACACCCACTCCGCTGGACCTCCCAAGAGCCCACAAAAGTGGCGACACTGCGCAATTCATAACCATCCAGGTAACCGCGAAGTCTCGTCTGGATGCGCGTGCACCTCCACTCCGCTGGACCTGCCAAGAACCCACAAATATAGCGACACTTGCGCAATTCGCGGCCACCCAGGGAGCCGCGAGGTTTCGTCTACATGCGCGTACACCTCCCCCTCCACCCTACTGGACCTCCCAAGAAGCCTACGAACACGGCGACGATGCGCAGTTCGCGGCCACCCAGGGAGCCGCGAAATCTCGTCTGGATGCGCTTGCACCTCCACCTCCCCAGAACCCACGAACGCGGCGACAACTGTGCAATTCGCAACCATGGAGCCGCGAAATCTCGTCTGGATGCGCGTACACCTCCACTCCGCTGGACCTCCAGGGGGCCCACACAATTGGCGACTGTTGCACAGTTCGCAGCCTCTCAGGGAACAGCGCCGGAGGAGGGAGGAAGAGGGGGAGGAGGAGGAGGAGGAGGAGGAGGAGGAGGAGGAGGAGGAGGAGGAGGAGGAGGAGGAGGAGGAGGAGGAGGAGAAGGAGGAGGAGGAGGACGAGGAGGAGGAGGAGGAGGAGGAAAGGAGGAGGAGGACGAGGAAGAAGAGGTGGAGGGGGAGGAGAGGAGAGGAGGAGGAGGAGGAGGATGAGGAGGAAGAGGAGAAGGAGGAGGAGGGAGAGAGGAGAGAGAGGAGAAGGAGGAGGAGGAGGAGGAGGGGGAGGAGGAGGAGGAGGAGGATGAGGCTGAGGCGGAGGCGGAGGAGGAGGAGTAGGAGGAGTAGGAGTAGGAGTAGGAGTAGGAGTAGGAGGAGGAGGAGGAGGAGGAGGAGGAGGAGGAGGAGGAGGAGTGGAGACCACGGGGCTCTACTCAAAACAAGAATCCAGCAGAGGAGGGTTGGGAACCATCAAAAGAGCCATACGAACACGTTTGAGGAGCAAGAGTTTGGCCCTGAACTGTGGGGGAGGCGAGGTCTTGAGCGAGCCAACTATTGATGGGGCCCCTGGCCAGCCTCGCGCGCACCTCGTTCCCTCTCGCGTTCCTTGCCCTCCGAGTGGGTGGAATGACCACTGGCTCACTGCTCGTGTCACGGCCTTGTGTGTGCCTTGTGATCCACATTTCAATGACGTTGTGGTCGACGCGGGATGGCTCGGGGACGAGTGGCGGCTGTTCCATATCTATGCGGTGTGACTCCTCCTATTGTTGCCCCTTCTACTTCTGCATGCTGCTGCTCCTGCTCGTCCTCCCTCCCCTCCCCCTCCCCCTCCCTTTCCCCTTCCCCCCTCACCCGTCTCCTCCTCCTTCTCCGGTCCTTTCCTTTATTAATAACTCTTCCCTGTCGCACCCCGAGGCTGGTCGAAAGGGCGGTCCAGGCCTTTCGCCTGAGACTTCACCAATTATGACCCCGAAGCTTAACACATTACAACAGTTTCACACATTGAGGGCGGTGGTGTTCAACATGTGGTTCTCGCCTTAGCGCCGCGCACATTCGTCTTCAAAAATGCAAGAACTTCATGAATCGAGTGCGGGCGTTTTTGAAACTGTGGCTCTAGCCTTAGCGCCGCGCACATTCGTCTTTAAAAATGCAAGAACTTCATGGATTGCGTGCGGGCGGTTTTGAAACTGTGGCTCTAGCCTTAGCGCCGCGCACATTCGTTTTGAACATTTGCAAGACTGTCACGGATTGAGGGCAGTTCGTTTTCAACATGTGGCTCTCGCATTAGCGCCGCGCACATTTCTTTCAACAACTTGCACGAGTGCAAGGATTCCCATTGTCAACGTATCAGAAATTGCGTTCTGGAAGGATTCAGGTTTCTGAGGGTGCAACAGTTTTGTTGATTCGCGGTGTTGAAGTCCCCATAATGCTGTTCTGGCACGATTCAGGATCGTCAAATCGCAAAAGTCAGGTTGATCCGTGGCGTTGGAATCCCGAGACTGGTGTTCTGGCATGCTTCAGAGTCTTCAAACGGCTCTCTCCCAACGAGGCAGGTCCACCAGTGGAAATGAACCACTGTATGGAGCCTATGAAGAGGGAGCTTGGAGGGAGGGCTTCTTCCAACATCGTTGATGAGTCTTGAGTTTACCCTGGTCCTCCTCCTCCTCCTCCTCATCCTCTTCGTTCTTCTCCTCCTCATCCGAACCAACGTGTGGGATAGGTCACATCTCAGGATTCATTGACCGTGACCGAGCGATCGACGAGGGTAAGTAGGGAAAAGAAGGATAAAGGAGGAGTAGAAGGCAAAGGAGGAAGGCTGAGGAGTGCGAGCGGGACGAGGAGGGGGGATGGATGGACGGGGGCGACCAGGAGGAGGGGACGAGGAAAACAAGGAGGGGGGAGGACAAGGACGACGATTGAAAACATAGCGGGGAATGATGGGACGGAGCGGGACGACGGACGGGCTCCATCCGCCCTCCACCTCCCATCCTCCTCCTCGCTTCCCCTCGGGGAGCCTCCTCGATCCTTCCCCCGTCTTCTCCACCCATCCACCCCCATCCGTCCTCCTTCTTCACTTTCACCTCCCCGCCATCCCCCGCCCGCGGGGGGAGAGCGGGGGGGAAGGTCGGGGAGGACGAGGACGCGGAGGGGAGGCCGAGGACGCGGAGGAGACGGGGGGGGGGCGCGGGGGGGGCGAGGGGGTAAGGAAAGGTCGGGCAGGACGAGGACGCGGAGGGAGGACACGCGGAGGAGAGCGGGAAAGAATGGCTGGGGAGCTGGGGGAGGCGGGGGGGACAAGGGTGCCTGCCCCGGAAAACCCAGCCCCGAGTAAAACCACAACGACGTTCTCATGAAAACCAGTCTCCCTCGGCGACATCGCATCACTCTCTCCCTCTCCCCTCTTCCTCCTCCTCCTCCTCCTCCTCCTCCTCCTCCTCCTCCTCCTCCTGCCCCACCCCCTTCTCTTCTTTCTGGGGGGGACCACCCCCCCTCCTTCTCTTCTTTCTGGGGGGGGGGAGGGCGGGGACGAGGGTGGGGGGTGCGGGGCGGTGTCCGCGGGCTCCTCCACTGGAGGCAGCTCAGGCCCGGGCGGCCGCCGCGCGCCCGCCGGCTCCTTGCCCTCCTCCTCGTGGTCCTCCGCCGGCGGGGGGAGGAGACAGGACAGGGAGGAGGAGAGGGATGGGGCGGGGGAGGAGGAGGAGGAGGAGGAGGAGGAGGAGGAGGAGGAGGAGGAGGAGGAGGAGGAGGAGGAGAGGGATAGGGCGGGGGAGGAAGGATGGGGAGGACGAGGAGGGAAACAATGAGGATGAGCAGGACGAGGGACAAAGGACAATCAAGGTCTAGCAACCGACGGGACTGACGCTAGCCGCCAGGACCGAGGAGGCCATGCCTCATGGGGGCAGCGCAGGAAGGCCCGCGCCCGCCCCGATAAGGAGAAATAATCACAATAGCTATAGCTATGTTTAGACCGGCAGCGGCCGCTGTCGGGCTTGCGAAGTCTGCCCCACATGGGCAAAGCCCGCGGCGACACCGACAGACTGGCCGCCTCCGTACGAACATGGACAGCTCGTCCCCACTGTTCTCGTCCCCATCTCGGTCCTCCTGGTTATCACCACCCCACCACCGCCCCCCGCCTTCCTCAACCGTCCCTCGCTACCTCCCAACTCTTCCCGTCCTCCCCCTCCGCGCAGGGTCCTTAGGCTTCCAATGGGGAAAAGACTTTCAAACATTACCTTGGCGAAAGACCCAACCATATGCAGCTGTGCGTACCGCAAATGTGAATATCTTCTTCGGTAGCGATCCCTCAGGGGCCACGAAACGCATGAAGGCTGTGCCGGGGCCTTCGGTGGAACTCCCTGTGGGGCCACGAAACGTGCAATGGGTGTGCCGACATTGGTGCTCTGGGCGCATTTGAACGCAGCCACCGGGGCCTTCGGCAGAGCTCCCTGTGGGGCCACGAAACGTGTCACGAAACGTTTGAGGAGTGTGCCGAAATGGGTGCGGTGAGCGCATGCGAACGCAGCCACTGGGGCCGTCGGTGGGGCTCCCTGTGGGGCTACGAAACGTGTGAGGGGTGTGCCGAAATGGGTGCGGTGGAAGCATGCGAACGTAGCCATTGGGGCTTTCGGTGGAGCTCCCTGTGGGGCCACGAAACGTGTGAGGGGTGTGCCGAAATGGGTGCGGCGGGCGCATGCGAACGCAGACACTGGGGCCTTCGGTGGAGCCCCCTATGGGGCCACGAAACGTGTGAGGAGTGTACCGAAATGAGCGCGGCGGGCGCATGCGAACGCAGCCACTGGGGCCTTCGGTGGAGCTCCCTGTGGGGCCACGAAACGTGTGAGAGGTGTGCCGAAATGGGTGTGGTGGAAGCATGCGAACGTAGCCATTGGGGTTTTCGGTGGAACTCCCTGTGGGGCCACGAAATGTGTGAAGGGTGTGCCGAAATGGGTGCGGTGGGCGCATGCGAACGCAGCCACTAGGGCCTTCGGCAGAACTCCCTGTAGGACCACGAAACGTGTGAGGAGTGTGCCGAAATGGGTGCGGTGAGCGCATGCGAACGCAGCCACTGGGGCCTTGGGTGGGGCTCCCTGTGGGGCCACGAACCTGTGAGGTGTGTACCGAAATGGGTGCGGTGGGCGCATGCGAACGCAGCCATTGGGGCCTTCCGTGGGGCTCCCTGTGGGGCCACGAGACGTGTGAGGGGTGTGCCGAAATGGAGAGGAGAGGAGAGGAGAGGAGAGGAGAGGAGAGGAGAGGAGAGGAGAGGAGAGAGGGCGGCGCTCCTCTTGGAGGAGGGAGGAGGGGGGGCAGCGGGAGGAAGGACGCGGGCGCTGTCTGTTCAAAACGAGGACCCAACACCACAGGATGGTTGGGAAAAAACCTTCACGAACATCTGAGCTCTGAACGACCCGGCGACCGAGTCGATCACGTTCAGCCTGCGCAGCGAAGGAACGGATCAGGAGACGAGAACGGAGGCAGGAAGCAGGACAAAGAGGGAATGACAGAAGGCGGAGGAGGAGTGAAAGGGGAATCAGAAAAAGACGAGGACGACCAGCTCATTGGCCCTGAATGGCAACTCCCCTGACGGTCCTGCGCTGTCATCCGCATGATCGTCAAGCGAAGCTCATGCGCACTATATTCATTCCTCTGAGTTTTCTTCAAGATGGCTATCGGGGAGCATACCTTGCCATTGCACTTCGTAATGTAGTCGCCAACCTTGACAGACATGCTTGGCCGCTTAGCGTTCCAATCACTCACCAGTCCCTCCTCCATCACGGCAGTGATGCGAAGTACAGTGTCAAGATCGTCAGCCTCGAGACCAAGCTCCATATTGTGCTCCTTGGGGGGCTGGAACTCCTCCTCCTCCACCTCCTTCTTCTCCTCCTCCTCCTGCTGCTGTTCCTGCTCCTCCTCCGCAACATCATGTTATTGTTACTATTATTAATAATATTATTATTATTATTATTATTAGTAGTAGTAGTAGTAGTAGTAGTAGTAGTAATATTATTAGTATAAGTATTACTATTACTATTATTATCATTATCATTAGTAAAATTATTAGTATTATTATTATTATTATTAGTATTAGTAATACTATTAGTATCATCATCATTATTATTATTGTTATTATTATTACTACTATTATTATTAATAGAATTATTATTATTAGTAGTAGTAGTATTAGTACTACTATTATTATTATCCCTCCTCCTCCTCCTCCTCCTCCTCCTCCTCCTACTCTCGCACCTCCTGCTCCGCATCTTACTACTCCTCCCACGCTCATCACTCGCTTCTCCTTCTACTTCCTCCTGCTCCTGCTCCTTCTCCGCTCCTGCTCCTGCTCCTGCTCCTCCTCCTCCCTCTTCTATGGAGGACCTTGGTAAGGTCGATCTCGAAGGTCATGTCCTCCAGGGGGAGGAATAGCCCCCGCCCGCCCCTCTCACAAGAGTGAATACAAACCTTCCCTCACCTCTTTCGCTTTCCCCTTCGTCAGCCCGACCCCGCAGGGCGACGCTGGGACTTCCCGTCCTCCTCCTCCTCCTCCTCCTCCTTCCCCTCTCCTGCTGCTCCTCCTCCCCTTGCTCCTCCTCCTCCTCCTCCTCCTCCTCTTCCTCCTCCTCCTCTTTCTCCTCTTCCTCATCTTTCTCCTCCTCCTCCTCCTGAAGTCTTTTCGGGTGGGTGGTATGAGGTGGCCGGGACCGACGTTGGGGGTGGAGAGAAGGGCCCTAAAAAGGCCCTCTGAGGCCCTTTGTTGTGCCAGCTGGCGCCCAAACAGTGATCCTGAAGGGGATCTTTTCTTCACCCCCCGATCAGGTCATCCCTCATTACCACCCGCCTGTCGTTTGGGAGTGGCCAAATCCGGCATCAAGTGGCCAGCCCGGTTCTTGCAGCCGTCACCAAACCTGCCCCCGGGCGGGACAGGCATGCAAAGAGGCGCGGGCGCAGGACCTTCGACACCAGCGCAAGTGGCAAGATAGCAACATTCGCATCTCTGCCAGCGTTCCCTACAAAATACTGTTCAATTGATTGTTCGACATATGCGCTTGCTGTAGGTCTCATGTTGCTTAATCGTATTGGGCATTAAACACCCGACGCTCCTCGTCAGAAGTTCACCCGCTCCAGCTTCCAGATGCGCACCCGAGAGACCTCCGAGAGGGCGCTGGGAGAGCCAAACTTGCCTTCCAAAGGATTCTCGCGTGTTCTCGCATGCTTTTTCGGGCTTCTCGGGGCCCGCTGGAGGAGGTGCACACAAGCAAGATGCGCAGTGGCAACGAACACGCGAGCAAACGCGCGCGATCGGACAATCTGGGCTGGCAGAATGAGCGAAGACCCGGTACGGCGTGTGAGATCCGCCGCATGGTCTGCAAGGAATGCTTTCTGCAACTCCTCTCACCAGCGCGCTTTTCATACCTACCTTGGCCTCTGAGCCCTCACAACCCCTCCTAGGGTCCTTCCCGCGGCTCGCTCACTCCGCCGGCCCGAGGGCCCGGGCTTCGGCTGGGGCGCCCTCTGGCCACCACTTCCGTCCAAAAGGGTCCTTCCCTCCACGTGCTGGGCTTCCGGGCGCCACCAAGCCCTTTTCAGAGATCTTTCCGAAAGCCTACTGGGCTGGGTTGGACATGACCGTCCTTCGGGCCACCTCGGGCTGTCCCGGATGCCTATCCACCTCTGCTCGAATCACATACTCCAGAATACCCGAACTAGCAAAAAACATAGTAAGCAGCAGAAAATGATGAAGATTCTGGACTTCTTGCGCTTCTCCGCGGGCCTCTCTTCGAGCTCCTGTGCATCTCCGCGGGTGGGAGGCTGCGCCAACTAAGACTTCAGCCGCAGTGTTGTGGCACACACACACCATTACAACGAGCAAGATATTCAGCAAACAACGATGATGTTGCTGGTGATGCTGCTAATATGAATGATCAGGTTAATCGTAAAGTTACTGGTAATGCGGTTGCTAAATCGAATGCGAATGATAATGCTAATGTTGCTGATGATGATGCTGACGATGACGATGATGATGATGATGATGATGATGATGATGGTGATGGTGATGATGGTGATGATGGTGATGAAGGTAATGAAGGTGATGCGGATAGTAGTGATGATGATGGTGATGGTGATGATGATAAATATGAAGATGGTGATGGTGATGAAGATGTTGATGATGTTGATAGTGATGATGATGGGGATGGTTATGATGGTGATGATGATGCTGATGATGATGGTGATGATGACGAGGATTATGATGATGATGATGATGATGGTTATGACGATGATGATGGTGATGATGATGGTGGTGATGATGGTGGTGATGGTGATGATGGTCATGATGATGGTACATATGAAAATGGTGATGATGGTGATGAAAATGGTGATGATGCTGATGGTGATGATGAGGAGGATGGTTATGATGATGATGCTGATGCTGATGATGATGATGATGTTGAGGGTGATGGTGCTGATGCTGAACATGGTTATGATGATGATGAGGAGGATGATGATGAAAATGATGACGATGGTAATGAATAGGATGATGATGATGCTACTGATGATGATGATGATGATGATGATGATGCTGATGATGATGATGATGATGATGATGATGATGATGATGATGATGATGATGATGATGATGATGGTGGTGGTGGTGGTGGTGGTGGTGGTGGTGGTGATGTTCCCCCCTGCACCTGCAGCTCCCGTTCACGAAGTAGCGGCACAGCGGCGGGCGCCCGTCGCCAGCGGCGCGCCGCTGGCGGCGCCTAGGTGGCGTGCTGGCCCTGCCGCAAGCGCTCCGCCCCGTGCGGGCGGCGCCCGCCTGGGGCGGCGGGCCCGCCGCACCGGCGGGGGGCGGCGGGGGCGTGCCCGCCCTGCCGCCGGCTTCCGCCACCTTTCCGGGGGCGGTGCCGAAGGGTGCGCTTCACGGCCGTACGGCGGGTTCGTGTCGTGACAACCTGCGCGCTGGTTTCTGACACCACGTGGATCGTTTAACCTTGAACGATCGGCGGCCCTCCGATCGCCAGATCGCTCCATATTGGTCAATTCAGGGCCACTGGCGGCGCTCAACGTTGAACGCTCCCGGCGGGGTCACGGCGAGGCGACGCGACGCGAACCTACCGTATGCGGTCGTACAGCCATCGTGCCAGCCACGAACAAGACCCCAGACCCAAGTCTGAGGAGCGGCCAGACAAGCCGAGCGCCTCCTGAGCCCGCAGCGGTCCTTGAGTTCAGCGTCTTGACCGCGTGCTGTCGTGAAGCGCGGTTTGCACTCGGTCGCACGATGCGGTCGCATTTTGTCCACGCCCCTTGGGCGGATTCGCACAGTTCGCACGATGCGGCTGCGTCATCATTCCGAGTGCGCTTTGCAGCGTTTTACTGAATCAACGCTTCACGGCAATGTCTTGACGGAAAATGCTGCCGAGTAGGTTGGAGGCGGCCGTGGGGTCTGCGTAGGTTGGGCCCTGAGAAAATCAGTCAGGAGAGGAGATGAATGCAAATTCGCTCAAAATCGATCCCTGGACCCCTCCCGGGGTCCATCTGGTGGAGTTTTTCACTCCAGATCCGTTTTTGGCGGTCCGGGGGCCCGAAAACGGCCCCTAGAGCTTGAAAAAGGCAAAAACCGTCCCGAACCCAGAACCTCGAACCTCCCCCCCCCTTGCTGCTCGCTGGAACCAATGCTGGGCCACCTCAGACCCCCAGCCGGCTCCAACGTGTAGGCCTTTGATGGCCCTGTCGATCGGAGGGGCGTGGGCCACCTCGGGCCCCCCGGCCGGCTGCAACGTGGAGGTTCTTGTGGGCCCTTTCGGCCGGCAGGCGGGCCATGCGATCATGATTCTGGGGGGGGGGGGCCTTGTGTGATCAAGGGCTCCCAGCTTCGCGCTTCGCGCTGCGCGAAGCGCGAATAACTTCGCGCTCTCGCGCCGCCCTCCCAAGGGGGAGAAGAGGAAGACGAGGAGGAGGGGGAGGAGGAACGAGGACCGCGAAGCGCGAAGCGCGAATAACTTCGCGCCCTCGAGGGAGCCCTTGGTGATTGTTGTTTTATGTTCGCGTCGCTGTCGGGATGTGCGGTGTCGTTGAGGAGCGCTGGGGATTCAATCGGAAAGGGTTCGCATGGTAAGCTCCACATGGATTGAGGCGCGCTGCGGGCCGCCTTCGCTGAGTTGGCTCCCGCGGCCCCAACTATCGCGACCCAAATCCAGTAAACCAATGCAGTTGTGAATTGTTCGTGAGCAGCCCTATCTGCAAACGTCACCTTCGGACTTGAGCCCGTGATTCCCAGAAACCAAGACGGCCTCTGGCCCACTCGAGCACTGCCAGTGGATTGTAATATCCGTATTGCTTGATCCTGCATCGCAATACGAAACTGAAGCGCCCAGGTCAGAAATCCCTTGGCCACTCGCTCACAGGATGGGCGCCCCTGGGGTGAATCTGGGCACCTCAGGTGCGCCAGAGCCTTCGAGATGTTTTTCTTATGTAAAGGAGGAGAAGTTTGTGGGGGGCACGTTGTGCAACGAGAACATGTCCTCTTTTGTCTGGGTCCTACAGGAAAGTTGGGTACGCATGACACATGGCGCGGTCGGCTTCGGCGAAGGCTGAATCATTTTGCACGTCGGCGTGGCCGCATGTCTTGCCAGCGTTCGGCCCTCGTGTGGCCATGGCCTCCGCGCCCGCCCCCTTTCGATCGGGGGGGGGGCGTGCCCGCCCTGCCGCTGGCCTCGGCGGGCGCCCAGCTCGCAGGGCAGCTGCGGCTGCGGCCGCGCTGCGGCGGGGCCACCTGCGGGCCCCCCAGCGGCCCTCTCGGGCGCCAGGTGGGTCAGATCGTTGTCGTTGTTGTCATCGTCGTTGATCATCATCGTTCGGGGATGGACAGACATCCCTTTAGTAAAACGTGGTTTAGTGAAAACGACCTCGGGCCCAAACCTGGCGGGCGCAAGCCTGGAAAATAACGGCCGCGGCGCCCTCTCGAGAACCGAAAACGGACAATTCACTAATCGACGTGTCACTGTTAGGAGGTCTGTCCACCCCTGAATCGTTGTCGTTTTGATCGTTGTCGTTTTATGTGTTATCATTGTCCCAGCCTCCCCTTTTTTCCCCCTTCGGGGAGGGGTTTGCCCCTCTCCCTCCCCCCTCCCCTGGAACTGAAGCGGGGATGGGGCGCGACGTGTCAGAGGGCCCCTTCTGGGCTCAAGATGGCCCCAGCAGGGCCCCAGATTGCCTGAGATGGCCTTCAGAATGGCACTCGACAGCCCAAGATGTTCGAAGATAGCTTCCAACGTGACTCTAAAAGGCCTCAAGACCGCCTCCAGACGGCTCCAAATCCGCCGACCCTGTCGACATGTTGTGAGACGCTGTTCTGTTTGCTCCGTTCTCGTCGTCGTCGCAGTCGCTGTCGCCGCTGTCCTCCACTTTCCTTAAGCCCGTCGCAGAATTCTCCTGCGCCCGTCGCAGCTTTCCCCTGCTTTCCCTGAGCACTCCTCCTCGAGCTCGCTTGCCACAACAAAACGAAACAATGTCGTTATTGAGTCGAAAGGAAACCCTTCCCTTCGTCCCTTCCCGGCGAGGGGGTGGTCCCGGAAGGAATGGGGGGGTCCTGGGTCAGAATACCATCCTCCCCCAGGGGTCACGGGGGGTCCTGGAGCCCAAAAAAGCGCCAAGACGGCCACAGAGTGCCAAGAGGACCAAGAGATTCCAGGAAGGCTCCGAATCGCCAAACGATCAATCCGAGACGCCATAGAGGGCCTCCTGACAGCCCAAGCGGCTGCCAAGACGCTCGAAGAGGCCCCCAAGAGCAGACCAGGAGGGCCTTAAAAGGCGAAGCTCAATTATGTTCTTTAGGTGTTTGAGAAATTCTGGCGTTCTCGCCTTTTCGGCTTCCCGACGCCCCAAAACGGCCCAAAATGCCGCCAATACGGGCACAAGAGGCCAACCCAGAGGTTTCCAAGACGGCCTCAAAACGGCCCAAGAGGGCCCCAAGACGGCTCTAGAGGCCTCCCAGATAGCCCAGAAGGCCCCCAAGACAGCTCCGAGAGGGTGCCCAAGCGGGAGCCAAAACGAACATTTGGAGCCCTCAGCTCCGAGAAACTCCCAGGAGGCCCCAAGAGGCCCCCAAGAGGCCCCCCCGAGGTTCCAAGAGGCACCAGGAAGCCCGCCCCCAAGAGGCTCCGAAGAGGCCCCCCAGATGCTCCGAAGAGGCCGCCAAACTGCCCCCCAGAGGCCTACGAGCGTGCTCCGAAGAGGCCCCACGAAGCATCCTTGCCCACTCTGCCCCACGTCAGCGCCGCCGCCGCCGCCTTCGCCGCCGCCTTCGCCTTCGCCGCCGCCGTTGTCGTCGTCGTCGTCGTCGTCGTCGTCGTCGTCGTCGTCGTCGTCGTCGTCGTCGTCGTCGTCTTCGTCGTCCCCCTTCAGGGTCGGCGGCACCGGCCGTAAAGCATTCCCAATGGTCGAGGAGTCGCCCAAGAGAGCCCCAGGAGGGCCGAATCACGAAAAGCCTAAGGTTGTTCGGTGAGTCATGCCTTCCCGTCTGTTCGCTCTCCTGCATCCAGATGCTTTCAAGATCGCCCAAGAGAGCCCCAAGAGGCCCAAATCACAAGAATCCAAAGGTTGTTCAGTGGTTTGTGTCTTCACGTCTTGTCGCTCTCAATGGGCTGCTGCTGCATCCAGGTGGCTTCAAGCTTTCGCAAGAGAGCCCCCAGAGGGGGCCGTAAGGGCACCAAGACCGCCCCAAGAGCACCCAAGAGGACCCGAATAGGCGATAATTCGGGTTGTGACGGGGGTCGGCAAATTTAAACCGTCCCCTCATTTAGAAGCAAGCTTATTAAAACATCCAAGGCGTCTGAAAGAATTCGGCTTCTCAGGGGCATCTTTTGACGGCTTTCCGGCTACTATTGCCCATGGCCCAAGATGCCTCAGAATGGCACAATCGAATTCAAGATGGCCCAACATTTCCTCCAACATGCCTCCACGAAGCTAACATACTGCCACAAGGAAACTCAAAGTAGCCTAGGAGCCTCTCGAGATCGCCCCTGACAGATCAAAAGACCCGAGATGCTTTGTCAATGACTGTTGCCTTCTCGTCTTTTCGATTCCGATGGACTTCGAGGCCTCACAATGGCTCCAAGATCACCCAAGGGAGTCCCAAGAGGGGTCCATAAAAGACTTCAAGACATGAAGACCCCTAAGAGCGCTCCAAGAGCGACTCAAGAAGGCCTTTTGTAAGGTTCCGACGGGGAGGCCGTCATTGAGATCGCATTATTTTGCTCGATGTCCTCCTAGATGGTTCCCACGAGAGCTCCAAGAGAGCCCAAAAGGCATCCAAAATAGCCCCGAGGGGCCTCCAAGATGGACCAAGTAAGCTTACAAGACGTTCTCATGTCGAAAGATCTGCCATTTCTGGGTGACTCTGGATCTGCTCAAAATGATCCCACGCTTCGGTTCGACGGTTTTCCCACTCTTTGATCCAATGGTTGTTCATACAATTCCCTGGTCAAAGCAACTCGTTTGAGCATCGTTCCTAAATGGCCTGGTGGGCATACGCGAACTGTTAGCACATTGTGTTGGCCGCCAGAATGTTGCCTAGACAGCGCCCGCAAGACCCGCCAATTTGTCAATTAGGACTTCCGACGAGCGTATATGCGTGCTTGACTGACGATCCCCATGCTCCACCTTAGTTTGGCATGCGAGTTGGCCATTGCACACGGTAACCAGGAGGGGCGAAGTGGGCGCGTTGGGGGAGAAAGCCAACAACACGCTCGAACAAACAAACACACAAAACTGAATTCGTCGGCCCCCTTGGGACGCCAAGCTGTGGTATTCCCTGCTGGACTAATGCCTTGCTTGTGTTTCGTGCTGTCTGTATTGTTCTCCTCCTGTCTCTTGTCTCCTACCCCTCGTCTCTCCAACCCGGCCTGCTCCGTCTGGCGGTCGCACTCACGTGGTGTTCGCGTACATAGCGTGGCACGCGAAGGTGATTCTCTATCCTCAGCGGACCTTATGCTGTGCCTAGCTATGCGTAGCAAATCCCTCTCCCTGCATGCCAATCCGAGCTGTCCTCGACCATCCCCCAACAGTTCTGGACCCCGCGGGGGCAAACCGTTCTGTTACTGGCCCCATTCAAGCGACGACAGCGCAAACTAGCAGACGATCAATGCTTCAACATATCACTACACGCCAAGGACAGAACTCCGCCGATCCTTGGGCGCGTGTGAGACGCTGTCGTCGTCTTCGTCGTCGTCGTCGCCAGTCCCGAACAGAGAAAAGAAACGTCGTAGTCAAGTCGAAAGGGGGGACGGGGGGGTCAAGACACATTCCCCGCCCGCAAGCCGTCTCGCTCACTCCCACCCGCCCTCCCAACACAGAAGTAGCACCCCAGCTGCAGCGTGTTCAGCGGTAGTCTTTGAATGGGCAGCTAATCCAACCAGACCCCATGTGCGCAACGCTGGGGCGAGGTGCGCCAGGCGTGCCAAGCGCGCCAGGTGCGCCAGGCAAAAGCGTGCAGGACACGCCTGGTGCGCCAGATGCGCCACGTGATCCACGTGCTTCATGTGTGCCGCATGCTCCAGCCGCGCCAGGTGCGACACGTTCGGGGCACGCGCAGAGTGTGCCAGGTGCGCCTGCGCACGTGGCAATACACGTCGGGAAACGCGTCGGCCCCCACCACCCTTGTCGAAAACCAGTGCGCAATTGCGGCGGGGTGGCCACCATAGCGTCTGGTGGGCCTGCACATTGCAGGCAATATGCCAGCACCCCTGCCGTCCCAGTCAGAAACCAACGAGCAGTGATCGCGGGGGGCCCGCGCATGATCAAGATTTCGTCTCGAAGTGCATTTTGTAGTGTTTTGGGGCAGGGATGCTGGCCTTGCGCGCAGCAGGTAATATGCGGGCAACCCCCCGCCCCTGTCAAAAGACAATCAAAAGTGCTCGAGGCCCCCTCGATCATGACCCAAGATTTTGCCCCAAAGTGGACTTTACATGTGCTTCTGACAGGGATGGTGGGGGGGGGCCTCATTGGTCCTGGTTGGCTGCTGGTCGCCTGGGGTAGAGGGTGTATTAACAAGGAACAGCGATGGGTTGTGGGGTTTAGGGGGGCCCCCCGGGTCAGAGTAATTGCCGCCCCTCCCCCCCGAATTCCTTGCGGGTCCCTGTTGGGGGTCACCCCCACGGCGGGGGTCGCCAGCGGGGAGAACGCCGCTCCCCCTGGGGTCCCTGCGGGCCCCGAGGGTGTCGCCAGCGGGGGTCCTGGAGGTTCCGCCTCCAGGGTCGGCAGCACTGGCCGAAAGACCTTCACAATGCGTTCCTCTTGGCCCTAGAACGAACTACCTGACGTAGCCACGTGTATGGGTAGTGGACCTGCAGCGGGTATGATTTCAGGGCGTGCGGATCCAATTCCGCTTCTGATTGGATGGGGCACTTAGATATGATTCTCATCCGCGTGGATGTGGTCTCGCCCTTGCCAAATATGATTCACGTCCCATCTTATCGAGCCGACCTGATTCGCGCTCTGGCTTTTCTCGCAAGAAATCAAACCGACGCCACAAAGCCCGCCCGTGATTCGGGCCGGGCGAAAGGGGGGGTTGCAAAGGGGGGGTTTGAGAATCAGCTCGCGTAGCTGATTTTCCTGGCGCCTCCCGGCGCCAGAGGCGGCTATGTATCGAGGAATGGGCCCCTCGGTGGGGCCGAAACCAGCTGCACGCAGCAGATTTCGGAACCCCCCCTTTCCCTATCTCTCCCCTTCGTCCGGCCCGAGTGACGGTCCCCAGCCAGATTTCCCAACGATCTGATCCCAGCATTGCCGAAGATTGCACCGCAGGTGGTCCACGGCAGCCCACAAAATTGAAGGGGCCCTGGGACACACACACACACACACACACACACACACACAAAAAAAAAAATACACAAATAACAATATTCCCCATATTTTCATATGTTTTCTGGGTTTTTGTCACTTCCCATATTCTCCCATATTTTCCGGGGAATCGACGATTAATTGTGTCTGTGTGTTTTTTTCCCTCCTGAAAGATACCCCCCAAGCGGCTCGTAGATGTTCCAACGAAGCTTATGCTCCCAGTATTGCAGAGAGCGCAGCACTGCAAATACTGCAAAACCTCTGGAACTTCACAGAGAACAACTCCACAGTGTGTGGGCCGGGCTCCCCCTACACATGCAGTGCTGCCACTCAAGGATACCTCCTCCGAAAAGCACCCCCTTGCTTCCATGGGGTCGGCGGACCCGGTGTTCTCAGCACGCCCGCCCATCGTTCTGGGGGCCTATACCAGCAGAACAGGGATCAGGAGGGATGGCCAGTGCGAAGGCCAGGATTAGAAGAAGATAAAACGACATCAACATAAACTTTTGGCGCTCCGCGCGGATTTCTTGGATCTGCGCTGGGCCCCCTCCCTGGCGAAGGGAGCAGGGGCGGCGCCGGAGGCGCCGCCGGGGGGCCCCAGCGCGGATCCAAGAAGTCCGCGCGGAGCGCCAAAAGCCTTAATGTTTATGGCGCGTTTTCTTATGCGAAGGATGGCGGCCGAACCTGGACCATCTTCACGAAAGTGTTCGTGACGGTGGCCTCCCAAACTGCGTCCGTGTCCGTCCCCTCCGTGTACGTCCGCGGCCGCGGCTGGCCGCCCTGGCCCTCCTGCCACGCGCCTGGGGCCTCGCGCTTGTAGGGCGGCTCCGAGGCGGAGCCGCGCGCTCCGTCCTCCGCGGGTGCAGCTCAAGAGGGGCACCGGGCTCAGAACTTCTAGACCGATCTCTGTGGGCCCTCGAGCAAGGACTTGCCCAGCCGCAGAGGAATTGTGGAAGACGGTCCTGGAGGGCGACAAGGCCTGCATCATGCAGGAGGTGCGGAAGGAGGCGGAGAAAGGAGCAGGAGGAGAGGGCGGAGGGAGGGAGGCAGGGAGGCAGGGAGGGCGGAGGAAGAGAGGCATGGAGGGAGGACGGCGGAGAATGGAACAGGTGGGGGAGGAGGCGGAGGAAGGGAGGCAGGAATCGGATCGACTCGGCAGGAGAAGAGCCATGCCACGCAGCGCAGTCTGGCCCCCCCCTCGGAGGGGCCACAAGTGTGGAGCTCAATGCTCAAAGCCAACTGCTGCAATGTTCATATCCCGCCCTGCCCGGCGGCCAACAACCACAACGGTCCGAACCGTCCACCTTGGCGGGAGGCAGGGAAGCACCGGAGACCCAAGAGTCATCAACGATGTTGGAATCAACCCTCCCTCCAAGCTCCCTCTTCACAGGCTCCTACAACGGTTCATTTCCATTGAGGGAACTGCCTCGTTGGAAGACAACAGCTTGAAGATCCTGAAGCGTGCCAAAACATTGTTCTCGGGATTTCAACGCCACGTATCAACCTTACTGCTGCGTCTTGAAGATCCAGAATCGTGCCAAAATGACATGTTTGGGACTTCAACACAGCGAACCAGCATAATTGTTGCGCCCGCATGAGCCCGAATCCTTGTACGTTATTCAGGGGAATCCGTAAAACCCTTGCAATTCATAAACGAATGTGCGCGGCACTACAGCGAAAACCACATTTTGAAAAGGAACCGCCCTCAATCCGTGAAACTCTTGCAAGTTCAAAACGAATGTGCGCGGCGCTAAGGCGAGAAACACATGTTGAAAACCACCCGCCCTCAAACCGTGAAACTCTTGCAATAAAAAAACGAATGTGCGCGGCGCTAAAGCGAGAGCCACATTTTGAAAACCGACCGCCCTCAATCTGTGAAACTCTTGCAATAAAAAACAAATGTGCGCGGCGCTAAGGCGAGAGCCACATTTTGAAAACCACCCGCCTTCAATTCGTGAAACTCTTGCAAATTCTAAGAACGAGTATGCGCGGCGCTAAGGCGAGAGCCACATTTTGAAAATCACCCGCCCTCAATCCGTGAAACTCTTGCAAATGTTAAATAAGAATGCGCGCGGCGCTAAGGCGAGAGCCACATTTTGAAAACGACCCGCCCTCCATCTGTGAAACTGTTGTCACTTTGTAAGTTGCATAATCATAAATGGTGAGGAGGTCTCAGGCGAAACGCCCGGCCCGCCCTAAAAACTGGCCTCGGGGCGCGACAGGGAGGAGGTATCTATAAGGAAAAGGAACGAAGAAAGAGGAGGAGGAGGAGGAGGAGGAGGAGTGGGAATAGTAAGAGGAAAGAGGAAAGAGGAGGAGGAGTGGGAAGACCGGGAAGAGGAACGAGGAAGGAGGAGGAGGAGGAGGAGGCAGCGGACTCAACCCCCTCGGTGGGCCGCAGGCGCGCGGCGTCGGTGGACGCTGCGGAGCTTCCGCCTCCAGACCGAGCGCAGCAGCACGAGGCGGAGGAGTAACGGACGAACGAACGAACGAACGACCATCAGTGCGGACGGCAGCCCGAGCCTGCTCGAGACCAGGTGAGTGAGGCCGTGGACTCTAAATGCTATGGTGTATATGGTGAGGCATGAACGCCGAGGGGGAGGAAGGGAGCGAGGGGGAGGCACCCACCCTGAGACAAGCTAGGGCTCCCAACTTCGCGCTTCGCGCTCCGCGAAGCGCGAAGCGCGAATAACTTCGCGCTCTCGCGCAGCCCCCCCAAAGGGAGGAAAGGAGGACGAGGAGGGGGAGAAGGAACGAGGACCGCAAAGCGCGAAGCGCGAATAACTTCGCGCCCTCGTGGGAGCCCTTGGACAAGGCGCGAGGCGGGCGGAGGAGCTCCTTGGCCACCCTGCCGCGGGCCCTGCTGCCTCTGCCGCGGGCCCTGGCGGCAGCTCCCGGCGGCGGCGCGCCCCCGCCGGTCAGGCCGCGCCCGCCGCGGGCTCCAGCGGTGCCGGGGGAGCGCCCGCGCTCCGCACGGGCGGGGGCAGACTCCTGCAGTGGGGAGGCCACAAGAATGCCGATGCCGCTGCTCCACAGACATCTCCCGAGGTGCGTTCTGAGCTCGTCGTTGTCGTCATCGCCGTCGTCGTCGTCGTCGTCGTCGTCGGCGTCGGCGTCGTCTTCGTCCTTCTGGGTCGGCGGTACCAGCCGTAAGGCCTTCACAATACCGATACCTCTGCTCCACAGACCTCTCCCGATGTGCGTTCTGGTCAGGATTTCGCGGCGAATCTGGCCGTGGCGACGAGGGCCTCGTTGGAGGCCCAAAGTGGCGAAACCAAGTGAAGGGTAGCGGTACCCGTGCATCTTCCTCCTCCTCCCCGTCGCTCGGACGTCCATTCCCTGTGCTTTGTTCGGTTTCGTGCGTGTTTTTTTCGCCGGATGATCCAGGATGCTCTGTAATAATCCCCGCCGAGAAGAAGAGGGCGCAGGACTCTTCTGGGGAGCGCCGAAGAGAGGGGGGCCAGGAAGAGGGGGTCTAGCGCATACATGGCCCGAGGCATGTGCGCGGACGAGGGGGACAGGGGAGGGGCGTGTTGAGAGAAGAGAGGGGGTCACGAGGTCTGGGAGAATTCTCATTCCCCGACCATGATGTCCGCGCCCTCCACAAGCAAATACTCAATGTGAATTCTTCTCTTCTCTGTCCCCGCGTATTATTTCAACCATGTCTTTTTGTCCGATAGGACCGTCTTTGACATTTCACAGTGATGCTCCAGATGCTCCCGCTGCAGAATTGGCCCCATTTCAGAATCGGCGTTTCCCCTCCGCCGTTCAGAATGACGCTCTCGCCCCAGCGTGGGCCACAAATATGGATCCGAATCATTCTTCGTCGTTATTGCCCCCCTCCTTTCCCCTCCTCCGCCTGCCCCTGGTCCTCCCGTTCCTACTGCTCATCCTGCTCCTGCTCCTGCTGCTGCTGCTGCTGCTGCTGCCGTTCCTCCTCCTCATCCTCCTCCTCGTCTTCCTCCTCACCCTCCCTCTTCTCCTCCTCTCCCTCCTCCCCACCCTCAACCATCCGCTCCTGCTCATCCACAGGCTCCTCCTTCTCCTCCTGGTGCACAGCTCCACTGTCTGATTGAGCACCACACGATGGGGTGGTTTTGGGGGGTTCTAGGTCCGCTATGAAACTCGTCGGCTGACAGAAAACAAATCAGCGCAATGGGAAGGGACACGTGGGAGGGGTAGGATGTCGGAGATGGCACGAGTGCGCCCCCGCAATATGGCTCCAAGATGCAACGGCCCTTGCCCCGGGAATGCGGAAGATATATGGTCCAGGGTTTGGGTCCCCCCCCCCAATGCTGATGCCATTGGGCCCTCCCCCCCGCGCGATGGTCCCCCCCGCCCCCCCTGTGGGCGTGGCGTGGTGGTGGTGCTGCGCTGCGGTTCCCCCCCCCCCCCCTGTGGATGTGGTGTGGTGCTGTGGTGGTTCAGAGGTAGGCGTGGCGTGGTGTTGCACTGCGGTGCCCCCCTCCCCCCCCCTGTGGATGTGGTGTGGTGCTGTGGTGGTTCAGAGGTCGTCGTCGTCGTCGTCGTCGTCGTCGTCGTCGTCCTCGTCGTCCTCGTCGTCGTCGTCGTCGTCATCGTCGTCGTCGTCATCGTCGTCGTCATCGTCGTCGTCGCCGTCGTCATCGTCGTCATCGTCGTCGTCGCCGCCGCCGGCGTCGTCGCCGCCGCAGCCGTCGTTGTCGTCGTCGTCGTGGTCGTCGTCGTCGTCGTCGTCGTCGCCGTCGTCGCCGTCGTCGTCGCCGTCGTCGCAGCCGTCGTCGTCGTCGTCGTCGTCGTCGTCGTCGTCGTCGTCGTCGTCGTCGTCGTCGTCTCTGGGACCATACCATCTGGGGGGGGGGGGCCCGAGGAATCCTGGGACCATACCATCTGGGGGGGGGGGGCCCGTGGGCCCTCGACCGTGGATCATATATGTAAAAGGCGCCATGTCGTCGTCGCCGCTCCCGCTCCGCCTAGTCACAGTCCGTCGTCTGGGCCTGCGGGTCGGTCTGGCGGCTGTGGTGTCGCCGTCGCCGCCGTCCTTCGCGTTGCTCTACATGGCTTTGAATTGAACCACATGTATTCTTCTACAAAAGAATAGACGCTCGGCCCTAGTCTTATCGGTACGGCCTTTCGTAATGCAATTTACATATGAGTCAGACCCATCGTGAACCCTGAATACGAGCCCGTGCCATCCCAGGCCGGCGGGTATCGCCCCCGCCCCCTCGGTTCCCTGTCAAAAAATGCTTTGCGCTTGCACTCGCTTATCAAGCCTCATCACTGTTGGATAATCATTTGGCAAAACATGGGGCGAAGTGCACACGCGCTCGTCGTCGCGCGCGCATGCCGAAATACTTTTTGCATGAAGAAACGCAGGCTTCGCAGAGATTTCAAGATCGAGTGCAACGAAAACATCCAAAATTAGCCTGGCGAAGGAACCAACCATATGCAGTTGTGAATACAGCAGTTGTGGGTATCACGTTCGGTGGAGCTCCCCTATGGGCCACGAAGCGCTGTACTGGGTGGGGGACACCCGTGTGGACACAACCACTGCGACCTTAGGTGGAGCTCCACATGGAACCACGACACGCTGTGCTGGATGGGGGAAGCGCATGTGGACAGCGCCACTGGGGCCTTAGGTGGAGCTCACTATGTGGCCACGAAACGCTGTGCTGGGTGGGGGAAGCGGATGTGGACACCGCCACTGGGGCCGTAGGTGGAGCTCCCTATGGGGCCACGAAACGCTGCGCTGGGTGGGGGAGACGCATGCGGACACCGCCACTGGAGCCTTAGGTGGAGTTCCCTATGTGGCCACGAAACGCTGTGCTGGGTGGGGGAGACGCATGTGGACACCGCCATGGGGGCCTTAGGTGGGAAGCTCCCTTTGGGGCCACGAAGCGCTGTAATGGTGGGGGGGGGGAGCCCATGTGGACACCGCCCGTGGGACCTGAGGTGGAGCTCCCTATGTGGCCACGAAGCGCTGTGCTGGGTGGGGGAAACGCATGTGGACACTGCCACTGGGGCCTTAGGTGGACCTCCCTACGAAACCACGAATTGTGTGCTGGGTGGGGGAGACGCGTGTGGACATCGCCACTGGGGCCGTAGGTGGAACACTCTATGGGGCCACGAAGCACTGCGCTGGGTGGGGGACACGCATGTGGACACCGCCGTTGGAACTCCAGCTGGAATTCCCTATGTGGCCACGAAACGCTGTGCTGGGTGGGGAAGACGCATGTGGACACCGCCGCTGGGGCCTTAGGTGGGGCTCCCTATGGAGCCACGAAGCAGTGTGCTGGGCGGTGGAGACGCATGTGGGGCCGTAGGTGGAGCTCCCTGTGGGGCCACGACACGATGTGCTGGGTGGGGAGACGCAAGTGGACACCGCCGTGGGGGCCTTAGGTGGGAAACTCCTTATGTGGCCACGAAACGATGTGCTGGGTGGGGGAATCGCATGTGGACACCGCCACTGGGGCTTTAGGTGGGGCTCCTTATGGGGCCACGAAGCGATGTGTTGGGTGGGACAAAACGCATGTGGACACCGCCGCTGGGGCCTTATGTGGAGCGAGCTCCTTGTTGAGCGTGCTGGGTGGGGGAGACGCATATGGACACCACCATTGGGGCCTCAGGTGGTCCCTATGAGGCCACGAAGCGCCGATGCTACCAAGCGGGCCTCTCGGGCGCGCATGTCGAAATTGTTCCAACGCCGTTGCGCGCGCGTGTTGTCGCAATAATCCATTGCAAAAGACGGAACGAAGCGCACGCGCGCGCGTCGTTGCGCGAGCATGCCGAAGCCTGTCAAAAACCTTGGGTGCCGTAGGGATTTCAAAAACGGGTGTCCCGCAAACGTGTAAAAACACAATGTTTTGCAAGGGGAATCTCCAAACAACGAAAAACCGGCGCGCACGATCTAGTGAATTCCTGGGGAAACCCATCGGGTTTTCAACACTGCCATCAGATTCTGCCAAGCGGGCTTTTCGCGCTGCATGTCGAGCTCATCCGAACGCCCTTGCGCGCGCGTTGGGGGGCATGATCAATGTCAACAGATACAACGCGGGCCACTCGCGCGGGTCGGCCGCGCGTGTACGTCAAACACATTCCAAAACCTTCATCACCGACGTCAGGACATCGTCATCGTTATCAGCAGGAGTGATAAACTTTGGCGCCGTCATTGGCCTTGCCGCCGTCATCGCCACCATCGTCACCAGCATCGCTAATATCATCCTCGTGTCTCCCAATGTCGACGTTGCCATGATACCGCGCCCGCCCAAGTCGCCGACTCGCACTGAAACGCTCGCTGGGCTGTGCCCAGCGGTCAGCGCCACCGCGGCCGCGCCGGTGGCGGCAAGCTATCTGGCCGCTGCGCGCGCGAGCATGCGCGGGCTAGCGCGGCCGCAGAGATGCACCAGCCAACGCCAAGCATTCATCGCAATCGCCACCACACAAATTTTGCCAACCAAATTGCGGGTGTGTGGGTGGGATGGTTGCCCAATTTGATGATGCGGATT
This sequence comes from Prorocentrum cordatum, assembly GCA_963575745.1. NCBI lineage: Eukaryota > Dinophyceae > Prorocentrales > Prorocentraceae > Prorocentrum > Prorocentrum cordatum. The sequence goes on from CAUYUJ010018397.1 coordinate 45,447, forward strand.
CTGCCCCATCGTCCATCTTGAAAATGAAGTCGCACCATCCCAGGCCAACCGGTACCCGCCCGCACCTTTCATCCACAGCAATCAATGCTATGCGCGCACACTCGTTTACCAAAAGTCATCAGTTTTCAAATTAAAGACCCTTGCAAAAGTGAGAGTACTTTACGTCATGCCGAAATCCATTACGTACTGGAAATTTCGCCGAGATTTCAAAATCAAATTCCACGAACATGTCCAAAAACACATGGTTCCGCAACACGGGTTTTCAAAAACAGCTGCTGTATAATGCCATCGGGTTTTCAACAAATTCATTACATGCTACCAAAAGGACCTCTCGAGCGCGCATGTCGAAAACGTTCAAAAGCCCCTGCGCGCATGCTGTCGCAATAACCCCTGGCAAAAAACGGAACGAAGTGTGCGCGAGCGTGTCGTGGGGCTCGCACGCAAAAATTCTTCAGCAGTTTTAGGTTTCGTCCAGAATTCAAAATCGAGTGCCCCGAAAACATGTAAAACACGTGGTGTTGCAGCTCCAGTTTTCACAATAACAAAAATGCACTCGCGGTCTTGCGAAGTCTTAAGCATACCATCGTTTTTTTCGCATGGTTAATACATTCTGCCAAACGGGCTTCTCGCGCCGCATGTCGAAATCATTCGAACGCTGTTGCGCGCGTGCTGGGGGGCACGATCCGCGCCATATAACGCAGTGCGGACCACTCTTGCGCGTCGGCCGCGCGCGCATGTCGAACTCTTTCCAAAACTTCATCACCGACATGAGGACTTCGTCATCGTCGTCGGCGTGATTCGCATCGTCGCCGTCACTGGCCTTGCCGTCGTCGTAAATCATCATCGTCACCAACATCGCTACTATCATCCTCGTGTTTCCCGTTGTCCACGTTACCGCGCCCGCCTAACTCGCCGACTCGCACTGCAGTGCCCGCTGGGATGTGCCCAGCGGTCAGCGCCACCGCGGCCGCGTCGGTGGCGCCAAACTAGCTGGCAGCTGCGCGCGCGAGCATGCGCGGGCTAGCGCGGCCGCATGATGTACCAGCCAATACCAAACACTCGTCGCAATCGCCACAGCTTGGGCTTCTGCAAGCCAAATTGCGGGTGGGTGGGTGGAATGATTGCGCGAGCAGCGGAGTTGACAACTCACCGCGAACAGAAAATGATTGCGCCACATAGGTTGCACCACATAGTTTGTACAACATATGTTGCACCACATAGAGTGCTAGAAACACACTGTTTGGGGGTCCACGCTGGTTAACATTTTTCTGGAAGGAAAAAATGAGAGTGAACAAATGACGGAGCCTCCAACCATCAACGCCTGCCCCGCGATAGGCACACTAGCTACACACGTGGGGGCAGACATTCACTGAAAGGCACCCGTGCTGTACAAGACATCGGGGGATCAACATCGCGGCCCCGAAAACGAACAGTGGCGCCGGACTCGGGCAGGAACGGAACAATTCAGCGGGGCGGCGTTGGACGGCTCCAGGGCCAGCTGGGTGTCGAGCCTGAGGTCGGCGAGGGCCGCCTTCGGGGACACGCAGGACGGCCGCTGCTGAAACCTCGGCGGCCGGCCGCAAATAGACGGACGCTCTTCGCAGGAGACCCAGGGGACGTCCCCGAGAGGGCGAAGGACTCCTACACTAGACTCTGACCTTCGGGGAAAGTTGGCACGCACCTAATTACGGTAGGTCGCCTAACTTCGCGCATCGCGCCCCGCAAGGCGCGATCATCGTCGCGCCCTCGCGCCGCCCCCCTGGAGAAGGGCAGCCGCTCTGGTCCAGACCGCGACGCGCGAACCACGATTATCTTCGCGCCCCCGCGGTCAGATTACATCGGATAGTTATGGGCCCTGCCTTGGTGCTCCATTCGGCGAAGGCCACTTGAGACACCTTGAGCCAACGGCGGCTCTCCTACCTGGCCAAGATCTGCTCAAACTCTGCCCCCGAGCACCTCCCAGGGTCCATCCCGGGCCATTCTTCGAGGCGGACCCGGCCGCGCCGACGAGGAGCCCCCGGGAGGCCCCCAAAAGGACGAGAAGAACGAGAAGGAGGGCAACCTTTGTCTCGACTGGCCCTCGTCCTCTCTGAGGAGGACGGACAGCGGAGACCGGTTCAGGGGGGAGACGTGAATCGGCGATACATCGCCGATAGATCGGCGACAGGTGCCCGGTAGCGAAACCGCACGTTTCTGGGCGGAATGGGCTGTCGGGCCCCGATCGGCGATGAACGGGCGATTCGGGGTCGATCAACGACCCCCACCGTCGATGCATCCCCCCCTGAGTCTACAGCAGGTTCGTGTCGTGCCAACTTCGGCGTTGGTTTCTGGCACCGCGGGGTCGTTCAACCTTGAACGATCGGCCGTTTCCGAAACGTCAGATCGTTCAACGTCGACCGACTCTTGGTCGCCGGCGGCGTTCAACGTTGAACGCCGGCGGCGGGGTCTCCGCCTGTCAACACGACGCGAACCGACCGTACCCACACACATCTGAGTCCGCCCTGGCGGTGCGAACAAGGGTCTGGAGGGAGGGGAGAGGGCGTCTTAGGAGGCTGCTTCTTAGAAGGCGCAGGCCTTACATTTATAGATCAGCCCCGCGCCTTCTACGAAGCAGGGTTGTTTCTAAGAAGCCCTCCCCTCCCCCAAACCCACAGTCGACACGACGCGAACCTACGATACTCGCCTAACGTTGCCCCTGGTGACCCGGGGGCACCCCCGCAACTACTCCCCCTCTGGGCCTCAAGGTGGGACCCAGACGCGGCGAGCCTTTGGACACCTGAAATGGGTACGGAAAGAATGGGTGCAATGCCCAGCAACAAATGTCGTCCCAAACCAACAGCGGCCGATGTTGGGCAGGCGGCCTTCTGTCTCAAATGGACACAGCCGCGGCGACGCCGACAACGAGTCCTGTTGAAAATGAACAGGAACTGCTGATGGGCGTCGTACCCATTCTTTCCGTGCCCGTTTCGTTCGTGCCGAGAGCCTGCTGGAACGGCCGCCGCAGGCCTCGGCAGGTCGCCTCCCGGGTGCAGCGCATGCCTGGCGGGAGGGGGGCAGGAGGAGGCCACCTCGTCCTCGTCTTCCTACTCCTCCCCCTCATCCACCTCCCCCTTTTCCCTCCTCCCTCCTCCATCCTCCCTCTTGCCCTCCCTCCTCTCCTCCTCCCTCTTCCCTCCTCCCTCCTTCCATTATCCTCCTCCTCTTCCACCTCCTCCTCCTCCTCCTCCTCCATTCCTTTTTCCTTGTGAATAACTCTTCCTTGTCACACTCCGAAGCCCGTCGGAAGGGCGGGCCGGGCGTTTCGCCAGAGACTTCCTGACCACGCATGCTCTTGAAACTGAAAGCTGACAGCAGCTTCACCAATGGAGGGCGGATGGTTTTCAAAATGCGGTTCTCTCCTTAGCGCCGCGCTCGTTCGTCTTAAGAAAAACTCAGTGTCAAAACCTTGATGGCCGACGCGAAAACATCGTCATCGTCGTCGGCGTGATCAGCATCGGCGCCGTCATTGGCCTTGCCGTTGTCGTCGTCGGCGTCATCATATCATCCTCATCGCTACTATCATCATCGCGTTTACCGTTGTCGACGTCGACAAGATACCGCGTCCTTCCAAATCATCAATTCGAACTGCAATGCCCGCTAGGAACTGCCGAGCGGTCAGCGCCACCGCGGCCCCGTCGATCGCGCCACACAAGCTAGCCGTTTTGCGCGCGAGCATGCGCGGGCCACCGCAGCCGCGGATATGCACCAGCCAACACTCAGAATTCATCGCGGTCGCCACAATATGGGTTTTGCAACCAAGTTGCGGGTGGGTGGGTGGGTGGGATGCTTGCGTGAACAATAGAATTGGCAATTCCATATTTTGAATCTCAATTTTCTTTTCTGAACAGAGAATACACTCGACCCCCATTGGGATGATCGTCCCCCCTTATCCGCATGCGAATTAGATACGAGTCTGTCCCATCATCCATCCTGAATATGAACTCATACCATCCCAACCAGACCTGTATCAACACCCCCCTATCATCTTCTGCAACAAACATGTGGGCGCGCACTCGCTGATCAAAAATCAGGAGTTTCCAAGAAAACTTTGCACATAAAACAACGGGACGAACTGCACACGCGCGCGTCGTCGCGCGCGCATGCCGGAATCCTTCGAAAACCTTCGGTTTCGTAGCGATTCCAAAATTGAGTGTCCAAAAATCAAACAACATCGTATGGTTTCGCAACACGGTTTTCAAAACCCAGAAGATGCGCGCGCGTTCTCGCGAACCCGTAAGAAAACCATCGGTTTTTGAACGTTCAGAACATCCGACCAAACGGGCTTCGCGCGCACATGTCGACATAGTTCGAACGCCCTTGTGCGCGTGTCGTCGCGAGAACCCTTTGCAAAACATGAAACGAAAAGCGCGCGCGCGCGTCGTCGCGCGCACATGCCGAAATCCGTCAAAAACTGGCGGTTGCGTAACGATTTCACAACCGAGTGTCCGAGACACATGCAAAAACGCCTGGTTTCGAAACATCAATTAAAAAGTGTGCGCTCGCGCTCTTACACATTTTTAGGAAGACCATAGTTTTTCAACATGTTCATGAAATTCTGCCAAACGGCCCCCTGGCGCCGCATGCCGACATCATTCGCACGCCCTTGCACGCGCTGGGGATACGATCCGTGCCACATAGAAATATGCGGGCCACTCTGGCGCGTCGGCCGCGCGCGCGCATGTCGAACTCTTCCCAAATCCTTCATCACCGACGCGAGGACGCCGTCATCGTCGTCGGCGTGATCAGCATCGGCGCCCGCACTGGCCGCGCCTTCGTCGGTGTCAACGTCGCCACCAGCATCGCTACTATCATCATCGTGTCGACCATTGTCGACGTTGCCATGATACCGCGTCCGCCCAAGTCGCCGACTCGCAGTGAGGTGCCCGCTGGGACGTGCCCAGCGGTCAGCGCCACCGCGGCCGCGTCGGTGGCGCCAAACTAGCTGGCCGCTGCGCGCGCAAGGGTTGGCGCGGCCGCGGAAATGCACCAGCCAACGCCAAGCATGTATCGCAATCGGCACCGCATGGGTTCTGCAAACCAAGTTGCGGGTGGGTGTGTGGGTGGGTGGGTGGAATGTTTGCAAGAACGTGAGATATGTCAACTCGTTTGTTAAACCAATTCGCAACAAATAATGTGCGTTCTCTCTATGCGCATATACATATAATAGTGTGTACTTCAACATAGGTGTATATATGTTTATGTTTGTGTGAATGCATATGTATATGTAAATGTATACGTAGATGGAAATGTCGATGTCTATGTTTATGTCAAAGCAAATGTCTATGTAAGTGTATGCTTCTATATATATATATATGTATGCATATGTTTACGTGTACGGACGTGACTATGCATATGTATATGTATGTGCGTATGTGTATGTACATGTACATGTATATGTATATGTATATACATATATGCATGTACGTATATGTAAATGTGTATATACACCTGTATTCATATATTTCTATCGCGCTGGGAACGCGGACCCCCCCCCTAACGAATTTGGCCTTCCCTGGACCTCTGGGCAACCCATCAGACGATCCGGGAGAACCTCACGAGAGCCCGGAAGACAGCCCCAGACGGGTTCCAGGCGTTCCGGCACGCTCCTGAAACGACTCCAGAGTGCCCCAATACGGTCCACGACGACCCCCAAGAAGCCGTCATACCCCCAAAGATCGCTTCAAAACGTCCCAAGAGGCCTCCAAGAGCACTCCCAAGAAGGCCCCAAGAGGCAAAATCAATGATTTTCTGATGGTTCTTGGTGGATTTGGAGGTTCTCATCTTTTCGACTTCCCGACGCTCCAAGACGGCGGTCTCCTGTGCGTCCGAAGCCGCCTGGGAGGCTCCAGAATCGCTCCACAACCATCCGAAAGGGCTTCCAGGCAGTCCCAGAGAGCCCCAAAACGGCACGGCATCGCCGTTATAGTAATGTTGGTCGTGATCCTTTCTCCATGCTTCTTTTCCCTCATTCTCGCTATGCCCTGCGCATGCTCCCGTTTTCAAAATATTGCTCTCGCCTTAGCACCGCGCACATTCGTTTGAACAGATTGAAGAGGTGTAATGGAGGGCGGTTCGTGTTCAAAGTGTGGCTCTCGCCTTAGCGCCGCGCGCATTCGTCTAAAGCTTACAACAAATTCAAAAACATTGAGGGCGGCTCCTTTCAAAAAGTTGGTTGCGCCTTAACGACGTGCACCTTAGTCTCACAAGTTTGCAACAAATTAAACGATTCGTGTGTTTGAAATCCCAAGGATGGTGTTCTCGTGCGATTTACGATTTCACGACGCAGCCGTCACGTTGATTCCTGAAGTTGAATTCCCAGGACTGGTGTTCCGCCACGCTTTAGGATTGTCAGAACGCAACAGTCATATTGATTTCCGGCGTTGACGTCTCACGAACTGTGTTCTGGCACGTTTGAGGATTCTCCAACGGTTGCCTTCCAATTGGGCACTTCCCGCAATGAAATAAATTGTAGGGGCCTGTGAAGAGTGAACTTGGAGGAGGGGTTACTGCAACGTCGTTGATGCGTCTTAGGTTTGCTCTAGTCCTCCTCCTCCACTTCATCGTCCGCCTCCTCCTCCTCCTCCTCCTCCTCCTCCCTCCCTCCCTCCCTCCCTCCCCTCGTCCTCCTCCTACTCCCTTCTGCATCCCCCTCCTCCCCCTCCTCCCCCTCCTCCCCCCCCCCCCCCTCCTCCTCCTCCTCCCTCCTCCTCCTCCTCCTCCTCCTCCTCCTCCTCCTCCTCCTCTCCTCCTCCGCTCCTGCTCCTGCTCCTGCTCCTGCTCCTCTCCTCCTCCTTCTCCTCGTCATCTTCCTCCCTCCTCCTCCTCCTCCTCCTGCTCCTGCTCCTCCTCCTCATCTCCTCTTCCTCCCTCCTCCTCCTCCTCCTCCTGCTCCTGCTCCTGCTCCTCCTCCTCCTCCGCCTCCTCCTCCTCCTCCTGCTGCTCCTGCTCCTGCTCCTCCTCCTCCTCCGCCTCTTCCTCCCTCATACTGGGTTTTGACTCCTCATGGGTCGACCCCTCACGTGGGGGGACACCCACCCCCTCCGTGCTTGACACCCATGCTGGGGATTTGACCGCTCATACGTTTCCCCATTTATCCTGGGGCTGCAACCCCTCCTGCGTTGTCCCCGCATACCGGGGCGGTGGCCTTTCATGCGATGTACATCTGAGGCTGACCAATCATACATGGGGCTTTGACCACCAATGATTTGACCAGGCTTGGCTCCTCATTCTGGGACCGTTGGCCCCCCGAGCGCTGACTCCTCATACTGGGGCGACGCTGGCCCCTCACGCGTTGACCCTCTATACTGGGGCTACGACCCCTCATGCGGTGGACTTGGGCGCCCTGCGCGTCGACCCTTCACGCAGGGCCCCGTGTGCGGGGCCCCGTCCTCCCGAGGATGTTGCACCCCCAGGCGCCTACGCAGCCCAGCGGCAATGCTGGCGATTCTGTGTTCTTGCCCGCTGTGGTTCTGACCCCTCGGTCACGGCCTGGCGGCAAGGCCTGTATAGTAGCGTTGAACAGAGGTGGCTGCCACAAGGTAATCACGCGGAATGCACATGCCATCCGCCAAGACCAGGTGCCAACAACGGTCCTTGCAACAGACTCCAGGACTAGAAGGCTTGCCATGCCAACCTTCAAGAGCATTGACTCCGCGGATGTGAAAGGCCATGTGCCTCACACGAGCCATCAGGGTTCTGCCTACGTATCCTAAAGAGCACCAGAATTACACAATACACAAAACACTACAGGCACTCCCTCCTCCCTCATCCCCCCTCCCTCCTCCGCCTTTCCCGTTGGGGAGTGAGGCGTGGTCACTGAACGAGGCGGAGGAGCAAGCTTGACGCTCTCTCCTTCATTAGTTTCCTTGCCACTTTGTTTCTTTCTCTGCATCAAGTTGTCCTGAACAACACCTTTCCCGCTAGATCAGAGGGGCACGCATTCTGACGTCTCAGCAGCAGCAGCAGCAGCAGCAGCAGCAGTCTCCCTTCTCCATCCTCCTTCCTCCCTCCTCCCCTCCTCCCTCCTCCTCCCTCACACCCTCCCTCTTTCCTCCCTCCCTCTCTCCCTCCCTCCTCCCGCCTCCATCCTCCCAACTCCCTCATTCCTCCTCCCTCCTCCTTCTTCCCTCCCTCCCTCACTATTCCCTCTCGATTGCCTCCCTCCCTCCCTATTCCCTCCCTATTCCCTTCCTCCCTCCCTCCCTATTCCTTCCCTATTCCCTCCCTCCCTCCCTCCCTCCCTCCCTCGTCTCACCGCCTCCTCGCGCCGGCAAGTGCCGCTGGCGAACCAACGGCGCAGGCCGTCCAGCCGCTTCTTCTCTCGGGCCCGCGCCGCGCCGGGCTGGTGCGCGAAGAAGGTGATCTCCCTGCGGGTGCTCTCCTGAGGGGGAGCGATGCCGGCGGGCTGAGCGGATTTGGTATGGGCGGGAGGGCCGCCGTTGTCTCAACTGGCCCTCCCCCTGAATGGGAGCGATGCAGTAGGGGCCCGACCACAAGAAACCTTCCGCACGAAACCCAACCCTGAGACCCCAGGATGCCCATTGGTTTTTGGTATGGGAACGTCACGCTTTCCATGGCAACACCACATCTCGAAACCCAAGAAACCCAAGGCACCCTGGAGGCAAGCAGGATGCTTCTTAGCATGGGCCTCCACTGTAGGGGCGACCGGCTCAGGGGGGGAAGCCTTGGCTGATGGGGAGCGACGCCATCGGGGGCCAGCCCGGCAGGTGGCAGGTCGAGATGGCTGCTGCCCTCCCCGGCGCCTCTGGTTTTTTCTCTGCTGGGCCTCCCGGAAGCTCCTCGTCGCCACGGCTGGGCCCGCCGCAGAAGACGTGCCAGCAGGGACCCAGGGAGTCGGGGGCGCGCAAACATGGATTAGCGATCCATGGATTTGGCGCGCGGTCGCCAATTCCGATGGATCGGGGGAGGTGCCCTCCCCAAGCTGCAGCCGGTGCCGCCGCGTTCGGCGGCGGAAATCCGCGATTTCCCATGGGAACGGGACCCGTCGCTAATCCACGTCCCCTATCGTCCCCCTGATCCATGCTTGCGATCTCCTAAGGGAGGGGTCCAGGAACCGATTCTGAGCGGACGAAGGGCGGGCGGGAGGGCCGCCACTGTGTCAAGCGGCCCTCCCCCTGAGGGGGAGCGATGGGGGGGGTGCTGGCTCAGAGGGGGAAGCACTGGCTCGGAATCGGCGATGCATTGCCGATAGATCGGCGACTGGCCCTCGAATGCGAAGCCGCGGCCCCAGTTGGCGGAGATGGGCGATTGGGAGTCGATGCTTCGCCCCGTGGGCCAGTCGCCCCGTGGTTGCCCAAGATCTCCTTGTCGAACTGCGCTGCGCCGAGCGCCGCGGCGTCCGAGTCCCCCGCGCACATTCTGGCAAAACTACTCCAGCGCGGAGCAGCAAGGCCGGGGGGCCACGCCCCTACGGACAGAGGGGGACGACCGGTGATGAGGAGGAGCGGGAGCCTAAGGCCCCTCTGCAGCGATACGGGGGGGAGGCCCTGTGCCAGAGGACCCAACGCTGAAGGCCGAAGGCATCAGGAAGCGAAGGCTCAAGCCGAGGGCGTGAGGGCCTTGGTGCGAGGCCCCGCCCCGCCAAGAAACCCTGCCTCGTGCCTGGCGTGTCCCGCGCACAGAGCCGCGCGCGCTGTGGACATCCTCTGGGGCGCCCGTGGGCTGGATGTCCTGCGCCTGCTTCCGTTTCCTCTGGCGGTGTGCCTGGCGTGGTGTCCGCTGTTCAGCGGTGTCCCGCTGTATTTCACTCTGGTGTCCCGGTGCTTCTTTCTGCTGCTCAAGTGAGGTGTCCCTTGGTGTCCGCCGCTTGGGTGTCAGAGGGATGCCCGCTGGGGTTCTCCGCGGCGTTGTCCTACTGGGTCCTCGCTTTGAATCATGTGGAACTTGCTGCTATTTGCTTCCTTCCCGCACCCCCCTATCTGTTTCTTTTCCCGCCCGCTCCATGAGGTTGGGACCTCGGCTTCAATCCCACCAGCCCTCTGAGCTGAGGTGGCTTATTTAGAGCGTTTCTTCTTCCATCCTCCCTCTTTCTTCACCCTCCAAGAGGGGCTCATCATCAATGTTCCGTATTGATATCCGCCACCGTGCGGCTAGGCACGCTACGTTTTCGACCACGGACCCCTTTTTACCCGTCTGCCTCGGGCGATCTGTGGCGGTCTTCCGGCGGTCCTCGGTGGTTTCCCGCGGTCTCCGGCGGTTTCCCGCGGGCTTCGGCGGCTTCCCGCGGCCTTCGGCGTGAACGCTGGCTGCTTGCGTTCAACAAGGGTCCATGATCGAGCACTTATGGCACTGAGTGGGCGGGCTCTCAGCTCCTTTGCCTAATCCTTTGAACCTCAGCCCTCACTCCTGAAGATTTTAAAAAAAGGCCAGGACCACGAAGTTGCCGAATCTCACGGGTTTCGGGCCCAAGATGGCCCCAAGAGGCCCTCAAGATGGTCCAAGAGGGTCCCGAGACGCCACAAGATCGCACCACGATGCTCAAGGTGGCCCCAAGACGACCCAAGAGGCCTCCGAGACGCCCCAAGAGAGCCCCAAGAGCCTTCATAAGAGGGCCCCCGGAAGCCCACATCATTGATTTTCCAAAGCTTGTTTCAATGATTTTGGAATCCTCGACTTTTCGAGCTCCCGACGCTCTAAGACGGCCCACGAGGCCCCAGGACCGCACCAAGAGGCCCCCAGGGGGATCGTCACCCTTACTCCTCAATCATCCCTTCCTCCTCCTGCTGCTCCTCCCAACCCTCCCCGTCCATCTTGTTTTTAGACCAGCCACGGAAGCGAAGGCTCGACGCGTCACACCCCTTCCGCCGCACTCCTCCTCTCCTCCCTGGCCCCCTCCCCCTTTCCTCCCCTCTCCTCCCCCTTCTCCCCAGCCCTTCTCCACAACATCATCCTTTCCTCCTCCTGCTCCTGCTCCTCTTTCTCCTCAACCTCCTCCTGTGCGGGAGTGGCCTTTTCCTGGACGGGTCTATAGTGCTGATGGGGCCGGAAGCCAGGTGGTCGAGCCAGTCGACGCTTCGCTGCGTAGCTTGGAGCTTCGTCCGTCTGGTCTGTCTAAGACCTGGATTGAGACTCCGCTTGCACTGGCCTTGCGGACAGCCCTAAGCAAACGGCTCCTCGTGCTGAGCAATTTGGTTTGGTCGAATGCTTTAGGGCGGCTTGTTGAAGCGACGACCTCATTATCTATTTTTACAATGAAATATTTGTACACCCATACATCCAGTTGTGTACGTAAACATATTCATATACGTATACACACAACATGCATTCACACATTGATAAAACCAGCATACATATACACATATGTGTACACATGCGCATCCACACATATCTATATATATATGTGCACAAACACTTACATATACATATGCGTGAACATACGCACACATACATACATACATACATACATACATACATACATACATACATACGTACGTACGTACGTACGTACGTACGTACGTACATACGTACATCCATCAATCCATCCATCCATCCATCCTTACCTACTTACTTACTTACTTACATACATACATTCATACATACATACATATACGTACATACATACATACATACACACATACAAACATACATACATACATACATACATACATACATACATACATACATACATACATACATACATACACACATGCATACATACATGCATACACGTACACGCATGCACGTACACATGCACATACACATACACATGCACACACCCATGGCCGACGCTGTTACGAACTGTCACGGACAGGTCACGCGCTGTTTCACTGGCCCCTGTAATCCTCCCTGCACGCGGGTCGCGCCCGACATGAATACATCTCTCCTCACCCTTGGCTGCTGCAAGCATCTCGTCCAAACGCCGTGCGTCTGGCGACGCCGAACATTTCAAGCCATCCGCCCCGAGAGGCTCCCAGAAAGCCCCACGAGGCCCTAATAGGCCCCCAACAAAGAGGCTCCAACAGACCCCCAAGAAGCTCCCAAGAAACTCCAAGAGGCTCCCAAAAAGGCTCCCAAGAGGCCTCCAAGATGCTCCCAAGGGACCCCCCAAATTGCCCGCCAGAGGCCTCCGAAAGCGCTCCGAACAGACCCCAAACAGAACCCCTGAGGACTCTGACCCCGTCGTCGTCGTCGTCGTCGTCGTCGTCGTCGTTGTAGTCGTCGTCGTCCCCCTTCAGGGTCGGCGGCACCGGCCGTAAAGCCTTCGCAACACACCTGCCCTCACCCTCAGCTGCTGCAAGCATCTTGTCCAGACGCCGTGAGTCTGGCGGCGCCGATGCTCTCTCGCCAACTGTTTGTCGCCGCTGGCGCTTCAATAGGTAAATATTCATTCCAGCGTAAATGTATGCGGTTGAACATGTGTTGTGCACGCTATGTGAAACAGTCAATGTGGTGCAATATGTGTTATGATGTCTACGAAGTTTAAGATTTGTTGTGCAAATTATGTGGTGCTGTCTAAGTAGTGCAAATGATTGTTTACAAACGAATTGACGCATTCCGCGCTCTTGTAAACATCCCACGCACCCACCCGCAGTTTGGCTTGCAAAACCCATGCAATGGCGACTGCGATGAGTGCTTGGCGTTGGCTGGTGCATCTCTGCGGCCGCGCCAGCCCAAGAACGCGCGAGCAGCGGCCAACTAGTTCGGCGCTGCCGACGCGGCCGCGGGCACATCCCAGCGGGCACTTCAGGGCGAGTCGGCGACTTGGGCGGGCGCGGTATCATGGCAACGTCGACAAATGTCGACAACGGTAGACACGACGATGATGGTAGCGATGCTGGTGGCGATGTTGACAACGACGACGGCGCGGCCAGTGCGGGCGCCGATGCGGATCACGCCGACGACGATGGCGGCGTCCTCGCGTCGGTGATGAAGGTTTTGAAAAAAGGAATTGGACATGCGCGCGCGGCCGACGTTCGACAATGGCCCGCATGGTATTACTTGACATGGATCGTGCCTCCCCAGCACGTGTGCGAAGGCGTACGAATGATTTCGGCACGCGGCGCCGGGAGGCCCGTTTGGCAGAATTCCATGAATATGTTGGAAAGACGATGGTTCTTTTCATAATTAGCAAGAGCACGAACGCACGTGTTTTTGAAAACTGGCGTTGCGAAACCATGTGTTTATTATGTTTTGTGACACTCGATTTTGACATCCTTACGAAACCAACATGCTTTTGACGGATATGGGCATGCGCGCTCGCGACGACGCGCGCGAGTGCACGTCGTCCCATTTTTTGCTGAGGATTCTCGCGACGGCACGCGCGCAAGGACGTTCGAACGATTTCGACATGCGCGCCATGTGGTAAACAGATAGCAATGCCAGGCAATGCCAAGCAACGCAAAGCAACGCCAAGCGAAGCAACGCAGAGCAATCTATGTGGCGCAGTCTAACGGCGGCGACGAGCGGCAACGGAGGCGACGGGGCGGCGACGGCGACAACTTAGCCAGCAGACCGATAGACAGGCCTAGACGAAAGCGGCGACGGGACGGACACCGGCCTTCAAGCCCAAACGACGGGCGGCGACGAGGCGGTGACGGGGCGGAGATGGCGGCTACGTAGCCGCCAGAACGACACAGAAGCCTAGACGACGGGCGGCGACTAGGCGGCTACATTGCTGACATACCAGCCCAGTTCCTCAGAAGAGAACTAAGAACCCCTAGTGCAAGCACAATGTGGAGAATTTGCAAGGGATGGAGCTGTATGTTGTGTGGCGAGCCTGCTGTCAGTGGCCAAACTGAGATTATCCCCAGGCTCGGCTCCATGTATGCTGCCAGGGAGTTGCTGGATCCTGAGCCCCCAACTGGGGCTGGCGGACCTGTTCGGAGAACATGGATTCGCTTGCCTTGTGGGTTTGAGTCGCCCACGCCCTTCCACGAGGAGCTTTGTCGCTCGATGTAATGGTTGGATCCCCTCTCTAGGTTCGACGGCTTCGGATGGAAGGTTACGTCCTGCACAATTCGCATCAGCCGTGTCAGAAAGACGCACGTCTCTCTCTCTCTCTCTCTATTCCTCTTCCCATATTTTCACAAGCCAGGGGGGTGGGACCCCCCCCCCTCCACGCCCAAAACCGAACCCCCTATGATCCTGGGTTCCCGGGCCCCCAAAACATCCTTGCCAAAGGACCCCCAGCTCGTCCGGGACCTCCCAGGGCGCCTAGCCGGGTCTGGCCAGCAGACGCCAAGCGATCAGAGCGATGATCAGAGACGCCGAAGAGAGAGATGCCCAAGACAGCACAAGAGCGCTCTAAGAAGGACCCAGATGGCCTCCAGAGGCCCCCAAGACGGCCCAGGAGGCCCTCAACTGGACTTCCAGAGCGCAGAAATCGGTTCCTTCCCTTAGGGAACGTGGAATTTCAGCATATTCGCTGTTCGGGTCTTCGCAGCGTCCACAACAGCCAGAAAGGCCTACAGTATCGCCCCCCCGAAACGACCCAAAAAGCCCCCAAGAGAGTCTCTCGACGGCCTGGATGGCTCCAAGACTGCCCAAGGAAGCTACAAATGAGCCAAAAAGCGGCCCAACATGCCCCCAGAAGGCGCCCAAGAGAACCCCAAGAAGGCATAGGAGGCCCCCAAAAAGACCATGGAAGGCCACCAGGAGGGCCTACGCACCCCAAGACTGCTCAAGGAAGCCCCAAAGGAGCCAAAAAGAAACCCAAGAGGCCCTCAGAAGGCGCCCAAGAGAAGCCAAAGAAGGTACGGGAGGCCCCCAAAAAAGGCCACGGGAGGCCACCGTGAGGGCCTGCGTAGCCCCTGCAATGCTCCTTAGAGGACCCAAACTCCCGAACACGGCCCAAGATGGCCTCAGGACGGCTCAACAGGGCGCCAAGCCGGCCCGCCTGGGCTCCAACAAGGCATTGTCCCTGAAACTTACCCGAATCCCGGGTTCGCAACCACATGTCCCGACAATCTGTTGCGAACCCCAAATTCGGTCCATTCCTTACGAATTAGTCACGTTCGCGTACCCCGTTGCGACCCGCTGCAACATGACATCCTCGGCTTGGCATTGCTTTGTACTTTGCAACATTGCTTGACATTGCGTCGGTTGCTTGGCATTCCCTCCCCCTGCTCCTCTGGGCACTTATCCTCCTCCTCCTCCTCCTCCTCCTCATCTTTCTGTCGCTCCACCACTCGTCCTCCACCATATCCACTTCCTTCCCTCGCTCCCCGACATTCCCCCCCTTCTATCCTTCGCCCTCCACCCAGCGCCTTTCGGGGACCCCTGGAGGCCTGGGAAGGGTCAGGGACCGCCCGAACTTTTGAAGACGTATGCAAACCACCGCAGGGAAGGGGTCAAGTTTCCACGGCCACTAGGGATGGCGCGAACGACCAACATATGCAAAACGTCAAGGACCAAGGCACATGGCGCGAAGCGCCAATGCAGTCTTGTGTGTCTATGCATATATATATATATATATATATATATATCTCTCTTCTGCGGGTCCTGTGATCGCTAAGCCGACAGCGCTCCAATGAAAGTGTTCGAGGACTGTGAGCCAGTCGTGTTCGGCCATACCTCGAAGACCATGGCCCAATACACTGCCATCATTCGTGTTAGGAAGCGCATGCCTCCCCGTTTTGGAGTCAGGAGTGGGGAGGGAGGCCAAACCCAGGAGAGAAGCGTAGTCGCAGTCTTGGTCCGCTGATGTTTCCCCGCTTCGTCGGCGGACTTTACGCAGCAATTTGCCTCGTCACTCTCACGCGAGGAGGTGTGAGAGTTCTTGTGAATTTCACATGTTCGATCTTACAATATGGCAACGGTCCACAGCAAAACACTCCTCCTATCTCCTCCTCCTCCTCCTGCTGCTGCTGCTGCTACTCCTCCTCCTCCTCCTCCGACTCCTCCTCCTCCTCCCACCTCTCCCCTCCATTCCTCCGCCACCTCCTCATCTCCTCCGCGTTCCCCTCAACAGATCCGCCCCCTGCCGCGGGCGTGTCGAATGGTCTGGGTGGCGGGAGCCACTGCGCGGCGACTGCCGAGCGCACGGCGCGGCGGCGGGCCTGCTGTGCAAGCGCCTGGCTCTCTCGAGCCGGAGCGCCGGGGCGAATGCGGGGCGGGGCGGGGGGAGAGGGATGGCGTTTGACTTTCGCTCTGGGGTGAACCTGCTGGCCATCGCTCGGACGTCCATTTCCTGTGTTTTGTTTCGGTTTCGTGCGTGGCTTTTTCGCGAAGTGATCAAGGATGCTCCTCGATGGTCCTCGCCGAAGGAAAAATGCACACGTCCGAGCGATGCCAAGACCTGCGCCGTGCCAGCCTCGTCGGCGCTGCCAATGCCGACGCGGCGCCACCGCGCGGGGGAAGGGGAGGGGAGCAGGCGGAGCAGGGGCAGGGGGGGGGGGGGGGGGCAGCGGAGGAGGCCAGAGGAGAGTGCTGGGCGGGGAGGCGGGCTGGGGGACAGGCTGACGGGGGGTGGAGGAACAGAGGGGAGGAGGGAAGGAGGAGGGAGGGAGGGAGGGAGGGAGGAGGAGGGAGGGAGGGAGGGAGGAGAGAAGGAAGAGAGGAGGAGGGGGAGGGGGGGGAGGAGGAGGAGGAGGAGGAGGAGGGAGGGAGGAGGAGGAGGAGGAGGAGGAGGAGGAGGAGGAGGAGAGGAGGAGGAGAGGGGGAGGAGGAGAAGGAGGAGGAGGAGGAGGAGGGGAGGAGGGGGAGGAGGAGGAGGAGGAGGAGGAGGGGAGGGAGGAGGAGGAGGAGGAGGAGGAGGAGGGAGGAGGAGGAGGAGGAGGAGGAGCTGCAGCTATGGGTGGAAAATGAAGAGGGAGGGCAGGGAGGGAGGTGGAGGCGCCCCCGCGCCCCGCCCGCGCGTGGCCGAATGCGGACCAAGCGGTCGCCCACGGATTTGCCACCGTACCGTGCAGTCAGCCCGCATACAAAGGACGCACGATGATGATGCAAGGGCGGCATCGACACTTTGCGGGCACGATAAGGAGGCAGGAAAGGGACGCACGAGAAGGATACCAAAGACGCAAAACCTTGGAAAGCCACGCCGACACTGTGCGGGCGGAGCGCGGCCAGCGAAAGCGGCCAAGGATGGGCCGAAGGGGCAAGGACGCAAGGATAACCTCGGACAGTCGCTGATCCTTACTATGCGGCGGGTTGACTGTAGGCATTGAGTGGAGTGTCCCCGTGTCCCATGTAGCACCGAGACTGCCCAATCGGCCCCCAAAACAATCCCAAGAGGGCCTCACCGACCTCCAAGACAGTTCTACGGCGTCCATAGGGGAACCCAAGACGGCCCAGAGAGGGCCCCCAGACGCCCAAAGGAAGCTCTAAGAGGACTTCCAGGCGGCCAAGTCATTGATTGCCCTTGCGTTTTCGTTAGTTTTCGCGTTCTCACCTTTTTGGGCTTCCGACCGACCGCCGAAGACGGTTCCGGTGGCCTCAAGGATAGCCCCAACACAGGCTCGGCAGCCCCAACGAGGGCCCCAAGACGAGCCAAGATGGTCCCAATACGGCCCCGCAGACCTCCAAGGCGGCCCTAAAGAGTACATGTAGGGCCCCAAGACAGCCAAGAGGGACCTCCCGTATAGACCCAACGAAGCCCCTCAGAAGCCACCAAGGGCCCCCCTCGGAAGCCCCCAGGAGGCTCCAAGATGAACCTAGAAGGTCTGCTCTTCCTGTTTCCAAGTGGGTGGCTGCTCGAGGGACGAGCGGACGCCTACACCATATCCATCGCTTCAGTCGCCAGCCGCGACTGCTGCATCACACAAACTCATGCATATAACATGTTATAGCGCGAACTGCTTTGAAGTCCCCATCGCTTCAGTCGCCAACCGCGACTGCTGCATCACGTGAACTCATGAATACTAACATATACTAGCGCGAACTGTTTTGAGGTCCCCAAACCATCTACCAAAAGAGGCTGCTCGGCACCTGCCATGCAACTCCACGACGTGCAAATCAACGAGGGTAGGCCGTGGTGGGACTCTGGGTCATTCCCCTCCTCCTTTTCCTCTTCTTTTCTTCCCCTCTTTTCCTTTTCCCTTCTCGTTTCTTCCATTCCTCTGGGGATCCTAGTTCTGCCGTGGTTCAATCCCCCGCTGGGGTCGCAGGTGGGTGGTATTGCCCAGCGCCGTATTTGCGCCGAATGCGAACGTCTATCCTTGTTTTGTTGACGGCCCCTGGAGCCTGAAGTGCGTCTTGCGAGCGTCTGCCGCTCCTTCGGTGGCATCTGGAGCCTGGGTTGTTTTGTCTGTCCTTCCCCTAGGCTTCGTGTGCCTGCGATGAGGCTGAGCCCCTTGTCAGGGCGTCGCAGTGTATCTGCGGGTCTTCCTACGGCAACAAATTCAGTGTTTCTGATTCGCGTTGAGTTTTAGACCCTCTTGTGGCCCAAACTTCGGCACATATGGGGCTCACCTCGGCTGTCGCTTCCCATGGGGGCGTCACCCGCCCAGCAGTTGAGAGCTGTGACTGGAGAACCGAGCCGAACGTTCCCCATTCCACCCCTGCGCGCCTCCTCCTCCTCCTCCTCCTCCCTCCTCCTCCTCCTCTTCTTCCTCCTCCTCCTCCAGTCCTTGTCGTTATAAATAACTTCTCCCTGTCGCACCCCGAGGCCAGTTTTAAGGGCGGGCCGGGCGTTTCGCCTGAGACTTCCTCACCATGTATGACTCTGAAGCTTAAACATTGGCAACAGTTTCACAGATGGAGGGCGGGTGGTTTTCAACATGCGGCTCTCGCCTTAGCGCGGCGCACATTCGTTTAAACAATTGCCAGAGCTTGACGGATTGAGGGCGGGTCGTTTTCTAAATGTGGCTCTCGCCTTAGCGCGGCGCACATTCGTTTTAAAACATTTGCAAGAGTTGCACGGTTTGAGGTCGTGTGGTTTTCAAAATGTGGCTCTCGCCTTAGCGCGGCGCACATTCGTCTGAAATAATTGAAGAGTTTCACGGATTGAGGGCGGTTCCTCTTCAAAATGTGGCTCTCGCCTCAGCGCCGCGCACATTCGTGTTAAACATTTGCAAGAGTTTCAATGATTCCCATCATCAACGTACCAGAAATGGTGTTTGGAAGGATTCAGGATTGTGCGGCGCAACAGTTACGTTGATTTTCTGTGTTGAGGTCCTAGGTATGGGTTTCTGGCACGATTCAGGATCGTCAAGACGCAAAAGTCAGGTTGATCCGTGGCGTTGGAATCCCGAGAAAAATATTTTGGCATGCTTCAGGGTCTTCAAACGAGTGTCTTCCAACGAGGCAGTTCCATCAATGGAGATGAACCGTTGTATGGGCCTATGAAGAGGGAGCTTGGAGGGAGGGTTTACTCCAATGTCGTTGATGACTCTTGGGTTTACGATGGTCCTCCTCCTCCTCCCCCTCCTCCTCCTTCTCCTACTCCTCTTCTTCCTCCTCCTCCTCCTCCTCATCCTACCTCCCACCTCCTACCTCCCTACCTCCTATCTCCTACCTCCTCCTCCTCCTTCTCCTCTTCCTCCTCCTAGCATCGTTTAACCGATCCCTATCCACATTGCCGTGGCCTGGGCCCCATTCGCCGATTTACACCCCTAGATGGGGATGTAGGCTGTTCCCTTCGGGTTTCCAAGGGCCTACCTCCAATTGAGGTAGTGAGATGGTGGGGCTGAGATACAATCGCCCGGTGGGGGATGGGGGATAGGTTAAACAATACTGATCCTCCTCCTCCTCCTCCTCCTCCTGCTCCCCCCCCCGTCGCAAGTGAGCCTCTTCGCTGGGCCACCGGAGGCGTTGCTGCCTGAGGACAGCAGGCGCTTCAACGTGAGGTTGCCCTGCACCGCCTGCGCCGCCGCGGGGGGTTGGGGGGGCGATGGACCCCTAGTCACACCCAAAAAAGTAGGCGGCGGCATCCGAACCCCTCCCCCACCAACTATCTATTCTCCTGAATCGATGAGACGCGGGGGAAGGTTCGGGTTTCGCCGCCGGAGAAGACGACACGCAAAAAATGATGACGAGATCTAGCCCACCCGAAGGGGTCGAAGTTCTGGGCAAAGAGCGCGACACGACGCGATGCCGACAAAAGACGACGCGAACGACACGACGAGGCGGGGACACCACGGGGGAAGGCGGAGAAGAAGGGAGGGATAAGGAGGAATATCGGCACTACCAGCAATGTGGAGAATGGGAGGTAGATGAGCAGGAACAGGAGGGAGAAATACTACTCGAGACGACCTTCAGCGACCAAATACATCAAATCAAAACGATAATAATAACATAATGAACCCGCCGCGACCTCAATGAAGAAAATCGGTTTAGTTGAACGTGCACACGCACAACACGACGGAACCGAACGCGATGCAATGCAAACCATGAAACATCAAACAAATGGATATCATAACACCCCCAACACATTATCGTATAGCATTGCGCAATGTATGGGATGCAAACTACGTGCTGCAATATATGTTGCGCAATGGATGCTCATGCCCGCAACAAGGCGGCGACGGGGGCCCACCGTGCAAAAATCTGGTGGAAATGCAGCCCAAAGCACGGGGCGGCGACGAGGCGGCAACGGGAGCCCATCGTGCGAAAACCCAGACATCCCAGCCAGCGTACGAGGCGGCGACGAGGCGGTGACGGGCACGCACCGCGCGAAAATCCGGATGACAACTCACCCACTTACGCAGAGGCGAAATCAGAACCACTTGGTGCAAGCACTGTTTGAGACAGAATACTTTTCGTTCTGGACCCACAACGACATGGGACTCACGGATATCTGAATCTGCAGACCAAGGCCTGGCCATCGCTCGGACGTCCATTTCCTGTGCTTTTTTCGGTTTCGTGCGTGGTTTTTCCGCCAAATGATCAAGGATGCTCCTCGATGGTCCTCGCCGAAGGAAAAAAGCACACGTCCGAGCGATGCCAAGAGGCCATGATTATACGGGGGAGGGGCTGCGCCTACTGCTATACTGGAGCGCAGGCACAGGCGTCTGGAGCTCAGGAGAAACATCACTCGGCCTGCGAGAAGCGGGGTTTCGCCCTGCGTCTCCCCCACCTACACCGTTGACGATTGCACCTCGTCGTCGCCATGGTCGCCGTTGCCGTCGTCGTCGCCGTAGCCAGCCGCCGCCATCGTCGACGGTGCAGCGAATGTCGTCATGCTGTCGCCGTCGCCTCCGCCTTCCTCGCCATCGTCATCGTCGCCGTCGACGCAGGCGGCGACGCCGACGACGGCGACGATGGGAACGACGACGACGACGACCACCACCACCACGACGGCGACGACGACGACGGCAGCGGCGGCGGTGCGCGGTGCTTTCGACTTGTTGTTTCTGCGCACAGAAACACGCCTCAATTCAAAGCTGGGTTCAATGCCTGCCTGACTAGACGCGCAAGTAACTGACTTTGAGTTTAGTTCGCTCGCCGTCCTCGTTGGCGACGACGGACGAGTGCCAAGAAAACGAAAAGGTTGCCGAGACCAGCGCCGTTCGTCGACGTCGTCGTAGCAAACGCGATCGCCCATCGTCGTCGTAGCCGTCCGCGTGGTCGTCAGGGGTGCAATTTCCTCCGCCACCAAGCCCAAGGCTTTGTTTTCTTTCAAGGGCCCAGTGGCTGCTATTACGTTCTTATGTGTGTGTGCCCGAAAGTCAGTTGGATTCTATGTATCCGTCGTTCGGATCAAATATGTAATGCGAGAATTTCGTGGATCCCCTGTCTCATAACAGCAAACATGCTGGATCCACGGGGCTTGGGATGCACGGAAATCCGAATATGTACATCAACGTCGTGATTCTACGAGGGAGGTTTCCCGACTGCAAGCGAGGTACAGGCAGCTGGAGCTCAGGAGGAAGTCGTTCGGCCTTCGAAAGTAGCGTCGCGACCCGTTGCAGAGCGTAGCATGGCATGGCATCGCGCGCTACTGCGCTGCATTGGAACAATCTCAGTGCTTACTGGCGTTTGCTGATTTCAGAACTCTACACGTTACGCCTGTTGCCTATTCTACTGGCATTAGGCACATGCCCCCCGTAGAAAACGAGAGGGTGCTGACGAGTTGCAATTACGGCGTTTGTTCTGGATGTTGGAATCCTGGTGAACGCCGAATGGCTTGTAGTTGAGGAGTCTCTCAGCAACTGGTTCGATGACCGCAGCCTCCGTGTCTAACCATCCCTCAGGTCCTGCAGTTCCTCCTGTGCCATGTGCAGCTGCAGCTTCTCCTCGCCGTCGCCGGTGGTAAAAGTCCATCGTTCTCTTCTGCAGTCTCACTGCTCGCGGTTGCTGCAAGCCCGTATCGTGGGACGCACATGGACATACTAATACTATATGTCCTCCTTGGAGGCGCGCGTCCGACCCGAACATATAGTATACCCATCTTGTAGTATATCGTTTCCCGAGCGGTGTGGCCAGAAAGCGCCCGCCACGACGCATATACTATAAGATTTCTCGGTGCGCGCGTCGCCCCTGGGGGGGCGACGCACACATAGTATAAGTATGTTGGGGTGCTGCCGATATCGCGTGCGAAGACCGATATCTAGACATGCCAAACTCATGTGAGATGACGAGCCAGGGGCGGCCGAGCTCCGCACGTGGACGTGAAGGGCGATCCCTCCTCTTCGTCCCCATCCCCCTCCCCATCCACCCTCCTCCACGTCCCCTTCATCATCCCCCATGTCCCCTCCTCCCCATCCCTCCTCCCCATCCCTCCTCCCCATCCCTCCTCCCCATCCCTCCTCTTCATCTCCCTCCTCCATTTCCCCTCCTCCTCTCCTCCCGCCTCCTGCTCCTCCTCCTCCTTCCCCTCCCCTCCCCTCCCCCCGTCTCCCCTCTCCTCGCCCCGCCTTCCCCCCCGCCTCCCCTCCCCTTCTTCCTTCTCTCCGCCGTGAGCCCTGCGGCGTCAGCTCACGCCGGCGAGGACGCGAGGGGCAGGCATCTAATGTCTCAATCTTGGAACGCACATCCCCATGTGGACGCGGGAGCGCATGCTCCGTGACGAAAGAGGGGGACGAGAGTAGGGCGGAGGAGCGACGGTGGCGACAGAAGAATAAGCAGACAGGGAGTGGCAGGACGAAGTGGACACACAATAATCACAACAAGCGAATGCATGAAGTATGTAAAGAGATGTGGAGAGAAAGGCAGAAGCGACAAAACAATGAGCGGCATGCACAAGAAATGCGAAGTGAAACAAACATAGGGTCATACAACGAAATATATATACACATACCCATATGTACATACGTTACGAGAGACATGTATACATATACATGTATAGAGAAAGAGAGAAAGAGAGAGAGAGAGAGAAACAACACACAACAATGATATGCTACATACAAATAGGGAGATATTGCATATCCATGTATATATGTATTTATAGTTATAGAGGGGCTAGATAAAGATATATATATATATATATATATTCAAGAGAGAGGGAGAGAGATACAGGCGCGTGCATCCGAACAAGTATTACTCGTGTGCTGTTTGGGATCAGCGCGCCTGAGCCAAACTAAGCTAAACAACGTCACGCCAAGCTAAGCTGACCTGGCGAGGCTTAGTAACGCGGGGACCCTGCCAGCAGGACGGGTAAGAGACGGTTCAAAAGAAAAGTCAACGATTCCCAAGGCTCCCCCCTGCGTCACCCCATTCTCTTACGTTGCCATACAGTATCCACGTCCTGGTTGGGGAATATTAGCCCCATTCCCTTTCGAGAGACGAGGCAAAGCCTGCGTGTGCGGAACATCCCTGTCTCTTAGGATCGACTAACCCACGTCCAACTGCTGTTCACGTGGAACCCTTCTCCACTTCGGTCTTCAAAGTTCTCATTTGAATATTTGCTACTACCACCAAGATATGCACCACCCAGAGCGTCTCCGCACACAGGGTCCTGCCTCTATATACATAGTTTCTCCGAGCTGGGTTTCCTCTGTCGTCGCCCCAGGGGGGGCTGTTTACAGGGGCCAGTCCTTGGTTGCCCTGCGCGTTGCAAGGGTATGTGCAGCGCACGGTTTTGTGCACAATTCGCTTGGTAGCGTTGCTTAGGTTACGCACAGGATGCGCGATCGCCATGGCTGCGACCAACGAAGTTCGGGTGGTCATCCGCGGGACTTACCCATAAGGTCCCGTCTTCAGTCGTGCCTGGCCGTCACCTAGACGATCTTCGCCCAAAGGGTTCCGCCTGGATTAGCCCTGGGAGCCAGCTCCCAAGGCTAGGGCGACGAGATCTACACGTATCCGCTCCTCCTGGCCAGGGCCATCCTGGGGCCCGGGAGCGGTGCACACGCCCTCCTGGCTCGGCGAGGGTTGCGTACGCACCGCTCCTGAGCCCAGGCTGGGCCTGGCCGGGAGCAGTGGATAGTCGACCTCGTTGCCCTAAGAGGCGAGAACAGCGGGGGGCGGGGGCCCCCGTGGGCAGGATCCCGCGGGCGACGGCGGCCCGACTCCGCCGGGCAGGGGAGCGAAGGGCCAGAGCCTACAGGCCACGGCGGACAGCCCAACGGGAGAGGCAGACATGTAAGGGAGCATCTGGGCGAAGACGAGGAGTTGGCGGCGGGCACAGGGGGGTAGGGGTAGGGGGGACGGCTCCTTAGAAACACCCCTGCTCCTTAGAAGGCGCGGGCCTTGTCTGTAGATGTAAGGCTGGCGCCGTCTAAGAAGCAGTCTCCTTCTAAGAAGCCTTCCCCCTACCAGTACCCCCTTCTGAGCGCCTCCAAAGGAATTTAACAAGCAAGGCAACTCCGGGCGGGACCTCATGGCGGGGCTCGCTGGGAGACGGCCCCAAATTCTAACAAACCGAACGAGCATGCAAGGGCGGGGCCGTACAGGCGACGGTAAGGCAGTCCACTATATAGATGCAAGACTGTTGATAAGGTCTTACTGCGAACCTTGTTGTGGATCATACAAGTATATGCGTGTTCCCATCTTCCACATACTAAATGGGGCTATTGCTTTCTCTGGACACCCCGCGCAGGCCTCATCTCACACGCCCTCTCTTCCTGTGAGGCTTTACAATCGTCGCTAACATCATCGCTATCATCATCATCACCACGTCACAGATTCACACGCTCACACACATTCATCTTGTGGACGTCTCGAACGGAAGCCTCGTCCGAGAGTGAATCGCAAGGAGGCCTCGACTGGGAGCCCCACTCTATGGGGTCCCACCTTGAATTAGCCTGGCGAAGGACATAGCCATACGCAATTGTGAATACCGCAATTGTGAATACCATCTTCGCCCGCGCTCCCTATGTAGCCACGCCTTCCCACTGGGGCCCGACATGCTCAGGGACACGCTCGTGGCCGTCTTCGCGGGCGCCGAGGACGGCGTCCCCCTGACCGAGGAGCATAAGCAGGAGAGGGCTCTGCGAGCCATGAGGGAGGCTGCCACTGGCGCCTTCGGTGGAGCTCCCTATGGGGCCACGATCATCGAGAGGGGTGTGCCGGAATGGCCCGAGGCCGCCATGTGACCCCTGCCACTGGGGCCTTCGAAGAAGCTCCCTATAGGGGCCACGATCCTCGTGAGGGGTGTGCCGAAATCGGCCCGATGCCGTTATGCGAACCCTTCCGCCGGCGCCTTCGGTGGAGTTACCTATGGGGCCACGAGACGTGTGAGGGGTGTGCCGAAAGGGAAGGTGGAACCGCATGCGAACGCAGCCACTGGAGCCTTCGGTGGAGCTCCCCATGGGGCCACGAGACGTGTGAGGGGTGTGCCGAAACGGGGGTGGAACCGCATGCGCCGCAAAAGCGAACGCAGCCACTGGGGCCTTCGGTGGAGCTCCCTGTGGGGCCACGAAACGTGTGGAGGGTGTGCCGAAATAGGGGGTGGAACCGCATGTGCCGCAAACGCGAACGCAGCCACTGGGGCCTTCGGTGGAGGTCCACGTGGGGCCACGAAACGTGTGAGGGGTGTGCCGAAATGGAAGGTGGAACCGCATGCGCCGCAAAAGCGAACGCAGCCAGTGGGGCCTTCGGTGGAGCTACCTATGGGGCCACGAAACGTGTGGAGGGTGTGCCGAAATGGGAGATGGAACCGCATGCGCCGCAAAAGCGAACGGAGCCAGTGGGGCCTTCGGTGGAGCTCCCTATGGGACGACGAAGCGTGTGAGGGGTGTGCCGAAATGGGGGGTGGAACTGCAGGCGCCGCAAAAGCGAACGCAGCCACTGGGGCCTTCGGTGGCACTCCTTATGGAGCCACGAAACGTGTAAGGGGTGTGCCGACATGGAAGGTGGAACCGCATGCGCCGCAAAAACGAACGCAGCCACTGGGCCCTTCAGTGGAGCTCTCTTTGGGGCCACGAAACGTGTGAGGGGTGTACCGATATGGGTAATGGCGATGGGAGGAGGGAGGAGGGGGAGGAGGAAGGAGTGCACGCTGGGCGCTGTTTCTTCAGAGGACACCACAATATGGCTGGGAAACAAATCCGTGCGTGCCACTCGACCATTATATCAATCGTCACTTTGGGATTCCTCTCCGGCTTGGATATGGAGGGTGTCTCGAACGAGAGCCTCGTTTGTGAGTGAAATTTGACAAAGTCTCGAGCGGGAGCTCATCCCTACGGGGTCCCCATCTTAAGATCTCAAGCCGTTCGGATCATCCGATCCTTGCAGCTTTCGTCACTTCTGGGTTCCTCTGGCCTGCGTATGGAGGAACTCTCAAGCGGGAGGCTAATATGCGAATGAAGCGCGAGGACATCTCCAGCGGGAACTCTTCCCTTATAATTTCCCACCCAATGTTTTTTATCCGTGCGGGTCGCCCGATCCTTACATTTGCCATCAATTTGGAACCCTTGAGGTCTGACTAGTAGGAAAAAGACGGGGACCACATACGTGAGTGGAAAATTATGGGAGCGGGAACTACGGGGCCCCACCTCATTTATGTGATTCACCCGGGCAGCTTAACGGATCTCTGTGTAAATGTCGTCAATTTGGGGTTCCCTAGGCCTGAATACGGAAGACATATCGACTGAAACGCGCGGAAATCTTGACTGGGAGTTCATCCCCATGGTCTCAAGGCCAAACAGTCTTACACTGTCCCTGGGTGCGTGGCGAAATAGCAGGCGTGGATATTTGGCGTCTGTGGAGCCCGGGTGCTCCCCCCAATGGGCCACAACTGGCGTCGCTTCCCGCACCCCACCCGACAGCGCAGCAGAGGCAATCAGAAGCCAGCAGGGAAAAACGACCAACTTAGAGCAGCAGGGACCAGCAGAGAGCAACGGAGACCAGCGGACACCGGCAGAAAACAGCAGAGACAACAAATGAAGTTTACGCGGGAGTTGAAGAAATCGGAACTTGTGGTCGAACAACCAACCACCATCCTTTCCTTCGAATTTCACCCCGAGGACGAACAACGGTGCGAGGAGTGCGCGCTGGGCCACTTGTTTCGCCGACGTTTCCCCCACAGGGCATCTAGATACAGGAGCACGGCTTCAAGAAATGCCCGATCGACTAGGAGATCGCTAAGCTGATGCTGCAAAGGTCCGAAGGCGCTGACGACGACGGCGAGGCCGTGGCGCGGGCGCGGAGCCTGCTGACAGACAGGCCCAACGAGCAACAATTGCGTGGCAAAGCCCGCGCGCCGTACGCCGCTCGAGGATCGGCCAGACGCAGGCGTCATATCTCACTTCCACGCTGTCGCAAGACCAGACGTTGCGCACGGGCGTCACCATCGACCGGGACAGGGACCAGGACGCTGGTCGCACTGGGATGTCGGACGACTAGTGGTAGCTGCATCTCTCGTTTACGTTTTCCCGCGTCACGTACATGCGGAACGAGCTGATCCTGTGGCCGCGCACGCGCGAGTTTCTGGAGCGCGGGCACCCGACGTACTTGCTGGAGGCGCTCCAGACGCTCGACCAGAAAACGAGTTCCAGGGCCGAGGCGGAGCAGCTCGCAGCAGAGCTGGGTTTCGCGCTGCCTCCCGCCCGAGCGCGGCCGCGATCCGCTCGAGGCCCTCGGGGGTTGTCCGAACGGCCGGCTCCCGCGCCCCAACGGCCCGTGGGGTCGTTCCAACGGCCTGGCCCGCGGGGTTGCCCAACGGCCTCGTGATACCGCCGTCGGCGAACGGGTGCGCGCTGGCTGAGGCGGCGACGGCCCCTGGGAAAATCGGCTCGTCTGACGCGAGATGAGCCCGAGCCCTGGCCTGAGGGCGGAGGAGGTGGATGAGGAGAACGGGCGGGATGAGGAGGAGGAGGAGGAGGAGGAGGAGGAGGAGGAGGAAGAGAAGGAGGAGCAGAGGAAACGAACCTCCGCAATCACAAGGACGACGATGAATATGCACTCTCTCCGTACCTATGAGATTATCATGTGGGTCGTATCGTCAGAATAATTTTGATCATATTTTCTATTGGGTCGGGCACCCTGGACGGACCCACGATCGAACACACTGACCCTGGCCTTCCACCTAACGAATTTCGGCCGGCCCTGACCATCTGGACGCCCCATGCAGAGCGCTCCCTCGCTCATGAGAGCCCCAAGACGGCCCAACAGGGCCCCAAGATGGCCCGAAGAGCCTCATGAAGGCCCAAGATGGGCCCAAGACGCCCTCCGAAGCACTCCAAATCGTGACCGAGTCGTTTAGGGAGACCGTGGTTCGCGGCAAAGTGGCCCGAGGAAGCCCCCAGAGGCCTCCCAAAGGCGTCCAAGAGGCCTCCAGAAACCCACAGAAAACCCTAAAAAGGTTTCATGAGGCCCCCGAAAGGTTTTCCACGGAGGAGCCTCCGCACGAAAAGCTGAAGATGGCGGGGAAGGGCTCTCAGGGTGTGACGAGAACGAAGAAGAGGGAATGTGAGGGAATGAACAGGAACAACACATTTCAAAGACGACGACGAAAATGGCAACAACGAGCATCGTTGTTTGTACGTTTGTATACGCATACACATATATATATATGTGTATATATATACATATATATATATATATATATCATTCCGCCCGCAGGCCGAATTTGAACGGCTACAGTGCATGGCGCGAAGCACCGATGCTTATGTGCTGTATTTGTATACATACAGTGGGCATATGCACATGTGCATATTAAGAGAAAGAGAAAAACTGACTGAGGAAGAAACAGAGAGAGAGAGAGAGAGCAAGACAGCGAGAGCATGTACAAGCAATACAAAACGACACAATACACAACACACACACACAGGTGACCACAACACACTTTCCCTGGGGGCGCCGAGCTGTGGCATTTCCTGCTGTCTCGTGCTGTGCGTTCTGCCCCGTGTGCTCGTTTACCCACTCCAGTCTCCGCGCTGCTGCCCGCTAGGGGGCCTGGGCCGCCCCCCCAAACACGGGCCCCTCAAAGTTCTGGCCCGTCCAGCTCGCCTCCCGATTCACACTGGACTCCACTGCACCGCCAGGACGGCCCCAGGGAATGCGAGGACGGCCCCAGGAGGCTCCGAAGAGGACTTCACGAGCCCGAGACGGCCAAAGATGGCCCAGGAGGGCCCCAAGACGCCCCCGATAGGGCAACAAAAACACGTGTGTGAGTGTGTGTGAGTGTGTGTGTGTGCTTGCGTGTGGGTTTCAATGGTTTGACTGTCCCACGCTTTGCTGCCAAGATGCCCGAAGCTCGCTTCGAGGCGGCCCGGGAGCCCCCGAGATTGCCCAAGATGGCCCCGAGGTGGCCTCAAAGGCCCCGCCCAAATCGCACAGGATGGCCCAAGAAGGCCCCATACGGCCCTAAGGCACCTTCAAGATGGGCCCCGAAGATAGCCCCGAGATTGCCCTACGATGCTCCCGAGAGGCCCAGTGGTGGCCTGAGATGGTGCCAAACTGCCCCAAATTCACAAGATGGCTCAGCCTAGGGTGACCGACCGAACAAAAATAAGGTTCTTGCATCCGTAAGGAAAGGAATACATATAATGACCCATGCGTGTCTGAGCAACACGGGAACGTGTTTCTAGACATAATGCTACACTGTTGTTTGGAGAAACGGCAATGTAGTGATCACTGACGCTAACGGAGTAACAATCATACACACATGGCATATGCGTAAAGCTGTACGACCATAACGAAGCATGGAAACAAAAAACGAAAACACCAACAACATCATACGCGCCGTATAGACTGGTGAAACAGCATCGCAAGTAATATGAACACAGAGATGGTCGAATGCCTCGCGCTGGTCTTCAGGAACTTCTTCCAAATCCAGATCGTCCTCCCGCCGTGGTACATCGTCTACCTCATCGTTGGCCTGAGAAAGCGAATGGGCCGCATCCACACCAGAGCTGGCGTCAAGAACGAAGTTTCCGCGAGGCAGACGCGACAATGGATCTGGCATGATCAACACGGCCGAAGCATTATCGACACACATTCCCCCCAAAGATTCTCCCCACCTCCTGTACCGTTGGCACCTACGCTAGTCGTCAGCATCGAAGAGCTCAGAAGCCTGGAAGTACTGGGTCGAGCTGCGGCAAGCAGAGCATACTTGAGAAGCTTCAAGGTTAAGCTGCACCCCGAACAGGTTGAAAAGCGCACTCTAGGACATACTGCATAAAGAGTTCATGAACTGGCAAGTCCGCCACCGCTCTGTGTCGTAGTTGGTTTACGAGGAGCTTCGCCTGGTTCTGAGTGTTAGTGTTACTCCTTGCCAAGCAATAGACAACAATTTCTGCGCTTCAGGGCTGACATGCGTCGATATGTTGCCCGTGCCCCTGGAAACTCAGACCTTGTGATAGAAAATAACACCAAAACTCAAATCATGGTCATGGAAGCCGTGGCCGCCCCCCAGCCCGCACCTACCCACAGCAGTTCGATTGCGGATATGCGCGGCGACCCAACGGGACACCTTTGGGATGCCCTCAAGCGACACGCATCGAAAAGGAACGCGTACAACCGTCTGTGTGAAGAGCCCGCGTTCGCAAACAACCGATCAGAAGGACGAGCGGTGGGCACGCCAGGGCCCTGGACGCCACAATTTGCACGCTTGGGGCGGCGGGCTGCCCACACTCCGAGGACGCAAGGGCACCCGTGCCCGCCCCCGCCTTGTCGAATGGGCGCCGTGGGCGCGGGGACCAAACGCAAAAACAGCGCAGGGGCGCGGGGGCATCCCCCTTGGGCGTGGCTTAATGGGGGGGTCATAAATGGGGGGGTCAGAAACGGTCCCCTTTCGTGCCCCTTTCGGGCCCCTCCGGAGCCCCAGGGGGCTCGTTTAGGTACCGTTTGGGTACCTTTTCGGACCACTCTCGCCACCCCCCCATGTATGACCCCCCCATTACGCAACGCCCAACCCCCCAAAATCCACGCGCCCCCCCGGAGACAGCGCCACGAGCAGGGGGCACCTGCTCGGGTGGGCGACTCGCGCATGCCCCGGGGGCGGGCACGCGCTCGGGCCCCCACGCCGAGGCCGCGTCCCCAAGGGGGCGCTCCCCTTCGCGGGCGGCGCGGTGCATGCTGCGGGGACGACGACGCGCTAGGCCCCCCCCCCTGCCTCGTCCGCGCCCGTCGGGGCGCACCCGCCCGTGGGCGATGCAGCGCGTGCTTCGGGGGCAAGGACGCGCAAGGGCCCCCCTGCCTGGTCCGCGTCCGTAGGGGTGTGTCCTGGATGTGTGATCTTCTGGCGCGCGTGCGTCTGCACCTGTGTCTGCGTCGACCCTGGGGGAGCAAGGAACACACGTGCGATGCCTGATTTTCTGGCGCGCGCGTGTTTGCGCTCCACTTGCGCGGGTGGCCATGCTCGACTCGCGAGGGGGGGTCAGGCCAAAGAGGCCGACACATGGCCAATAAACCTGCTTGAGGCCCGCTTGCGGCCGTCTTGGTGCTCTTTTGGGGGCCTGTCTGGTGCCATCTTCGAGGTCCTCTGGTGGTCCAGGAGGTCCTTCAAGGCTCCAAGAAGGCTACGTTGGGGTCCCTCGAGGCGCCCCAGAAGGGCCATTTTTATAGTAAGGTGTCAGGCCAAGAAGGGCCGATACCTGACCAAAAAACCCTCTTGGGACCACCCTCTTGCGTACATCCTGGTGCCCTCATGAACCGCTTCTGAGGCCATGGCTGGGGTCCTCTGGTGGATCCAAGAGGTACTGGAAAGCTTCTAGAGAGCCCCAGGAGATCTCCAAGGAAGCCCCAAAAAGCCCGTCTGGCCAAAGGGGCGGCGAGATCTGACCAAACGGCCTTCTTTGCACTCTCTTGCGTCCATCTGGTGCCCTCTTGGGCCCTTTCTGGGGCCATCTTGGATGTCGTCTGGATGCTCCAAAGAAACATTGAAAAAAGGGGCCCAAGAGAATCCGTAAGACGGCTCCCAGGGAGCACGATTGGATGATTTCCGCCGCGGAACGCACAAAACGACGACGACGATGACGACGACGACGACGACGACGACGACGACGACGACGACGACGGCACGACGACGACGACGATAACGACGAACGATGAACGACGACAACGACGACGACGACGACGAACGAATATGACGACTGCGACGACGACGAAGGAAGACGACGACGACGAAGGAAGACGACGACGACGAAGAACGAAGAACGAAGACCGAAAAAAACGACGACGACGACAACGACGACGACGACGACGACGACGACAACGACGACCGCTCCGTCGGCGATGCGGGCGAAGGCACGAGGGTATCCGCCATCCAGGGGCGCACCCTCTGGGTGGCCAGCGCCTCTGTGCGGGGCCGCGTCATAGGGCCGTCCCATGGGTCGGCCCCAAGTCTCATGAAAGACACAGCCACCTCCCCCTGCAGGGTGCGCCCCTGGACTTTTGATACCCTGCTTTGGTCTCCTCCTTTTCGTCCTCCTTCCTCTTCTGTCATTCCTCCCCTTTCCCGTTCCTGCCGCCTCTCCTTCTCTTCATCGGTCGGCGGCAGTCACTGCCCTCTCCAAGCGTCCCTGGTGGCCGCCGCCGTCCTGGAGGCCTCCAGAGAAGTCCAAAAGGCCTCGGGGATGACCTCAGAGGTCATCCCCGAGACCTTCTGGACTTCTCTGGACCGTTCCTTCGAATGAACTTCTCTGGACTTGTTCTCTGGACTTCCCGCCGCGGGTCGAAGGAATGAACCATTCCTTGGACCCGCGGCGACGGCCAAGGGCATCGTGCCTGGCACGCGGCCTCAGGGCCACGTCCGCCCGCGAACGAGACGCTGGCCGAAGGCGAGGCTGGCGCGCCCAAGGGCGGTCATGGGAGCCGTGCCTGGTGCGCGGCTTCGAGGCCACTTGCGCCCGCCAGTTGGGCGACGGACGAGGACGAAGGCGACGCGCCGAAGGACGGCCAAGGGTACCCCACCGGGTCCGCGTCCTCAGAGCTGTCCCCCAGAGGAGCGTTTCGCCGCGCAGTCAGAGGACGTCGCCCGCCCTAAGGGTGCCCTGAGGGGCTGGCCAGTGAAAACGGCGAAAAACGGGCCGCAGAGGCAAGGACGCGAGGGTACCCTAAGGACAGCCGTGCGTCCTCAGGTTGGATGTTGACTGTACGACTCCGCGCAAGGGCTGTAATGAGACGTGTACACAAATGCACCTGCTCATGGTCGCACCCCGCGAGACGGCGTCAGTTCTTCAGCTCAGTCGTTACTGGGCTGAGTGTGCTGACCAGAAGTGATGCAATGTTGCTATGATAGCTGCCGAAGCTGGCGGTGTCCACATGAAATGCCAACATGTGATGGACCTCGGGTGCCACCAACTTGCCTCCCGCAGGTAACCTTCTCTCAGGCCTGGTCCTCATCGCATCAAATCGATCGCAACACCCAGCCAATGGAGGAGGAGGAGGAGGCAAAGCATACGGACAATGAAAAGACCTCCTCTTCTCCGCCCCCTAGTGGCCCCCACAAGGGCCCCCCACCGAGTTGACCATTCATGTTATGACTTTTAACCATATGCTTGAGCCACATGCCGCAGATTTTCCCCGCCTTGCCTTGCCCAGGGTACCACACGCCGATGGCTACATGAGGTCACCGCGGGGCCCTAGCGAGCCCCAGCACGCCCTCACCCACCCCTGCCCATGCTGGCCATAAGAGACCATCGCCTCCGGGCTGAAACTTCCCTAGGGACACCCCCAACACATTGCCTCCAATGGTTCACACGCTCTCGTCGCCCTGTGGCCCGCTCGTTCACCCCTAGGAGACAAGACAACACGAGACGTCGGACAAGGCATCCGATCCCCCAAGACCCACCTTTCGGTGCTCAAGGGACTTCCCCAAGTCCAGAATTCAGAGGCAGGCGCCTCGTGCCGCTCGAATGTCAAAGGGAATACGATACCTGGTGGCCACTAGCTGCTGATGGACGTACAATATGCCGACCCCTACCAACCCACTACGGGTGTAGGCACCCCAAGCACCCTGAAGCATACATCCGCCACCGTGCCTCTGGGCACGGCGTGGGCGTGTCCTCAAGTCCTTTGAAAAATACCCTGGAGCTTCAATCCTCAGTCCGGAAGGGTCTTTCAGGGGCCCGGAGCACAAATGGTCAAATCTCCCCAGGCTTGGCGCGGATTCCCTGGGCTCCCGCGCGTCTCCCTGCATGACTTTTTGGGGCCCAAGGGGGCCCCAAGACGGGCCAAGAGGGCTCCAAGAGGCCGCCAAGACGGCGCAGGAAGGCTCCGAGTCGCCGAAAGATCGCTCCATGACGCCCAAGATGGCCTTAAGATGGCCCAAAAGGCCTCCAAGACGCCCCAGGAGGCCTCCAAGAAGCCGCCCAAGAAGCCCCCAAGAGTCAAACATCATTGATTAGTCTTAGGTTTTTGAGGGATGCTGGCGTTCTCGCCTTTTCGGACTTCTGACGCTCCAAGACGGCCCAAGATGCCCCTTGGCCCAAGACCACCCCAAAACGGCCACAGAGGCCTTCAAGAGGGCCCCAAGACGGCCCAAGAGCACCCCAAGACGGCCCAAGAGGCGCCCAAAACGGCCCAAGAGGGCCCCAAGACAGCCTCAAAATAGGCCCAAGAAAGGGAACACAAACTGAAAATCCGAGCCTTCCGTCCCAAGAGGCCCCCAGAAGGCACCAAGAGGCGCCCAGGAGGCCTCAAGAGGCCCCCAAGAGGCCCCCAAGAGACCTCCAAGAGGCCCCAAAGATGCCCCAAAGCGGCCCCCAAGAGGCAAACTGCGTCCAGGAGGCCTCAGAGAGGCCTTCCACGAGATCTTAACGAAGATCCAATAGGCTGCATACGCACAACCCAGGCACGGTGGCGGGATGGGCCGAAGGCCACTAGATCCGCCGCCCCCTGCTTGCAGGGGTGCACGGCGTGCTGGATGAGCTGTCAGGTTTTGGTTTTGGTTCTTTTTCTAAAAGAACTCCCCAGTGGGCTTCGGCCCGTCCCGCCGGCCACCCGGAAAGGATGCCCAGGAGCTCAATTCCCCAATTTCCTGCCCCAGACGGTTCCAAGATGGCCTCCAAGATGCCTCTAAGACGGCCAGGATGGTCTCTAAGACGGCTAAGATGGCTCCAAGATGCCTCCAAGACGGCCCAAGATGCCCTCCAAGACGGCCAAGATGGCCCCAAGATGCCTCCAAGATGGCCCAAGAGGCCTCCAAGACGTTCTCCAGGAGAGCCCGAAGAGGCCAAAATCATTGGTTTTCCTTAGGTTTTTGAAGGTTTTTGCGTTTTCTTCTTTTCGGCCTTCCGACGGCCCAAGAGGCCCCCAAGATCGCCCAAGAGGCCTCCAAGAAGGCCCTATGACGGCCCAAGGGCCCCCCAAGACGGCCCCAAGAGCGCCCCAAGACGGCCCAAGAGGCCTCCAAGACGCCCAACATGGCCTCCAAGACGGCCCTGAAGCGCCCCAAGAGGGCCCCAAGACGGCCCAGAGAGGCCCCCAAGACGGCTCCAGACGGCGTCAGACGGACCAGGAACGCCCTAAGACGGCCAAAGAGACCCCCAGGAAGCCCCCAAAGGCCCCCAAGAGGCCCAAGGAGGCCCCCAAGATGCCTCCAAGAGGCCTCGAAGAGGCCCCCAAGAAGCCCCCAACAGACCCCAAGGGTGCCCCAAGAGACTCCTAACAACCCTCATCCTCCTACTCTATTTCTTCCTCTTCCTCTTCCTGTTCATAATCATTCTCTCCCATGTGTTCCCCGAAAGCTTTCCAAACCGACTCGGGGAACTCATGGTCCGATAGCTTGGCCAAGCTCTAGTCCAACTTTCGGCCACATCGGCGTTTCCAAAAAGGCAGGGGGCGGCGGTGATTCGCCGTAGGCGTCTTCGATACTTACAACTTGGGAACATATCCCTGGGATCAGGAGCGCACTCCCCAATTGCGAGTTCCACGAGTCTTTCTGCCACCTGCTCTCTCCTCCGTCTTCCATCGTCCCTCCTCTGTTGCTACTCTGCCCGCGCAGAGGGTGCAACGCGTCCAGAGTCCGAACGTTAACGCTTATTCTGGAGGTAACCACATTCAAGCAGCACTCAGCGCCCTGTGTCAGAAGATGAGTATAATGACGATGGTAATGCTGCTGTTGATGCTGATGTTGTTGATGATGCAGATGTGAATGATGATCATGCTGCTGATTATGATACATGATGACGGTGATGGTGGTTGTGTTGCAAATGATGCTGCTGATGATTATAATGATGGTGATGATGATGATCGTAATCATGGAAATGATGCGGATTACGATGATGGTGGTGATGCTGATGATGCTCATGAGGATGATGATACTGATGGTGGTGGTATTGATGATGGTGCTAATGATGATGCTGATGGTGATGATGAACATGTAAATGATGATGATGATGATGATGATGATGATGATGATGATGATACTGATGGTGGTTGTATTGCTAATCATGCTGCTGCTGATGATGATGATGATGATGGTGATGAGGTTGATGATGATGATGATGATACTTATGGAAGTGATGCTGATGGTGATGGTGATGCTGCTGCTCATGATGATGAGGATGATGATGATGGTGGTATTGATGATTATGCTAATGATGATGCTGATGGTGATGATGATGATGACGATGAATATGTAAATGATGATGATGATGGTGATGATGATAGTTATGGTTATGCTGGTGATGATGAGGATGATGCTGCTGCTGATGAGGATGATGATGCTGCTGATGATGGTGATGATGATGGCGATAATGATGGTGATGGTGATGGTGGTGATCATGATGTTGATGTTGATGTTGATGCTGATGCTGATGATGATGATGATGATGATGATGATGATGATGATGATGATGAACGGCGTGCCGCCGCGCGGCTCTCTAGGAGCCAAGCGGGTTGCGAGAAATAAGCAACTGCATAAGATAAAGTTGCGTAGATCCGTCAGCATTTCTTGGGTCGGCGCTGGACCCCCCTCTCTGGCGTACGGATCGCTCCACGGGCGGCGCTGGGGGAGGCACAAGGGGGGTCCAGCGCTGGCACAAAAAATCCACGCAGACCTCCGAACATCGAGGTTAATGCCCGTCTTTCTTATGCGAGCTGTGTGCTCCCCTGTTGTTGGGCAAACGCTAACGTGGATCGAGGAAGACACTCCCGAACATATGGAAACGGGAAACGCGCCTTGATCCGTCCTCCCTCAAATATCGACTTTCTGCTGCGAGATGTGGGCTCCCCTGTTTGCCCCCCCGCCCTCCCTCCCCCCTTCCCTTCATCGTCCCCAAACCCCCCTTCCCATTGCCACCCCGCCCCACCCCGCGAGGGAGTGAGAGAGAGAGAGAGAATCGGCGAGGAACCCTCCGTCCTCCCTCAAGCGCCCTTCCCTCCCCCTTCCCCTCATCGACCCTCCTCGTAGGACCAGAAAACAAACGACACCATCCCACGTACGGCCCCACGGGGCTTCGCATATACCAAGAAATCTGGCGTGGGTTTTTGCGTGGCATACGCTACGGCCCCCTATTGGCCGTAATGCAACCTGGGAGATCGTAGGTGGGGTGGTGACTTTGTTTGGTCGACCCCTCTCTCATCGCGCCCACCTCCCCTCTCCCATCGCCACCCGGCGAGGCTGATACCGCCATCCCCGGACCTCTCCCGGGGTGCACTCTGACCACAATCTCGAAGCGAATCCAGCCGTGATGGTGAGGGCTAGGGAAAACCAACAAGGCGAAAACCAGGGCAAGAGACCCCAACAAGGCGAAAACCAGGGAAAGGTAGGGGTATCCGTGCCTGTTGCCCCTTCCGCCTTCCGATCCCCACCCCACCCCGCGGGAGAGAGAGAGAGAGAGAGCGTCGGCGAGGAGCCCAATCCGTCCTCCCTCGATCGGGCGGGTGGTAATGGGGGGTGACCTCCATGGGGGGGTGAAGGAAAGGGCCCTAACCGGGACCAGCAAAAGGAGGGCCTGAAGGCCCTCCAAAAAGGGCCCTTTTAGGGCCCCTTTTGGAGCCAGCAGGGGCCCTAAAGGGCCCCTCGAGGGCCCTGTCTTCACCCCCCATTCAGGTCACCCCCCACTGCCGCCCGCCCGACTCGAGCGCCAACTCGCGGACGCCACTGCTGTTTGTTGATGTCACTCTCGCGACGCCCAGGACGACCGCAGAACAGCCGCAAGACAGGCTACAGCGGCCATCTTGAAGGCCATCGAAAGCGATTTGGGCTCCGTCCTGGGATCGTATGTCTAGAGGCCTTCTAGATGGGGTCGGAGGAGATGTGGTCGGAGGATCGCGCCGCATCGCCGATACATCGGCGATGTACCGGCGATGTGACGGCGATGCAGCGTCGACGCCGGCGATGCATGGGCGACGTTCACGTGAAGCAAATCGGGCTCCGCATCGAGCCGCATCGCCGATGCGCCGGCGACGCGGCGCGACCCTCCGACTCCATCTCGGAACCCCTCTGGGAGCCTCAGAATTTGGGCCCCGTCCTCGGATCGTGTGTCCCATCGGTCAGGGCTCCCAACTTCGCGCTTCGCGCTGCGCGAAGCGCGAAGTGCGAATAACTTCGCCCTCTCGCGCCGCCTCCCAGGGGAGAAGAGGAGGACGAGGAGGAATCGGAGCCGAACCGCGAAGCGCGAATAACTTCGCGCCCTCGAGGGCGCCCTTGCGTCGGCGAGGAGCCCCGCCGCACTCCGTTCTTCCTCGAGCGCCGCCTCGCGGAGGCCCCGGGACCCCCGCTGGGGACGCGGCGCGCGGGCCTCCGGCTCCTCCGGCGCAGGCTCCTCCGGCTGCCACGGAGGGTCGTCCTGCCGCCGGGTTCGGCGAAGCCCGGAGGGTGGGATCGGCGGCGAGGCCAAGGGAGGGAGCGAGAGGGGGCGGGCCTTATCAGAGGGCGGCGGGCCTTCTCGGAAGAGCTTTTCTGTCACCTTCTCTCCCTCTTCCAGAAATCTTCCTGCCGCCCCGTCTCTCTTCCCTCTTGCATCGTACCTCCTCCGTTGCTGCTCTGCCCGCGCAGAGGGTGCAACGCGTTGCTACTCTGTGCGACAAGGGGGCATCAGCGGCAAGGCCAGGAAGAAAGTAGGACGGTTAAGGGAAACGAGTAAGCAACATTCGGGGGACATTCGTCTTGTTCTGGCCTTCTGGGGTCAACACACTGAGGTTCATCGTATGCCGCGGCGCAGAGCGTGCTCATACATAACGTCTCGGCTGAAGGTTCTTCAAGACTATCCCACCAAGCCGCACAGCCATAGCCAAACTCAAATAAGCAACCTCCCCCCTCCCCGCATCACCGATCGGACACTCAAACTCGTAAGATCCGAAACCACCATTGCATTCGGGTGGAGAGGGGAGTGCAGACCACATGTTATGTGTGAATGTAGCCTAACTGTTTCCGACACCTGAAGGGGGCAGGCCTTCCCAGAAGGTGGCGGGGCTTCTAAGGAGCCCTTCACAGAAACTCTCTGGCCGTCTGAGAAGCCGTCAGTGTCTTCGGAGGGCTTCTGAGAAGCCCCGCCGCCTTCTGAGAAAGCCCGCCCCCTCTCACTTCCCCCCGGGCTCGCCGCCGAGTGGGTCCAGGGCGCAAGCCAGTGCCTCTCGGTCCCGTTTGTGGGCCCAATATCTTGGGGTGGTGTCTAAAGGACTCCATGCACCTTAAGGCCCTCGAGGCTGGCAAGGATCCCCTCACTGGCTAGTGGGTGGGACATCCCCCTCAAATGTACCCCCACAGCTCTGGCGGCGGGATCTTGAGCATTCCCAACCCAAACCGCTCCCTCTCCTCAAGATCAAAGCTCCCTCTTCAACCCGTTCACCCTCAACTCCCGCCTGTTATCCACCACATCCGCCGCTGTCAATCATTATCCCACCTCCTTCCTCCCACTCCTTCTCATGCCGCTTTCCTTGTTCTTAGCTCTTAGTGCTCCTAAGAATGGCGCTAAGGCTGCTAGTAATGCCTCAGAATGATCATGCTGTGCTAGCTCGCCTCAAGGTCTCCCAGCCGAGTGTCGTTCGCGGCGAGCAAATAAATTACGAACGCGTAGGCGCCATTCTCCCCCTTCGTTGTCAAAAACTCACTAAGATGCTGCTGCGTTGCATGCTTTGCCTTCCCGATGTGCGAACTTTGGCAATATGGGCGGCCCTGGGCGTCGTCACCAAATCATCCCTGCCGTCCTCGCACTCACCACTTGTCGTTGGCGCAGGCCTTTCGCTGCGCGAGGGGATTTAGAAAGTCTGGGGGGGAAATCCTGGGGAAGTGCGGGGAACGTCCCAGGGAAGCCCAGGAAAAGTGCTGGGAAGAAGTCTGGGGAAATCCACGGCTGGAAACGAATACCTTGCGCCGACTGACCACTCCCCAATTCATCTTCTATTCTCTATTCCTCGCCCTCCTTGCGCTGCCAGTCTCCCCAGAGGCCTTCATGGACGACCTCCACTCTGAAGCCATGTTCCTCCGTTCTGGAAGCTCTTTCCCTCCAGAACGGGAGTCAACCTCCAAAATTGAAATTGAGGTGTTCGATCCTCGTGGCGCCCAGGCTGCAACTGGGAGGGCGGAAGTGCACGCGCGGGGGCATCCTCGTCGCCACCCTGGTCATCGAAGTCCTCCTCTGCCGGCACCTCGTCGTCCTCGCCCTTTCAGGGAAGCATATCCGGCGTTAACACGCAAGGCTCGTGCTTTCGCATACTAGTGCCCCTGACAGCTCGCGCGAATGCATTGCACTATCCCGAAACCTGTCGAGACAACAAGGCTTCAGAAACCCAGCGCAAAGATATTAACGCCAACGATACTTGTGTGGCCCCTCCTGGTGCCGCAGGCTGATCAGCCTGATCGTAGTTTCGACGCACTTCGCGGAAAGCCAAGCAAGCGTAGCGAACTACTGTAGGTGTTTTTTGGCCTTACGCTGCAAATTACCGAAATGACCGGAAATCGATACGTGAATGGTTCAAGCTATTTGTCGATTGGTCGCCAATAGTGCACACACACCTACCCCGAATTGTGTTTATACTCATGGTTTCTGGCTTCTCTTCTACAGAACTGGCCCTGAATGTCGATCTGGCGGTTCCGTGCTCGCCGTCGCGGCCCCGTCGCCGCCTTGTCGCCGCCCGTCGTCGGGGCCTGATTGTCCGTCTGGCGGCCCCGTGCTCGCCAACCATACTCCCCTCTCAAAGAATGGGATCGCCAGCCCTTCATCGGAGCAGTGAGGAGGAGAGGACCCTGGCATCCGGGCGCGAAATCGCATGATTTCAGCCCCCGGCACCATCACATATCGATCCGGCTCGATACATGGCGCAGAAAGGTGTGGTCTAGTTGGTTGTGATCTTTCGCGACGTTGCGTTTTTTCGCAACGTCGCATTCACTGCCCATAGAGGGAAAGAGTCAGGAGGGAGATAAGAAAAACAGGGTATGGGTATCCGGTCGAGGAGAATTTATTGTTCCCGCACGAGGGCGTCAACCCGTGCGGGGCCCACCGACAGGATACCCCCCCAAAAAATATTAAGCCTTTGGGCAAGGGGAGGAGGAAAAGGCGGAGGAGGAGGAGAAGGATGAGGAGGAAGAGGAGGGAGAGGAGGGGGAAGAGGAGAGGAGATGAGAAGGGGTAAGAGAAACAGTGAGGATGACAGGAGGAGGACGAGGAGGAGGAGGGGGAGGAGGTGACACGCACAGCCTATTTGCATAGCTAGCTTACCTTACATGGGCGGCGGTGTGGAGGTTTGGTGCACGGATGGTGGAGGAGGAGTACCATTACTGACAGCAACCTCTGTACAACAGAGAATATGAGGACAATAACTGCCTCAACTATTTTAGCGCTGCCGCCCGCTACTATACTTCGTCTCCTACTCATTCGTAGTACTCCCTCATGATCAAACATACTTGGTTGTATGTTAGTATCCTTCTTCCTTCCTGCGCTGCGCCCACTGAGGCCACCATTATTGATTTTCTCTATGCGTTACTTTATCTGCACCAATTCGGGGCCTAATTCGTTTGGCTCGCACCGCTAAGTCGGCTGATCTTCTGGTAGACCCGGGCAACACCACAGCCCTGCAGCTGAAGTTAGTCTCACGAAACAAGTGCGGAGGAAGAGGGGATGAGGGAGGAGGAGCCAGAGACAGAGGAGGAGGAGCCAGATACAGAGGAGGAGGAGGAGGAGGAGGAGGAGGAGGAGGAGGAAGTGAGTGCAGTGGAGGGAGGAAAAGCCGAAGTTGGAATCGGAGGAGGCGGGAGGGGAAGACGGGCAAGGGGAGGCAACGGATAAATACGAGTTTCGGGCGGCAGGCGAGGGAGGGGTCGGTTTGCTGGGGACTGGGCCTGGCCGCCCCTGGCGGACTGGCCGTGACGATGGCAGCTTGGAGGGCCAATCAAGGGCGCCGCCTGGGGCTTGCCCAGGAACGGGAAGGATGTCTCGGCGGCGAGCCCCGGGGGGGGGAGCGAGAAGGAGGAGTGGGAACGAACAATGGCATAAGCATAAAAACTCGGAGGTCCGCGCGGATCTCTCGGAGCGGCGCTGGACCCCCCTGGCGGCGCCTCCAGCGCCGCCCCTGGCGCGCTCCGCGCGCCAATGAGGGGGGTCCAGCGCTTATCCGAGAAATCCGCGCGGACCTCCGAGTTTTGTATGCTTATGCCAATTGTTCGCTCCCTTCGGCGACGAACCTCGCGGAGAGGTGCGCCGCCTGGGCGCGGACGGACCGACGATCACTTCGCGGCCCAAGGGGCGCCTGCTCCGCCTCTAGGAGCTTCCACGGCTCGTCCCCCGGGCTCCTGGGGTGGCACCACACACGGGCCGCAGGTGCAAATGTAGCTTTCGCGGGGGAGGACGAGGAGGACAGAGGCTGCGAACACAGGAGGAGCATGAGGACGGACGAGGAGGATCTGATGAGGGGGGTGGTTTGGGAGCCAACTGCGGACGATGCGGGGCCCCTTGTGAAATCAATTCTGTCACACGCTCATCCCCAGTCGTTGCTGAACCACCTCCAGCTGGCCCCACCTTGTGGCTTTGGCCAACACACAGACAACTGTTTGTAATCCGCCGACCCTGTCGGCGTGTGTGAGGGGCTTTTCCGTTCGAGCCGTCATCTCCGTTGTTCTTTGTACTCGTCGTCTCTGTCCTGCGCCCCAGCCGCCCGAGCCGCGCCCGAGCCGCTCGAGCCAAGCCGACCTTGAGCAACGTCGTAATTCAGTCGAAGGGAAGCCCCTTCCCTTTGATCCCTTCCCCGCCGGGAGGGGGGGGGGGGTAGCGACCCCCCCCCCGGGTCAGATACGACGCCCCCCTTCCGTACCGACCTTGAGCAACGTCGTAATTCAGTCGAAGGGAAGCCCCTTCCCTTTGATCCCTCCCCCGCCGGGAGGGGGGGGGGGTAGCGACCCCCCCCCGGATCAGATACGACGCCCCCCCCCCGTACCGACCTTGAGCAACGTCGTAATTGAGTCGAAGGGAAGTCCCTTCCTGTCGGCGTGTGTGTGAGGGGCTTTTCCGTTCGAGCCGTCATCTCCGTTGTTCTTTGTACTCGTCGTCTCTGTCCTGCGCCCCAGCCGCCCGAGCCGCGCCCGAGCCGCTCGAGCCAAGCCGACCTTGAGCAACGTCGTAATTCAGTCGAAGGGAAGCCCCTTCCCTTTGATCCCTTCCCCGCCGGGAGGGGGGGGGGGGTAGCGACCCCCCCCCCGGGTCAGATACGACGCCCCCCTTCCGTACCGACCTTGAGCAACGTCGTAATTCAGTCGAAGGGAAGCCCCTTCCCTTTGATCCCTCCCCCGCCGGGAGGGGGGGGGGTAGCGACCCCCCCCCGGGTCAGATACGACGCCCCCCCCCCCGTACCGACCTTGAGCAACGTCGTAATTGAGTCGAAGGGAAGTCCCTTCCTGTCGGCGTGTGTGTGAGGGGCTTTTCCGTTCGAGCCGTCATCTCCGTTGTTCTTTGTACTCGTCGTCTCTGTCCTGCGCCCCAGCCGCCGAGCCGCGCCCGAGCCGCTCGAGCCAAGCCGACCTTGAGCAACGTCGTAATTCAGTCGAAGGGAAGCCCCTTCCCTTTGATCCCTTCCCCGCCGGGAGGGGGGGGGGGTAGCGACCCCCCCCCCGGGTCAGATACGACGCCCCCCTTCCGTACCGACCTTGAGCAACGTCGTAATTCAGTCGAAGGGAAGCCCCTTCCCTTTGATCCCTCCCCCGCCGGGAGGGGGGGGGGGTAGCGACCCCCCCCCCGGGTCAGATACGACGCCCCCCCCCCGTACCGACCTTGAGCAACGTCGTAATTGAGTCGAAGGGAAGCCCCTTCCCTTTCCCTTCCCCGACGGGGGGGGAGGGGGGTCCCGGGGGGGGTCCCAGGGGAGTCCCGGGGAAGTCCCGGGTCAGATACGACACCTCCCTCCCCCACCTTCTCGTCCTTCTCCCCGTTCCCCAAAACCATCCCACAGCCCGTGCCTCTTGCTGCGCATTGCGAACAGGGTCGTCGTATCTGACCCGGGGGGGGGGTCGCTACCCCCCCCCCCCTCCCGGCGGGGGAGGGATCAAAGGGAAGGGGCTTCCCTTCGACTCAATTACGAGGTTGCTCAAGGTCGGCTTGGCTGGAGCCCAGGGGAAGAGGAGTCCCAGGGGGGGGCGTCG
Organism: Prorocentrum cordatum; assembly: GCA_963575745.1. Lineage (NCBI taxonomy): Eukaryota > Dinophyceae > Prorocentrales > Prorocentraceae > Prorocentrum > Prorocentrum cordatum. Next base: position 90,223 of record CAUYUJ010018397.1, read on the forward strand.
TATCTGACCCGGGGGGGGAGCTACCCCCCCCCCCTCCCGGCGGGGGAGGGATCAAAGGGAAGGGGCTTCCCTTCGACTCAATTACGAGGTTGCTCAAGGTCGGCTTGGCTGGAGCTCAGGGGAAGAGGAGTCCCAGGGAAAGGGAAGGACAAAGACGACGAATACAAAGAATGACGGAGATGACGGCTCGAACGGAAAAGCCCCTCACACACGCCGACAGGGTCGGTGCCGCGGGGGAGGACGAGGAGGACAGAGGCTGCGAACACAGGAGGAGCATGAGGACGGACGAGGAGGATCTGATGAGGGGGGTGGTTTGGGAGCCAACTGCGGACGATGCGGGGCCCCTTGTGAAATCAATTCTGTCACACGCTCATCCCCAGTCGTTGCTGAATCACCTCCAGCTGGCCCCACCTTGTGGCTTTGGCCAACACACAGACAACTGTTTGTAATACTATCATCCACTTTCACTGCCAAAGGCTGCAACTTGCTTGGTAGTTGACTTCACGGATCCAGTGGGTGCTTCAAACCAGATGTCCGATGTTCTCGCCCTACAACCCTCGACACAGTTGACCTCGAAAGTTGCTGACGCGTCCATTCGATGTCGCTTCTTTTCGCCCCCCTTCAATGTCACCCCATTCAGAGTCGAAGCAGACCGAAACGCGGTCTGGGCTGGCACGACTCGCAAGGTCCACGATGGCTGACATTGGATAGCGGATGCAACAAGTGCTTCGCGCACAATGTCAGCCATGCCCCAAACATCAAATATACGAATCAATTTCGCGACACGATTTTGAGGTTAAGTTTGACGAGGGTATTAATCTTCGCTCATTTTCTCGTCTTCGACGTTATCGCCGTTCACCTCCTCGTCATGCTCCTCCGCCTGGACTCTAAAAGTGACGTGCCCAACGTCCTTGTTCGACGGTGTCCCTCTGTCATTACACCACTGCCACAACCTAAAACTCACGTTTATTCCATCCTCTAAGGCGCCCGGTGTCCCTCGCAGGACAATACAGCACAGATGATGCAAAACAAACGTAAACTCCTGTTATCAGATTTCGTAGCCAGGATTATTCCCCAACATCTCGAGGTAGTTAGGCAAACGCTATCTATAGGAGGTAGTCGACTCGTGCGGGAAAGGCTCATCGACGTGCCAATCTTCGGGAGTGGGATATAGAACCACATTTTTAATCTGGGCATGTATGCCAGAAAGAATGTGTCGATGAAGCTGATGGCGCTCAAGGGAACACCGGGCGGGCGCTAATCATGACGCTCCTCTGTATAAGCCTCTCGCCCTGCCATCCTCTAACCGCGCGGTCGGACGTGGGTGACAGTGCGCTTGCGAGCGATCCTCCTCGGCTGGGGCTTGCCCACGCGCTGGCCACCGCCAAGGTTCCTGCGCCGCAGCCCGTCTTTCCATCGGGGGTTCTGGTCGAGCACGATAATAGGTCGGCGGTGAGCAAGGGGTGGAAATGAGAAAGAGAAGACATCTCAGAAAACGACGGGGATTCTCAGACACCCTCGCGCCTTCTGAGAAGTGTTCCGTGTCTTCGGGGAAGGCTTAGAAAACCGCTCAAACGGCCTGGGATCTTCCGAACCTTCTAGAAAGACCCGCCTGAAGGAATCCTCCATAAGGAGGCCTTCCTAGAAGCATCATTACTAAGAATTTCTTTTTGCAGGGATCATTGCCAAGGGGCCCATACTGATGGAAGCACGAGCAATGAATTCTTACTATGAGGATCCTTGACAAAGGCATCCTTACCTCACTCAGGGCCTCTTACGGGAGGCATACATAGTGAGGGACCCTTACTAAAATGAACATTAAAATACGAGTCATTACTTTAAGGCCTTACTGAAAAGATACTCACTAACCCCACTCAGGAGGCCTCACTAAAGGCATCCGTACTAATAGCATTGTATATATATATATGTATATATAAAAAAATCCGGACTCAGGAACACGCATCCTTCTCTTAAGGAGCCATTATGTAAAGAAATAGCCGTACAGGATCTTTACTGTAATGGTCCTTGCCGAGAGGACAGATACTAAAGAAATCCTCTCTACGGGGGCCTTACTAAAAACATTCGCACAAAGGATCCCTCACTCAAGGCATTCATAGCAAGGGGCCCTGACTAAAGAAGGCATTAGCAATGAATCAATATCACAGGGGTCCTTACGAAAGGCATCCCTACTAAGGACTCCTCACGAAAGGGGTCCTTACTAAGCAATCCTCACGGAAGGGGTCCTTATTAAGGAATCCTCATGAAAGGCATCTTCATTCAGGATCCCCCACTAAAAGGGCAACTTGCTCAGGATCCCTTGATGAACGGCATCCTTACGAATGGAGCATTATTAAAGGAATTGTTACGTAGCATCTCTCCCCACAGGAACTCTCACTAAGGATCCCTTCGAGTTTCGCAGAGGGGATGATTCGGCTCCTGAACCCCTCCCCCAAAACGACCCCCCCAGATCCGTGGCCCCGAGGGCCCCCTGGACGCCCTTGCAAAAGGTCCCCCGGGCTTTCTGGAGCTCCTGGAAGCCCCTGCTGGGCCTGGGCAACGATAGGTCAGGGCGGCGGCCGAACGGCCCCCAGCGGGTCCCAAGAGGCCCCAGACACCCGCCCGAAGACTACCTCAAGAAGACCACCAAGAAGCTCTCGAAACACAGAGATTTTCCAAACATTGGTGTATGATTTGGGGAATGCTCTGCTCTTCGGTCTTCCGGCCGTCCGAGACCGCCCAGGACTCCCGAAAATCGCTCCAAAACTCCCCGAAAGGTCTTCCGTCCAAGGGAACCCCAAGACGGCCCAACAGGGCCCCAAGATGGCCTGAAGAGAGCCCCATGACGTCCCCAGATGGCCCAAAAACGCCCCCCGATGCAGTCCAAATCGTGACCCACTCGCTCAGGGAGACTGCGATTGGAAGCAGGGTGGCCCGAGGAAGTCCCCAGAGTCCCCCAAAGGCGACCAGGAGGCATTCAGAAGGCCTCAAAAAACCTAAACAACTCTCGTGAGACGCCCAAGAGGCTCTCCAAGGAGGAGTCTCCGCAAAAAAAGCTGGGGAGGATGAGACATAATTCGCAGGGTAGGGCGAGAATGGACGAGGAAGAAAAACAAATTCATGACATACATATGACGGCTCACATTATTATGACCACGATGCCGGAACATGCAACACATACTTATCGTTAAATGTTATGTGTTGCCTTCCTGTTTTCCGCCTTCATGTCTGTATATATATATATATATGTATATATATATATATGTTTTATTAATATTCTGGTGTTCATCCAAATTCCCGCTGTAACTCTTTGGAATATTCAGAACTCTCTCAAGATTCACCAGAATTCCGTTCCGCCAGGGACCAGGAGCACTTTTCTACAATACGATTTACAGGGTCCTACAGGCATCGTCAAACATACACCGAAACGCTGTTCAAAATCGAGGCGCTCGATAGTTCGGCCATGTGTCAGAAAACGCGTTCTTCAATGCTGCGCGGGGGCTGCCAAATTTCGGACACCCCTGCGTCTGGGCCGAATACCTCATGTCAACATTGAAGTAGCGCCCACCACGCATGCACCAAAAACAAAAACCGCCAACTTATTTCTGACGAGCAAGAGGCGCCAAGCTCGCTTCCATTCGCTGGTGCAATCTATGTGGTGAAATCGATGTGGTGCAATTTAAGTGGTGCGTCATCATCATCGCCGCAGCCACTACCGCAGCCATCCTGGGGCTCATTCTCAAGCTTGGACACTAGCGCGCGTGGTCGCCGTGCCCCTGTAGCTCCGCCGCCGCCCGACGTCGCCGCGGCGTATTTTTCGCAGCGCAGCTGCCTGGCAATGTCCACCGCGCTGCGATTTCTTCCAACATGATTGTGGCCGGGTAATTGCGCAACTACCCCGCAACTGCCCAGCCACCGTCCACCCGACATTAGTTTTTGAGTCAACTGGCAATCATCGATGCTGCGGCGATGCATTTTTACACAACAACTACACGGCTGTGCCCACCGCACCTTGTTTTTTTCTCAGGGATGATGGACCAAGTACTTGGGTGCTTGTGGAATTTTGAAAAGGATGACCACTTGAACTCTTTTTTTCAGAAAAGTGCAAGCACCCAAGCACTGGCCCATCATCCATGATAGAAGAACGTGGTGCGGCGGGCACAGTCGGGTAGATGTTGTGTAAAAATGCATCGCCGCAACATCGATGATTGTCATCCGTATCAAACAACTAGGTCGAGTGGACGATGGCTGGGCAATTGTGGGGTAATTGCGCAACTACCCGGCCACCTTTCGTTGTTAAAAAACGCAGCGCGGTGGACATAGCCAGGGGGCGGATCATCTGCCACGGTCATGCCATGCCTGGGGGCGAGACGATGAATCGCTGGTGGTACGAGTGGATCATCCGCCACAAGTTCCCCGCATGGTTGCGCAAGGCGACGAGGGGCGACCGCGGGGTCTTCTTGGCTCAAGACCACGGGCGGTGCCCGTGGACCGAGGAACCGCGCTGCGCCCTGCTCGAACAGGGCATTCATCTCTTGGAGGATTACCCAAGGTGCAGCCAGGACCCCCGAATGCGATCGAGGCCGCGTGGCGGGAAATGCGCGCTCGCCTTGCCGCTACAGAGCCGGACTCCATGGAGACCAGAGAGATGTTCGTCGTTCGCCTTCGCGCGGCGGTGGCCTGGGTGAACGTACGCCGCGGGGCGTACTTGGTCAAGATCTGCACAGATCAGAAGGAGCGGGCCCGCGACGTCATCTGGTTGAATGGGAGCAAGACGAAGCATTGACTTCCGTGCCTGGACGCGCGCTGGCCCCATCGCGGCAAAGGCCCGCGCGGTCTGCCAGCGTTCCCAAGCAGCGCTTGCATGTCGCAGTTCAAACACCGGCGCGCGCGCCGCATACGATGCACCGCGAAGCCTGCGCCGCGCACATGGCGCCGCATAGGTGTCACCGGGGGAAAGCTAGAACGCACAGCTTGGGGCCCACGCTACAGCGGTCAAGTTTCGTCAAACATACATCGAAACGCTGTTCAAAATCGAAACACTCGATAGTTCGGGCAATTGTCAGAAAACGCGTTCTTCAATGCTGTGGGGGTACTGCCGGATTTCGAACACCCCTGCGTCTGGGCCGAATACGTCATACCAGCATTGAAGTAGCGCCCACAACGCAAGCACCGAAAACAAAAGCCGTCAATTGATTTCTGACGAGTCTTGTAGGGTCGCCTCTGGATTCCTCGGGTATCGTAGAAGGGTTTCTAAGGGGTTCCTGACTCCTTGCGAGTACCTCAGGATTCCCCAAGATCTCCAGGATAGGATTGCGCAGGAGTCACAGGATCCCCCACTCTCCATCAAGATGCCTCCTCAAACTCCGCAGGCTCCTTCACGTTCACCAGGACCGTTTTAGATTCCGATTCATTTCCTCTGGACTCCTCCGAATCGCTGAAACGAGTTCATTACCAGTCCTGAAGACTTCGCTCGGCATCCTCAGGTTTCCTCAGGATCCCGCCGGGCGTTTGACGACTGCAGAGCGACTCCGCAAGACTCCCTGGAAATCAAAATTGCTCTAGCACGTATCCACATGATCCCTCCAGACAAACTCGGATTCTGAAAAATCCTCATCGATTCAACAAGACTGTTCAGGATTTCCGGAAGATTCGCATATTAAGTGTTGTTTTGGATTCTTCGACAGTCAGCAAAATCATCTCAGGATTCATCCAGATATCCTCAGGAGTGCCTAGATTTCTTCGGATCGCTCAGGATTCCTTAGGAATCACCAGGGTTCCTGAGCATCCCTATGAATTCCCTTGAGACTACTCGAAAGGTTTCCGAAATATTCCTTCTGAGGATGCCTCAGGAACGTCAGGACCCCATACAATTTCCTCAAGAACTCCTGAGGACTCCCCCGACCCACGCATACCGCCGCCCAACTCCAACTTCACACGACCCCAAACGCACACTACATCCCCCTACGTTACATTGCGCAGGGGGGGGGGGGCAGTGAACGGGGCCCGAGTCCAGGTGCCACACCATGATAACAACAATTGGTGACCACGGCTCGGGGCCAACGCCAGGAGGATCTGGGGTCCAAGCTGGAGTAAACCAAATATACGTACGCAAACGAGCTTGATTCCCAGACCGAGCGACAACCGATTTCGTATGCCTTGCGAATCGTAAACAACGTGACGAGCGAGTCAGTGAACACCGTGGCCCTCGTACAGGGGAGACCGAAAACTCAAACATCGGCTCCGAAAAGCGCAGAGATATGTCATCGACGCGCCCCCCCCGAGCAAAAAACATGTGACTAATGCGCCTAAGCACTGTCTAGACTGCGGAGTGCGAGAGGGGCTACTGCAAGAATAGCAGGATGCCGGTAACATCGGGTAACATCGGGTAACATGCGTGGCTCTCCGTCAAATTCAGGCCTCCTCCTGGCACGCTCTTTCCACTGCCCCTTCTCCTCCTGAGAGAAATACATAGAAAGAGAGAGAGAGAGAAACAAAAAAATAAGAAGAAGAAGAAGAGAAACCACAAGAGGGAGAGAGGAGAGAAGGAGAGGGAGGGAGAGAGAGAGAGATAGAGAGAGAGAGATAGACTTGGAAAGATCTTCTGACAACAAAGGGCTTCTATCGCGAAGGCCAACCGCATCCAGCCCGCCCCACCATCTCTTCGCTTTGTCCTCCCCGACGCTTCCCATATCGTCCGATTCGACCATCTCTCCTCCGCACCTACCCTGTTCGGAAACATATCATGGTGGTGAAGTCCGCGGGTGCAATGAAGCCCGTGGTGCTGTTGGCAATGCTAACACGTTGGCATTTTGGCGACAATGCGACATGCAACAAGGGAGCCACGGAGACAGATCAATCATCAGGTCGGGACTGCTGCTGCCAAGTGGGCTCGGTGCCACTGTAGCAAAGGCGGCCTGCTTGCCTTGTGGAGCTGGCAGCACAGTGGCTGCGGTCAAATACAGGCTCGCTGTCGGCTGCGTCATTCAAATAGCTTTCTTGAGGGGGCTGCAGCCCCGTAATCTATGTTGCGTATGCAGCGTGGCGGCCGCCCAGTGGTGTGTAAATGGTAGAGAAGATGTGACGTGCGGAACGAACACATGTACAACACGCGCACACACGCAGACACCAACACACACAAACACACACACACACACACACGCACACACACATACAAACAGTCACACACACACGCACGCACACCGCACACACACACACACATACACACGCACGCACGCACGCACGCACGCACGCACACACACAAGCACATACATACATACACACACTCACACACACACACACACGCACACACACACACACACACACGACGCACACCAACACACACACACACCCTTTTCGAGTGCACGCGGCCAGGACGAAGAGCCACGCAGGCGATCCAGTACACACAAAGGCGCACACACAAGCACACGCGCACGCTCACAAACACAGTTGCACATGCATACACACACACACTCTTGCTAACGAAACGGCCAATCTCTCAGGACGCAAGCGGAGGCGGGCGCAAACCCCAGAGAGACCCCGGGAAATGCCGACTGAGCCGCTCAGGGCATGGACACCTCTATCAAGGCGACAACCTCGCACACCGCCCACAAAGAGTTTCCGTAAAAGCGCAATGACGTACCCCATATCAGCGCGGCAGAAAGCTGTGACCGCGAAACGAGAACGGCCGTGGGGAAAAGTCGGTAGCAAAAAATCCAGTTACAATAGCACAGGTCTGCAGAATCCACCACGACAGGGCCCCACGAACGAGCGCGCGCACATGGTGGCCGATGAACATGCAATGCGCCCTTCCCCCTTCCGCGCCTGCCAGAGGACGAGGCAGAATCTCCAGGGCGCCGGTAGTGCGCCTGCGCAATTTCTGATTTGGACGCCCGAAATGGGTACGGAAAGAATGGGTACAGTGCCCAACAACAGATGTTGTCCCAAACCAACAGTGGCCGCTGTTGGGCCAGCGGCCGTCTGTCTCAAATGGACACGGGCCGCGGCGGCGCGGACAGCGAGTCCTGTTCAAGATGAACAGGAACTGCTGTTGGGCATCGTACCCATTCTTTCCGTACCCATTTCGTTCGTGCCGATCTGACGGCAGGCAAGTCGAGTGGAAGCGCGATGTATGCCCACTGTCATCAGCGGCACTCGCCTCCAACGCCTACTGGCATTGCACGGAGCAGGCAGCGCAAGAGGAAGCCAAGGATAGGCGCCGCGAGGGAACTGCTCGTCCTCCTCCTCCTCCTCTTCAGATCGTTTTCCTCTTCCGCCTCGTCCCTCCTCGCGGCGACAGAGGGGCAGATATAGATATACATCCCCTAGTGAAGCGTGCTTCGGCCCACAAACAAGATCCAGACCAGACGACGACGATGGCACGACGTCGGATCGATTTATGTTTCACCACTGCGCTGGGCCGGCTCGCGAACACCGCGAGGAGTGCCTGAGGGGCTACACCCCGAAGGACGCTGGAGCCGATGGTCGTATATATGTATGTATCGATTAATACAGAGAGAACGACAGACAGAGAGAGAGAGGAGAGATACAGAGAGAGAGAGAGAGCGAGAGAGGCGGGGATGTGGGGAAGCACGGGGGCTAGGAGAAGGAGGACAGATGACATCAAAGGCAGAGGAACTGCGTCGCCTGCAAGTCCGCCGACCCGACGGCCGTCCGACCTCCGCCCTGGCAGACTACAGCCTCATCGTCCGCGATCGATGCCCAACTCACTCTGCGATCGGTCGCAGAATCCGCCAGTGGTCGAGCGGCCGAGTCCGCCGCCACTCCACGTGCGCCAGCGAGCGGAATGCAGAATCTCGAACGTGACGATTCCACGAGTGGGCGTGATGAGAGGAGTCGCTCTGTCGCTGGATGCCGAACGACAACAAAGAAACGCGAGCGTGTGGACAAGTATGCCAGCATGCATGCCCCCCTGACCTGACTGCAGGCTGGCCGACACCCGGGCCATGACAGGCCGCTTGGGACAACCCCAGCGCTCCCGGAAAGCTCGCGACGAAGCTCTGCTGCTGGAACACGTCCAGGGGCCCGAACACTCTCACGAACCCTTGATAAGGCAAGGCTTGAAGGCTTGGAAGGTGCCCCATTCACCTCCCCTCCTCTTGCTCAACTTGCTCACCCGTCCTCTATCCTTCCTGCTCTCTCTGTCTGTCTCTCTCTCTCTCTCTCTCTTTGTGTTTCTGTTGTCTCTCTCTCTCTCTCTCCCTCTCTCTCTCTCCCTCTCTCCCTGTCTCTGTCTCTGTCTCTCTCTCTCTCTCTCCCTTTCTATCTCCCTCTCTCTCTCTCTCCTTCTCGCTCCCTCTGTCTCTCTTTCTCTCTCTCTCTCTCTCCCTATCTCTCCCTCGCTCTCTCTCTCTCTCTCTTTCTCTCTCCCTGTCTTTCCCTTCCCCTCCCTCTCTCCCTCCTCCCTCCTCCCTCCTCCTCCCCCTCCTCCTCCTCCTCCTCGTCCTTCTCTTTCTGGCCTCTGTCGCCCCTTCGTCACTACCTGGTTTTTGCGCTGCTCCCCGCTGCTTCCACCCCCCTCCCCCCTCCATGGCCTCTCTCTCCATCCCCCCGTTGTGAGCACGCACTGGCTGCCATGCGACTTCGTCCACCACCATCACCAGCACTCGGGAGCCCACAGAAAGGACGTACGCGCCCAGCCGAGTACATGAATACTGCCCCCCAGCCCGCGAGACCAGCCTCGTGCTACGAACGTTCGCGTCATGCGCACTTTCGAAACAAACGCGGATTCATGTACATGTACGTCCTTATTTCGCTCCTGAACCCCCTCCCCCTCCCCCACCTCCCTGCGCACCTCCCCCTCCCGACCCCCGCCCTTGACGGCGCGCGCGAGGGGCCAGGGGAGGGGGGAAGGCTTCTCAGGAGGCTGCTTCTTAGAAGGCGCTGGCCCCACATCTACAGATAAGGCCTGCGCCTTCTGAGAAGCAGGGGTGCTTCTAAGAAGCCCTCCCCCCTCCTCCCCCTACGGCAGGTTAGTGTCGTGCCGACCCCGGCGTTGCTTCCTGACACCGCGGGGATCGTTCAACCTTGAACGCCGGCGGCGGGGTCGCCGCCAGTCGACACGACGCGAACATAGTGTACCCCCCACTGCGCGTGGCCGACCCCCTTCCGACCAACCCCCCTCTGGTTTGGACGCCCGAAATGGATACAGAGAGAATGGGAACAATGCCCAACAACAAATGTTGTCCCAAACCAACAGCGGCTGCTGTTGGGCAGGCGGCCTTCTGTCTCGAATGGACACAGGCCGCGCCTGCGTGGACAGCGAGTCCTGTTCAAAATGAACAAGATCCGCTGTTGGGCATTGTACCCATTCTTTCCGTGCCCATTTCGTTCGTGCAAATCTGGCAGCCGCGGGCGGCGGCGGCGGCAAAGCCCGGCGGCGCGCCACCTGCCCCGCGCCGCCGCGAGGTGCAGCGCCTCCGCCGATCGGACCCGGGCGCCTCGGGCGCGGCCGCCTCCGCCGCCACCTCCACCCCTCCCCAATCGACTACAATCAAAGCATATCATAAGGACGCGTGGTAAGGACGCAAGACCCTGGAGGCCGAAGTTGGGGTATTTGGGGCACCCGCCCCAAGGGTACCCTGAGAGGCTGTCCAGTGAAAACTGCCAAGGACGGGCCGCAGAGGCAGAGGCAGAAAGGGACCCAGGGATACCCTTGAAAAGGCGCGCGTCCTTATCATGGGCGCTGACTGCAGGATATCGACTACAGAACTGATTTACTCCGACATTTATTTTCCGTCGGATCTACGAACAGTACGTCGAATGCTTCGTAGACCTCAGAGCATCCTATGCATTTGTCGTAGATTCGACGGGAAAATAAATCTTGGGGTAAATCTATTATGTAGTTGATCACCTACTCGACCAATACACGTTATTTTTGGTGCCGGCGGCCGAGTGTTGCCCAGCATGAGCGGCACATGTGGCGTGGCACACGATGCGGTGCATAGCCGAGGCTCAGCAGGCGCCCGTCGCAAGGGGCCCAACACAAGCTGAAGCCAGCGTGTTCCCGGATGCTGCAGCCGCAAGAGTCGCCCCGCCTCCGCCCGGCACAGACGCCTCGACCATTGGGGGAACGCGCATCCTGAGGGGAGCCCACGAGGCGGGGAGGCTGGCGCAGGCTCCCAATCGCTCGGACGTCCATTCCCTGTGCTTTTCTCGGTTTCGTGCGTGGTTTTTTTCGCAGGATGATCCAGGATGCTCCTTAATAATCCCCGCCGAGAAAAAGTGCACACGTCCGAGCGATACCAAGCGGGGGGCGGGGAGGCTGGCGCAGGGAGGGGAAGCAGTGGCCCAGAATCGACGAGACATCGTCGACGGATCGGCGATGGGCCCCCTGTGGAGAGGCCCCGCGTCCAGGAGCTGCCCGGGGCACGAGGGCCCCGATCGGCGAGGAACGGGCGGTTGGGGGTCGATGCCTCCCCACATTATCAAGGGGCTCAAGGACACACAAATAAATACACACAAATAACAGGAGTCCCCATAGTTTCCCATATTTTCTGGGTTTCTATCGTCCCCCCCACTTCCCACATTTTCCCATATTTTCCTGGGAATCGACGAGTAATTGTGTCTGTGTGTTTTTTCCCCTCCTGAGATTAGCCAGTCTCCCCCCCCCGTCGGCTCTCCTGAGCATCGGGGTCCCAGGGGTTTCCATGGCCTGAGGTGCCTTCGCGCCTCTCGCGAGATGTTTGGCCCAAAGGGGCCCTCCCGAGGTTCTCTGGGCCTCGTGGGGCAGGGACTCTGACGCCTGATTTCTGCCAACGCGCATGTGAGATACGCAGGCAGATCCTGCCCTCGATATCCAGAGTTCTCCGCATTATCAGACGGCGCGTAACTTTCGAGATTGGCCTGGCCCAGGCCGCCTGTGGCCTTCAAGCTTGAACGCCCGGGCCAGCGTCGCCGCTGCGTCGACGCAGCACGACCCTGCTACGCCGACAAGCCGAGGCTACGACCTCGAAGGACGTGTGCAAATGGAGGCCGAGGCCTCCCTCGTCTCGTCCCTCCCTCTCCCCGCCTTCCCGTCCCTCCGCCCGTCCCCCACTCCTCATCGACACTCTGAGATGATGCTGTAGTCGTTGTGGAGCCACTCCCTCGAAGCACTTGGCTGCTGGCGGATTGAAGCTGGCTGGCATCGGAGGCCACCTCCGTCTTCTCCGGGTCTTCCTGGCAGGATGCGCTGACCCAGGCGGCGTGTGTGAGAGGCTCTTCGACGAGAGGCCAGCCCAACCCAACCTGAAGTGCGCCAGCCTCCTTTGAATCGTCGCCGTCGTAAGGAGACCGAACAGGGCTCGAACAAGGTCGTCAGCACGTCAAAGGGAAGCCCCCTTCTCTTTGTCCCTTCCCCGCTAGAAAGGGGTCCCAGGGTCGGGGATCTACTGACCCGGGTCAATCCAGACCCAGGTCAGTCAGGCGTTGCAAAATCCTGCAAAATCCTGCAGGCTCCTGCACCCAAACCCGGGTCGGTGCGACCCTGGCCCTCCAAGATCCTGTAAGATCCGGCGCTCTGACCCGACACCCCTTTGCACTGACCCCCGTCTCTTGCGCCCCGCTCCAGTGGAGCACTGCACGACCCGGCGGGCTGCTGAGCGTCGTGCGGCTGGCGTCGTGCGGCTGGCGCGTCTCTTGAAGCTGCTGGGGTCGGGGCAGGAGCCGAGCCTGGCGTCGGAATGACCGCCCGCGTTTTCGCCCTGGCCCCCAGGCTGGGGCCGTGGAGCAGGAGCCCTGCACTTGCGTGCACCAAGCGCTCGTCGCGGCAATCCGAACGGTCACCTCCGCAGGCGTTGGAGCTGGGGTCGGGGATGCAGCGGATGCAGTCAGAGACGGAGCAGGGGTCGGAGTGGGAATCGGAGCAAATGCGAGATCTGGCTCTGGAGTCGAAGCGGGTCGGGGCTGGAGATCTCGCCAGAGGAAGAGCGAGGGCGAGCGCGAGGTGACGGTCAGGCGGGGCCCGCCCCAAGAGGGCGGCGCGGGGGGGCCAGAGCCCTCATGAGTTTGCCTGGGTGACTCGAGGTCGATAGAAGGTGGTGATGTGGAAAGTCGGATGCTGGAAGCTGGATTCCATGAGTGCTGAGCTGGTGCAACTTGGAGGTCGACAGGTGGAAGTGGAAATTGAATGTCGGAGCCTGGAGGTTGGAGGTCGGAGTGCTGCGTCAGCGGAGGTGGGAGGTCGATAGGTGGAGATGCAAGATGCAAATGGGACGTCGGATGTTGGAGGCTGGAGGTTGGGGTACACCGGTTGAGCACTCCGAGTTCCAGCCTCCTCCACAGCATCCGACTTTCCATTTCTACCTCCACTTATCGACCACAAGTTTCGGAGTCAAGGAGAGTAATTACCCTGCTGGGCAACACCTTGCAAGAGTTTCGGTACTCCTTTTCGACATCAAGCGGACCATCAAGTTCGCGAATGGTAGCTTTGTGGGCAGCATATTTCACATCAAACTCGTGAAGGCCTATTGTTTAACTTGCGGGATTGCCAGCACCTTCGAAGTCAAGGAGGGCATCGCATGGGCAGCAAGCTGTGGGAGTTCAAGGACTCCCTATCTTTTTCTTCAGCATCCTCTGGCATGGGCGCTCGGCCACTATTCTTTGTACCGCATAATTCCCCGAGGCTGCAAAACAAAGTGGAAAGGCAAAGCTCTCAAACGTGCAAAACTACATCTTTCCTGAACACATCTAGCAAGTAGAGGCAGTGCTTGGAGCACAGCCCGATCATGCACACTCCAGCAAGCCCAAGCTGGCCACACGACCTACCCCAAACTCATCGTCAAGGCGGGGGTCGATCAGCAGACGCATGCCCAACCCAAAGCATCCTGGCAAGGGCACACAGCCGGGCACAGCATCAGCCTCGCCATCGCTCGGACGCCCAGTCCCCGTGCGTTGTTCGGATAAGAGCGTGTTTGTCTGCGCAAGATGATCCAAGCTGCTCTTCGATGGTCCTCGCCGAGAAGAAAGTGCACACGTCCGAGCGATGCCGAGCAACTGGACCACAGAAGCCGAGAGAGTGGCCGCCGTGCGGGGCAGGCCGCGGGGCTCCCGCTCCACCACCGCGTCTGCACGGAGGCCGCGCGCCGACACGGGCGAGGAGCGAGAGAGTGCCCGGAGGGGCGGCAGGCCTCCCCTCCTCCCTGGCTCTCCGCCTCGCGGAGCGAGCCGCGAGGAGGAGGGACTCTGCCGGGGGTGCGTGCGGGCCCTCCTCGACCTTTCCGCTGTGGGAGGTACGACTCCCGCACGCGCATGGCTGCAAGAGCACCCCACAAAGGAGATGGTGGAGGGTGGTGTAGATAGGGGGCAGGAGGAGGAGGAGGAGGAGGAGGAGGAGGAGGAGGAGGAGGAGGAGGAGGAGAAGGATGAGCAGGAGGAGGAGGAGGAGGAGGAGGAGGAGCAGGAGCAGGAGCAGGAGGAGGAGGAGAGCTACCCACCCCCCGGCGCTCGCCTCGCCGTCTGCGGCGGGTAGCTGCTGCGGGCCGGCGGCTGTCCTGCACCCGCTGGGCGACACCCAGGGCACCCCGAGCTACGCCCTCCCTTGCGGACGTCATCTCCCGCCTCCCATCCCTCCTCGTTTGCATTGCATTTGGCCATCCTCCTTCCTCCTATTCCTCCTTTACCTCCAGCACCTCCTCTTCCTCCTCCTCCTCCTCCTCTTCCTCCTCCTCCTCCTCCTGTGGACTGTGGGCTAATAGCAGGAAGATCCAACGGATGTTGCCCTCCCCTGTCGGCTCGGGGGGGGTGTCAAACGAAAGAGCCATGCGATTCCTGGAGCAGTTGCTCCAGGAGTGGCCGGCTGGTGGGAGAAGCTGTACACGGTACAGAAGGCAAAAGACTGCAGCAAAGACAACAGAACGCGGAGAGAGAGGAAGGAGAAGAGGGCAGGGAAATATGACCTCGAAAAAGGATAATTAACAGGGGACGTAGTAGCGGCGCGGCACAGCGAGTGGCGAAAGGGTTTACACAGGGGTGTGCTTCGTGTGCAGCGATGAGGCCGCGGCAGCTAACTGTCTTGTTGAGGCAACTGTGAATCGGGAGGCCACGCTCGCCAAAATGCAAAGCACAAAAGCTCGACGTTGTCAACGTAGGGTCTAGGGGAACTTCGCTTGCCCTTGCCGTCGTTGCCCTTGCCGTTGTAGCTATTGCTCCAGTAGGGGTCGGGGTGGTCATTGGCCCAATGTTCCGCCCACTTGTTGTTCTTCCAGTGCCCGAAGCCTGCTCCATCTGCCGGTGGGGTAGGGCGTGATGTCGGTCCTCTGTTTCGAGTGGGACTCGTGGTTGATCCCCACACGGTGGCGTAATTCCTGATCCACTCGCGGTTGACCCCATGGGGCTGCCATTAGGGGAGATTGCGGTGGATGTCGTGATGGCTGTTGTGCGCCGTGGTGCGTTTCGAGGAGTATGGTGCGGCTGCGATCCTGAGTAGCGTACGTGCTGCTGCTCGTTGAGGGCGTTCGCGTCGGTGCCACGAGGGTTCTCAGGTGGAAGCCGTGGTGCTGCGTACCAATGTTGAAGTCGATGTTGCCTGAACCTGAGGGTGTGAGAACTAGTGAGTGTAATAAGAAATCTGATGTAGCAGTGGATGTACTGGCTCGGGTATGCGGGTGCCCTCCCGAGGACGGGGCACCGCGCTGGCTGCCGTCCAACTCCTTCGGGCACGCGGATCTCCTCCTCCTCCTCCTGCTCCTGCTCCTCCTCCTCCTCCCGTCCTCCTGCTCCTGCTCCTGCTCCTGCTCCTCCTCCTCCTCCTCCTCCTCCTCCTCCTCCTCCTCCTCCCGTCTTCCTGCTCCTCCTCCTCCTCCTCCTCCTCCTCCTCCTCCTCCTCTTCCTCCTCCTCCTCCTCCTCCTCCTCCTCCTCCTCCTCTAATTTCTCTCCCCTCCTCCTACTGATATCCTCCTCTGCTGCTCCCTCCTGATGTTGCTCCTCCTCCCCCTCCCCCTCCCCCTCCCCCTCCCCCTTCTCCTCCTCCTCCTCCTTCTCCTTCTCCCTCCTCCTCCTCCTCCTCCCTCCTCCCTCCTCCTCCTCCTCCTCCTCCTCCTCCTCCTCCTCCTCCTCTCCTCCTCCTCTCCTCCTCCCCTCCTCCCTCCTCCTCTTTGCTTGCCTCCTTCTCCTGTTTCCCTCCAGCAATGCACACGCAATCCGGGCACCTCCGCCTGCAACTACACCCATCATGCTACTGATGCCGTGAAAAAATAAATTAACGCACTAACAGTACATCATTGTGTTTCTGCGCAGAAGGCGGAGCCCAAATTCCCCATCAACCTTCTGACTCTCCCTATCCGTCCTCCTCTTCGTCGTCGCCATCCTCCGCCTCCGCCTCCGCCTCCTCCTCCTCCTCCTCCTCCTCCTCCTCCTCTCCCTCCTCTCCTCCTCCTCCTCCTCCTCCTCCTCCTCCTCCTCCTCCTCCTCCCCCTGCTCCTCTACCTCCTCCTCCTCCTCCTCCTCCTCCTCCTCCTCCTCCATCTTCTCCTCCTTCTCCATCCTTCTCCTCCTCCTCTCCTCCACCGCCTCCTCCTCCTCCCTTTCTCCGCCTCCTCCTCCCCTCCTCCTCCTCTTTTACCTCCTTCACCTCATCCGCTGGCCCATCCTCACCTCCTCCACCGAAAACCTGACAAGTCCCGTCCCAGGATCAGGATATCGGTGCGGCGGGTGGGCATGAATGAGCATGCGCAATCCTGAGCCCAAAATGAGCCTGGGCAAGTTCGGTGCACGTGTATGTCTGCTGCCAGCCCATGCGCGTCTCGCTGACTCTCATCACTACACTGCCTCTCTCTTTCTCTCTCTCTCTCTCTCGCTCTCCCTCTCTCTCTCTGTAACCCCCTGACTTAGCAAGCGCCAATCGCAAGCCTCCCGCCAACATTAGCCGCACGTTAACAACACAACGGACGATATCATCGCAATTATGGTGTTGTTGCTGCTCGCTCTTCTCTTCTTCAGCCCCTTGTCTCACTCCTCCTCCTCCTCCTCCTCCTCCTCCTCCTCCTCCTCCTCCTCCTCCTCCTCCTCCTCCGCCTCCGCCTCCGCCTCCGCCTCCGCCTCCTCCACCGCCTCCTCCTGCTCCTCCTCCTCCTCTCCTCCGCCTCCTCCTCGTTTACCGTCTTCACCTCATCCGCTGGCCCATCCTCATCTCCTCCACCGAAAACCTGACAGGTCCCGTCCCAGGATCAGGATATCGGTGCGGCGGGTGGGCATGAATGAGCATTTGCAATCCTGAGCCGAAAATGAGCCTGAGCAGGTTCGGTGCACGTGTATTTCTGCTGCCAGCCCATGCGCGTCTCGCTGACTTTCTGTCTCTCTCTCTCTCTCTCTCCCTCTCTCTCTCTTGGGAATCCCCTGTCTTTCCTCTCCAAGTGTAAGTCTCCCGCCCACTAAAGTCGCACGCTAACAACAAAACGGGCGATCTCGTCGCAAGTAGGTTCTTGCTGCTGCTCACTCTTCTCTTCTTCAGCCCCTTGCCTCACTCCTCCTCCTCCTCCTCCTCCTCCTCCTCCTCCTCCTCCTCCTCCCTCCCTCCCTCCCTCCCTCCCTCCCTCCCTCCCTCCCTCCCTCCCTCCCTCTCTTCATGCTGTTCCTCCATCTCCTGAACACTTCCCAAAAGTTTCTGTCGCCCACGCCCCCCCTGTCCATGGCCAGGCTGACGGCCAGCCATGAGGCGGCTCGGGGCATCGGCGAAGCGCCCGAAGCCCTTGTGCTGCGGCAAGCGAACCGATGAGCAGCGGAAATAGGAGGCAGGACGAGGGAGGGAAGGAGGGAGGGCGGGAGGGAGGGAGATTCCCATGGTAGCGTACGAAATGCCCGTCCCCAGAAATGTCGCTTCGACGGGGCCACCCCACGGCACCCATAGTAGTGCAAGCATCGGTGTGATACAGAAGTCACAGCCCAGCCCAGCATACACACCCACTTTCAACACTGAAACTGGGGAGCGTGCGGGGGCTCTCAACGCATGGGTATGGGCTTCTCTTCTTGGTGAGCGCTTCTTTTACGCCAATGGGGTGAGGGACGAGGAGAGGGCAGAGAAAATGATCTCGCAGGCTGTTCTCACAGAAAAAGTGGGGCGTCCAAGGCCTCTCTCTTGGCTGCGGTCGGGGTGGGGGGCACGATGCGACCGATAGCACTCCTGCATGTCCTCTGACAGGAGGAGGACAGAAAAGAGGAGAACCGAGAAGAGAGGGGGATCAGGACGGGCAGTGGCAGAAGGGATCCCGAAGGAGAGATCATGAGATCTCAACGACAAACTCTTAGACGGAGACCTCGAGCTAGAGCTCGAATACATATATGTCTTCATGGTTATGGATATAATGTGTATATATACATACACTTGTATACATATACATGTATATGTATATGTCGGTATAGGTGTGTATATATATATATAGAAAAGAGAAGGAGAGAGAGAGAGAGAGGGAGAGAGAGAGAGAGAGAGAAAAAAAAAAGAACAAACAATCAAAAGCGAGATAGAGAGAGAGAGAGAGAGAGATCGCGAACAAGAAGAAACGCGCAGGCAGGGTATCGCTCAATAGGTCTTTACGCAGAGCTCTGAACACAACTTGAGCTAGACTAGAGGCCCCCCACACATAGGAATTGAGCAACAATCGCAATTCAATAAAAGAAACGCATCGGTGAACATGTCCCGGGACTCTGAAACGAGCGAAGACAAGCCGCATAACCTGAAGTAGTGAAGAATGATTCTCACGACGGGAACTTGTTTTTCAAAGTCGCCCAACCTCCAGGCTGATTCGTGCCCTCTCGGCGTATCGCCCATCGCCTATGGGGGTTATTGGGCATCCTTGCCCGCGACCTTGACCCGGCGCTTTGCGAGGCGCCATGCTCTCAGCTCGCACAGCCTGTAATCTCGAGGCCATCCCGAGGGTCTGCATCGGAAGCCTCCTTCTCCTGCTCCTTCTCCTGCTCCTGCTCCTCCTCCTGCTCCTTCTCCTCCTCCTCCTCCTTCTCCTCCTCCTCACCTGCTCTTTCCCGCCACTCTCTTGCCTCCTGATCCTCATCCTGGAGAGGGAGGAACACCAGGAGGGCAATGAGCTGGAAGGCGTCAGTAGCAAAAGCGTGCCGTACCCACCCCCGATCCTCTCCGCTGTACCCCCTCTTTCAATCCTTGAACATTGAGCTGAGCGGAAGAAGCTGGCCTTGAGGGTGCTGTCTCAGGGGCTCCCGTAAGCGAGGCTGATGAAAATGAAGGACGAGAGACGGAGGGGAGGAGGGCGGGGAGGGAAGGGGAGGGGGGCGAGGGGAAAAAAAGAGTAAGAAGAGAAACATGAGGAAGCATTTGGCCCGCTCACTGGAGCCCCCGAGACGGGCCTTGCGGATGTCCCCCGGATGTCCTGGCCCCCTGTCCGCTGGAACGCTGACGGTCGGGCGCGCCGAAGAGGGGGTCCAGGAAGCGGGGGCTCGCCACCGGCGCACCGTGGCCCGAGGCACGTGCGCGGACGCCGGGGGGCCAGGGGACGCATCGAACGAAAACGAGGGGCCCGTGAGATCTGGGAGATATCGTGGCCCCGGTCACAGTATCCACACACGCACACAGAGTCCCTACAGTAGGGGCCAATGCACAAGAAACCTTCCACAAGAGACACAACCCTGAGACCCCAGGACGTCCATGGAGTTTTGGTGTAGGAACGTCACGCTTCCCAAAGCAAAACCATCGAAACCCAAGAAACCCAGGGCACCCAAGCAGGGTGATTCTTGGCATGGGTCTCCACTTTTATCCACACACACACTGTCCCTGCTGAGCATCGTTTATAATCGATGCGTATTCCCATCGGCGTGGCCTGGGCTACACTGGCCGGTTCGCCCCCCTGGATGGGGACAGAGGCTGTTCCCTTCGGGTTTCCAGGGGCAGATCCCCGAACTGGGGTTGCTGGATGGTGGGGATCGGGATAGGGGATGGGGACCGGTTCGGCGATGCTGACTTGCCCCCGCTCTTGGACGCCCCCCGGGGCAAAGCGAACGAAGCGTTCTTTCCGAGCCGGGCGCGCGCAGCCGCCCGGGATCGGCGGCCGCGCGGGTGTCGGGCGCTGGGGCCGCGGGGCGGTCAGCTCCTGCGAGGGGCGGCCGCTGCTCGGAGGGGGTCTCCCTCCGAGGGCCAGTCGAGACAACGGCTTGCGTGTTTGGTCTGTTTTGGGCCTCCTGGAAGCTTCTCGTCGCCACGGCTGGATCTGCCTCGAAAAACGGGTCAGGATGGACCCCAATTGGGGTCCGGGAGTCGACTTTGAGCGGATTTGGGTCTGGCGGGAGAGGCGCCTTTGTCTCAACTGGCCCTCCTCCGACTCTCCTTGATCCTTGTTCCTCGTGGGCAGCTAGCTTCTCCTCGTTGCACCACCAGACGTGTTGGTAGGGTGGGCTGGGCGTTTCGCCTGAGAGGTCCTCACTAAATTTGATCCTGGAGGTTGGAAATATCAAATAATTGCTGTCCAGAATGAGTGGCAGGGGCATCTGATCCTCGGCATTACTAGCAGATCGCGCGGCGGGGGCACAGGATTTCTAATTACCACTCCAGGCCTCCCGCTTCCGAGAAATAGCCTTATCGGATTATCACAGCTGTTCAAGATTCCCAAGTCTGAGCGCTGTGGCGGCGACACACAACCATTCCGATTTTCCCAGGTTCAGAAAATGTCGAGAGGGTACAGGATGCTTGCAATTCCATGTCCCCCAGGTGTCATAAAGATCGTGGGCAGGGAATTGATCATTCTAAGCGCATCTGAACCATTGGAGCTTGCAGTAACCTCACAGCAGCGTGTGGCATCCTGCTATTGAGGTGCTCTGCTGGGATCCGCTGGCACACTTGGCGGGGCAACAGTCTGCGAGGCCTAGTTTCCTGTTCCCTGCAACAGTTCGAGAGCGAAGATTTCCAGTGTTATAGTTTTGGATGTTCTGATTCCGAAGTTGTGATGATTGAAATCTACGCGGGAACCCCGGCCCGAAAAGCATCCCATAACCACTTCGAAGCCACATGCTCTGAATTTCTGGGGCCGCTGGGACACGTAGAAATACGCTCCCGAGGCCAGTCCCCTGTAAGTGACTACTCGTTGGCGCTTCCGGGGCCACACCCCCTGGCAAATTGTGCACGGCACGCTCACACACACAAAACCACAATCCCTCGCAAATGACAGCGGGTTCGCGCTACCGAGGCCACATCCCGCAATTCACAACAAGATTGCATCCCCAAGGCCACATTCCTATGAAAAGTACAACAGATTCGCACTCACGAAGCCACGATCCCTTGCAAAATACAACGCGCTTGCGCTCCCGAGCCCACAACCCTTTTGACGCTGCAACAGGTTTGCGTCTCCGAAGCCAAAATCCCTGGCTAATTGCAGCACGCTCGCACGCCCGAAAACACAATCCCTAGCAAAATACAACCGCATTCGCGACCCCGAGCCCAGAAAACCTTGCAAATTAGACGTAACTCATTCGCGCTCCCAAGACCACAATCCCTAGCAGATTACGCCGCATTCGCGCTCCCGAGGCCACAATCCCTTGCAAACCACGACGCATGCGCACTCGCGAAGCCACAATCCCTTGTAAAGTGCAACGCGTTTGCGCTCCCGAGGCCACACTCCGCGTTGATTTGCAAAGGATTCGCGACCCCGAGGCCGCAACCCTTCGCAGCCAAGGACGCAGCAGCGCCCTCGAGGCTGTAATCCATCTGTGGAAACTGCTACAGGAGCCGACAAGCCCTCGTACAGTACAGCAAATTCTCGCTCCCGAGGCCACGAACCCACCCCAGGGAGGCTGCCCAGAAACGCGCCCCCCTCTCCCATGCAGAACAATCTTCAATTTCTGTGTTCAGATATGTGTTCGGGAGGCACTTCCCCCCCTCCCCCGCCCGGTCTGCTCTGGACTGGAGACCTCGAATCTTCAAACATGGCGAGGGGTGCGCGATCCCGACGCCGCGGGACCCTCGTAGCTTACGGTGGAAGCGCGATCCCGAGGCCACCACATTTCATGAATTACTACAGAACCGCGCCACCAGCTGGCCAGCAAGCAGCCGAAGCAAATCAGCGGAGTTGCCAGCAAACCAAACGGCAAGAAAACGCGTGGCAGTGTAAGCAGTATGAGGGGGGCCAGCGGCAGAGGGCGACGCCCCTGATATATTTCGTGCCCGCACTGTTGACAATTACTTTTTTGTCACCCACCCTGGCGTTTCTCTGGGCGTGGTGCGGGGCGAGGTTCGTTTGTCCAGAAGTTATGTCGCGATGGCATTCACAAAACGAGCGCGGGCTCGTTCCGACCCCGACTTGACTTCCATGGCAAGCCCGCATTTCGCACGAGCCTGTGAATGGCTCAGTCGCTCAACTTAGGCGATGGGGCGATGGCATCATGAAGAACTCCTCTTCCTCCTCCATCGCTGGTCCTCCTCCCAATTCCGTTCTCTTCGTCCTTGTCCCTCCTCCTCGTCCTCCTCGTCTTCTTCCCCTCCTCTTTCTCCCCCTCTTCCTGTCACTCCACTTCCTCCTCCTCGGCCTGCTTCTCTCATCCTACTTCTTCCTCCCCCTTCCCTTCCTCGCTCTCCTCCTCATCCTTCTCTCATTCCTCTTCCTTCTTCTCCCTCCTCCTGCCCCTCCTCCTCCACTTCCCCATCCATCTCCCCCTCCTCTTGCTCCCCCTCTTCCTCCCCGCTCCCCCCCTCCTTACCCTCCTCGTTGCCCTCTTCCTGGCCCTCAGCGGCGGCGCAGCCCAGTCGCGGCGCCTGAACCCCCAGGGCGTTGCTCCCTCGGCGCCCGCGTGCGCCTGGCCCCCCGCCTGAGGGTGCGAGGCGCGGCAGGCGTGAAATCGGAGGGAGGAGGAGGGAGCAAGGAGGAAGGAAACGGGAGGGGGACGGGAGATGGTTTCTGATGATGCGGGTGGCCGATCGCGGGTCCCGCTGCAGCCAGATGAAGGGATGCCTAGGCACCCCTAGCGACCCCTGAACGGGAGGGAAAAGCGAACGTGGGAAACTAGACAGAGACGGATCGGCCCCAGAACAAGCCAGAAACCAATCACGAATATCAAACTGGATACCCTAGAAACGAATCGCTCATGTCCTGGGGCACGATGGTCGGCGGGCATTGCCGCGCCTGCTGCTCTTGAACAAGCATTCGGCTGGACTCTGGCGCAATGCCTGACGGGCCTGCGTGTCCGTGATCGTTTTGTGGGCCGCTGCTCTCGTCAGCGGCCCTGGGAGGGAGGCGGGAGAGGATAGAGGGACAAACTGGGTGCGCTCGCGCCATGTCTGACATCCAAACCCTTCAACCCATCCCTTCCAATTGCGCGGATGTTTGTTTCTCTTTCCGCCACCGGGTCTCTTAGCGGAAGTGGAAAACCCAAAGGGACCTCATCGTGGTCTGTGCAGTCTGGAGAAAGGGCAACCATGTGATCTGGAGGAGGAGGGGGTGTCGGACGAGCAAGAAGATGAAGAGAAGGAAAAGCATCAGGATAAGGAGGGAAGAGGGCGAACCAGCAGCAGGAGCAAGACTACGAGGAGCAAGAGGAGTTGGATGACCAGGGGGAGGCGGAGGAGGGGAAAGGAGCGGGGCGACAACGATGACGAAAGACTCGGATCCAGAATTGCAGCACGCGATGTGGCGAGAATACCACGTTGAACGACGGGAGCAGAGCGGCAAAACGTCGACACGACATCGAAGCCAATGCTTCAGCGCGAGCACCAGTTTGGCAGGACGGAAACCGCCCGGATTGGATAAACACCTGGTACATGTTCGCCCGCTTGCACCCAACACAGCAACATCTTGTACCGTGCGTGTACAGGATATGCGGTGCAACCATGCGGTGTCAGCTATGCGGTGCAAGCTATGTGGTGCAAAATATTTGGTGCAACCCACCGTGTAGCACTTGAAATTATCTATTCCAATGCTCGTGCACACATCACACCCTCCCACCCGCAACTTGCTTGGCGAAACGTGGCAAAACGAATGCGGTCACGCTCGCGGCTACTGATGGGCTCTTGCTAGCGAGTCCCTGCGGCAGGGCTGGCGCGGGCACGCTCGCGCGCACAGCGAACAGCTGGTTTGGCACAGCTGATGCGACCACGATGGCGCTTACTGATGAGAACTTCCCAGCGGGTATCAAAGGCCACGCTGGCGCGAGGGCGCTTCAGTGCGGGTCGGTGACTCGGGCGGGCAAGATATCATGGTGGCGTCGTCAACGGCGACAACGATGATGATAGTACCGACTATGGACGCGATGATGAATATGACAACGGCAAGGGCGAAGAAATTGATGATGCCTATATGTCGGTGACGAAGGT
This sequence comes from Prorocentrum cordatum, assembly GCA_963575745.1. Taxonomy (NCBI): domain Eukaryota; class Dinophyceae; order Prorocentrales; family Prorocentraceae; genus Prorocentrum; species Prorocentrum cordatum. Next base: position 114,480 of record CAUYUJ010018397.1, read on the forward strand.
GCTTGTGTGACGACGCCAACAATCCTCACCCGCCTCCGCTCTTGCCCTCCGCGTGAGCCATCAGAACGTCTGGTCCATTGACGACATGGCAGTGTGGCGAAATAGCACCAACCACGTTTCTTCTCGTCCGAAACATCAATATTCAGGGAGGCTCCGGCCCCACGGATCCTCCCACACAAGCTCCCCCGATGGACATCGTGGCCATCTTCAAGCAATCTCCACCACCGTACCTCTGGGCACGGAATGGGCGTGTCCTCAGGTCATACTGCCTGATCCCCTAAGCCTCACTCCCCACTCCTGAGGACTCTTGGGCTTCTCGCGTGCTCCCTGGGCCTTCTCGCGCCTTCTCGCGTGACTGATTCGGGCCCAAGAAGGGCCAAAGACGGGCCAAAAGGGTCTCAAGAGGCCTTCAAGATCCCCGAGACGCCCAAAGATCGGCCCAAGACACCCAAGATGGCCTCCTAGAGGCCTCCCAAGAAAGCCCGAAGAGACAAACATCATTGATTGTCCTTCGATTTCTGAAGGTTGTTGGCGTTTTCGTTGTTTCCGCTCCCCGACGCTCCCAGACGGCCCAAGAGGTTCCCAAGATCGTCCCGAGACGGCCCAAGAAGTATCCAAAAGGGCCCCGCAACTGCCCAAGAGGGCCCCAAGACGGCCCAAGAGGGCCCAAAGACGGCTCCAAGAGGGGGCCTAGATGGGGAACCCCGAGCGAACATTTCGAACCCTCAGCCCCGAGGCCCCCAGGAGGCCCAAAAAGTCTTCCCGAGAGGCCCCAAGACCCAGGAGCCCCCCAAGGGGCCCCCAAGAGGCTCCCAAGAGGTCACAAACTTGCCCCCAATTGGCCCCCGAGAGCGCTCCGAAGAGACCGCCAGAAGCATCCCTGAGAACTCTGACCCACAACAAAGGCACAGTGGCGGGATGGGCAGGATGCCACTAGATGAAAGCAATTAGGGCCGACCAGATACCGAACATGCAGACACCATCGAACAAATAACGATCGTTCAACGGTTCTGGCCTATCGGGTGCCGTCTTGGCCGCTGTCCTGAGCTCTCTTGGGCCCCCCACGCCATCCCGAGAATTCGGGTTGCTCTCTTGGCTCTCGCTCCTCCTCCTCCTCCTCCTCCTCCTCCTCCTCCTCCTCCTCCTCCTCCTCCTCCTCCTCCTCCTCCTCCTCCTCCTCCTCCTCTTGCTCCTGCTCCCGCCCCTGCTCCTGCTCCTCCTGCTCCTCCTCCTCCTCCCTGATGCAGCAAACTTTTAACAACACAACTTTGATCCCCATAAGGAGAAGAGGGAGGAGGAGGGGGACCTGGAGGGAGAGGGAGGGATGAGTCAGGATGAGGAGGAACGACTCTCGAATGCAACTTTGCAACCGCATGGGAGACCCCATTCGTCCCAAGCTTGTTGGGAGATGCCCCAGCCTGCGGGTCGACGCGGAGCTGGTCCAACTCGTTCGGGTCGATGGCATGGGCGCAGTACGGACATCTCCGCGAGACGTGAGGGAGGGGAGGGCTGGAGATGGAGGAGCATCCTTCTTCTCCTCCCTCCTGGGAGTTCGGGAAGTGGAATGGGAGGAACAGGTGGAGGAGCAAGGGAAGGAGAGGGGAAGACGAAGGAGAGGGGAGATTGCTCGCGCCATGCCTGACATCCTATTTATCGCTCCCTCCAATCCCTTACCATCGCGTTGAATCTTGTTGGATTCGCCGAGTCGGGTGCCAGAACGGACCCTGAACAGAGACACGCACGTTCAGTGCTGCCCAACGGGGGACGGGGCAGGGCGGGGCCAGACAGCGCGCGTGCAGGCTGGGTAACGTCCAGGGCGGAGAAACGACGAACGCAACCGAAAAGAGCCCTGCATGTAACAAGCGTGAGGGAGGCACGTAAGAGCCAGGAGGAAAAAGAGCTGCAGCAGGAGGAGCAGGACCCGGAGAGGGCGAGAAGAGAGGAAGGACGACGAAGCGAACGAGGAAGATGCTGTCGCGTGCGGTCGACGGAAGCAAGAAGAAAAACAACAAATCATAATGTTTTTCCTCTGCGCGTCGTAAAGGCAAGACCGAGGGGGCCAACCGTTAATCCCACGATGGAGGTCGCGCGCTGTGAGCGACCTCCCTGAAACAGTCATGAGTCCGACGATGTTCGTTGGACAACTCGGCTGGCAGGTGCCTCAGCCCAGGCCGCGGGCGCCCAAAAGGCGCGGGATACAAAGGCCAATGGACGAACCCGGCCGATGGCCAAGGAAAACAGAAGTGCAGCCTGTATCGTGCCCTTCTCGCCACAAGCTAGGCCCATAGCCCGCGCGGCCAGGCGGTGCAGTCAGCAGGCTGGGCAATGCTGCCCATGGATACAACACCACAGGCAGCACGAGACGAGAATGAGGGGGAATCAATAAACTTAAGTCCGGCTTGGCAAAAGCCGCGGCAGGGCTAGCCCCTCAAAGCACGACCACTAGTTAGAGTCATTCTCTGAAGGGTTCCGAAGTGGAGGGATAAGTGGGCCCTCGTCGTCTTCGACCCGTAGGAATTCCACTACATGTCAGAACACCTGCAATCAATGACGAGACTATCGGAAGACACGGGCTCCTCAACAGCGGTGGGGGCGCCTCCCACAAGCACAGTCCTCGCCCACACTGTACACCAGCCGCACATGTGACACCGTGGCCCGTGCTAGCGGCACAGCTTGCTGTCTCCTCCTTTGCTTGAATGCGTGCTACAAGGGCCTGCATGCCTGTGGTCTGCACTGAAGACTCCGCCCCTGCAGCAAGCGCGGCGACCTCGGAGGGAGGAGGGAGGGCAGCAGCATAACACAAGTAGTTGGCACCACGGCGAGAGGATTGCGATAGACAGTCTCCAACATTCCTGTACTGAGGGTGCACACCTGCCATGGTGCGTGCCCATGTAGACTTGGCACCCGCCAACTAACGTCCCGAGCACTCCTGCCCCAGCTTGAAACAGCGTCGTGAGGAATAGGCCCTGCACGTAGTACAGACAACACACCGACATCCTTTATCGCTACGCGAGACCACCATATGAGCTAGCGTGTGCGCTTGGGGACAATCTAAGACCCCTTGCCAAGTGTTAGTGGGGCCACAGCGTCGGACCAGTGGGCGGGTCGCAAGATCACGCCAAAAGATCACACATCTCAGGCACCTAGCGCTGCCCTCGGCAAGGGTTTCCAAGTAGTGCCACCGTCCAGACCTACGAAGCTTAAATCTAAGTCTGAGGTGGTGCAGCTCGAACCTCTCGACGGGGAACACGACCAAAACCACGGCCACAAGCACGGCCGCTGACAATACTTTGTCGAATTGCTGGCTAAGTTCTTGGCAGGGAACGCGGGGGGCACGAGGGTGGAGGAGAACATGGGAGAAGCGCCTGTTTGACTAATGCATCAGCGTAAAAGTTGCCCGCGCAGATCCTCCCCTCGGGCCCCGAAAGATCTCCCAGGACCTCCATGCCCCCATGGGCGGGGGCGGGGTAGACGCGGACCTCGCGCTCCTCTTGCTCATGGCCAAAGCCCCCCGACGCATGCCAGCAACGCCGCGTCTGCCAGTAGCCTAGTGGAGGCGTTGCACAACTTGGTGGCGGCAACGTAGTTAGAGCACGAGCGACATAATTACCCATATGGGCACGAGCGACGCGGCCTGATGCTCGGCAGCCATCGGGGCCCGCTGCAAACGCGCCCCGTACTGCGCCTGTATCGCACGCCACCATGGACCCTTCAGCGTCGAGAAATCAAGGGTATAAGCTGCCCGCGACAACTCCCGAATGACGCGTCTCGTGCAAGATCGGCCAGCACAAACGTCCGATCCTCAGAGATCCAGGGGGCCCCATGGAGCGACCTCGTGCTGAAGGTAATGCAGGGCGGGTTCGGGGGAGTCGCCTGGCCCCACTTGAGCTCGTCCCAAAAGCAGCGGTCCTCGCTCCCCACGGCCTCCTCGAGCCATGAAGGATCCTGCGTCCGCGCGCGCCTGGGCCGCGTCGGGGTGGATGCGCTGCCTGACGTAATGCTTCGCGCCGTCGGGCTCGCCGCGCAACGGGCGCTTGCCGTCGCAGACGTAGCCGGCGGCCTTAGCTCGGGCGCCCGCCCAAGCTCCTGCACGTAAACATATAGTAGCCAGATACTCCCCCCCGCCACTCAGCGCTGGGGACGAGGAGCCCGAGAGGCGGGCAAAGAGCTCGGCGCAAACCCGCTGCCCCATAAAGGTAAGCATGAGCTCCGCAGGAGCTCTTTCACGGCACCTCTGGACCCCGAACAGAAGCAGCTGGGCCACCAGGGAAGGCGAGTTGAAACCTAGATGGACAACTTGACCAGCGCCACTCGCCCACGTCAGCACCGACGTGGAACGCCAGCCGATCCCAGTGAGAGACAGATGCGTTCTCTGGATGGGCCCTCGAGAGCTCTTCCAATAGACCCCTTCGTCGATGGGATCAGCCCGCCAATCTTGACATAGCTCTGTCGCGTTTTAGAGCGAAATCGGAGTGAGCGAGGGCCAACCAGATCACGAGCGCCCAATGCAAAGCATGGGCCGCGCTCGATCTCCACGCTGGGCCCCCGCAGAAAGTCAACTTCGCACGACGCGAAATGCCGCGGCGGTAGAGGGGTTTGCACGGTGACATCACGCGCTGGGCTTCTATCAGCTTACGATTCCCCACCCCGACAATCGAAGGCCCGAAAGTGGCCGCGGGGGCCGCGCGGGCAACGCGAATCTTGCCAGTGCGACCTTTCTGGCGAAGCAACCGTTCAGTGTGCCTTTCCAAAATCAGACGATTTTGAATCATTCGCTTGAAACGTTGCTTTCGCTTCCGCAGAGCGCGCCGGGCCGATCCTTGTTGCCCCGCCGCCAGGTCGGTTCCGAACGCGACCGCCGCTGAGCTGCTCGCTGAGCTCGCGTGCCACAGACGAAGAACTGGCGCAAGTGGCGAGCTCAACCGCTTGCGACTGCACGTGCAAGCAGCGCGAACAAATGATGAACGGGGCCCTTCAGTTGTGGGCGAATCGCGATCCACGTCAGATGACAACTGAACTTGGGGATGCTCGCTCCAACGAGAATTCTGCTCGTGGCGCAATCCATCTAACGACGGAGAGGCGATGGAGGAGAAACGCGCACTGGCCTCGCGGATCTCGTCCGCGCCGGCCCTCGGAAGATGGGGCGCGATCGGGTACGTCAACTGCCGGGGCCCTGGCACTGTCGTGCAAAAAACGCGCGAGCGCCTCAACTTCGGCGCGCAATAAAGCCCGAAAGTCGTTGCTAAACTGGCCTGGCGACGACGAAACAACCGTGGTGGCCCTTTCCTGCTTCAGTTTCGTCAACTGATGCGTAGCTCTAGCCTCCTCTCAACGCCTTCTCCTGCCCTTCATCCCATGAGTCCTGCGTGGGCTTGGCGAGTCCCTTCTGGGCGTCGTCTCGATCTGCTTCAAACTCATCGAACAGATCACGGACGTCTTGTGCCCATCCTTCGAGCGAGATCGGGTGCCATCGTCGCGCGATGACTCGATCCTGCAAGATCGCGGCGTCCCAAGGCGCCGCCATGCCCTCTTCGGCGAAGTGCCGAAACAATAACTGCTGCACCCGTTGCAAAGCCTCCTAAAACAGCACCTCACCTCTTGATGGGTCCGCGCGGGGAGTCCTGAACAACTTACAGAAACCTAGACCACACGCCCAACGCTTCAGAAACATGCTGCGCCAACCAAACCCACCCGTGTTTGACCAGCTCGGCGCAAGCAATCTTAGGGCCTTGGGCACTTCGCCCTTAAGACCCTTTCGTCTTGATAAGCACCCACGCATCAAATTCAGGCCCCAGACGGTTGGAAAAGACCCGCCAGGCCTTCCCCAAAAACACCGAATGTCTTTTCGAGCGCCGACAGAGCCGCACGCTCCGCAATGTGTCGGCCCGTAAAGCAAAGCAGCAGGGAGTCTGGAATGGCTAAGTTGCACTAGTTGATACAGCCGAACACCCTACTCCAACAGACGGAGTTGCACAGGGCGATGCGGTCGTCCACTTCATTGCAAGTCGCACCAACTTTCTCAACCACTCTCGAGAAGGGAGCGCCGCATAAAGATCATCGGTGTGTACTCAACGAGCAGGCGGTGACACAAGTACGAGAGGGCGGGGCGAACAGCAAAGCGCTCAGTCTACGAACAACCCCCGTACTTTCCACCAGGGTCGGGTCCAAATTCCAATCAAAGTTGAAGAACACCTGGTCCCTAGTAACAGACTGGCATGTGTCTCGAGTGGGGGCCAGAATCGCTCCCTCCATCGGGCCATCGCAGCCCCAAGTGCTTACGAACGAGGACGGCAACACCGCACTTCAGTCTATCCTTAGCCCCGAGGACAGCAGGGGGACGCGAGCATCCGCCAGCCCGACTTTCTGACCGCTTCACACTTAAATCTACAAGGAGGGCGTCCGTTGTTTTCCCCGTGGGCGGTGAGTGTCCTCGGGTAGGGCTATGGGGCCTCCAAATTCGTGTGGCCGCTTGACGCCTGGGGGGCCCCCTTCGTGAAGTCTCGGGCTGCCTAGGAACGCCCCGGCCGCACTCCTCCCTCCAGCAACTGCGAATGGTTGAGTCACGCCTTCGACGGCGGATGTTCCTCCGCTGGGCCACGGAAGGCTCCGTTATCACGGGCCGAGCAGAGGCCACAAGTTGAGCAGACGAGGCCCTCCTCCATAGCGGCATCCATGGACGTTGCGCATTGTTGTGCAGCCGCGTGCGTTTGGTTGTGTTTTGAGCGTGTTTGGTTGTGTTTTGAACACCCCTTGGCTCACTCAGCGGCGGTTTGATCGCCCCCCCCGTCTCCGCCACCCCCATGTGGATCTGAAGGACGAACTTGGTTTGGACGCGGATCATAATCAACCCTCACTCTCAGTCTCAGACGCAGCAGGCGGGGACGGAAGGGGGCCCGAAAAAGGCGAACGAGCGAGGGCCAGAGGAAGACACCACGGCGGAAGACAACTGCCGAGCGCTAAAAACCGAGGCCCGAACCCCGACGGGACACGCCAAGCAACGCGAGATGGCAAGCATGCAGGTACCACTTCTAAGAATTGGATACATAAAAGTTCTGTCGCGACTGAACGCCGCATCGAACCAACGAAGACGGAGGGATGAGGAGGAGGAGGAGTAGGGAGCCCACAAAGGACGTACGCGCCCAGCTATGTACATGAACACGGCCCCTCGATCTGCGAGACCCGCCGCGTGATACGAACTTTCGGGCAATACGTACTCTCGAAACCAGCGTCGATTCATGTACGTGTACGTCCTTCTTTCGCTCCTGGAGGAGGGGGGAGGAGGAGTGGGAAAGGTCTGGCGTCCTGCCAAGCGCATGCACACTGGACGGTTGTCCGCGCGGCGCCGCCGGAAACCTAATCGCTCGCCGCCCAAGCAAGCGCTGCCGGCCCGAGCGCAAGCCGCCCGGGTAAGCGCTTTGGGAGAGGCCGTGCCGAAGGCGATCCAAGAGGAAAGACATACCTCGGACAGAGAGTCAAAATCGTTAGCAAGGGCGCAAATTGAAGATGCAATGCCCTTGGACCATCCAAATTGGACGCCCTTGGATGTCGAACCCGTCCAAGGTTTGGCCGAGTAGGCATGGATGCAATGGTGCCAGTGCGGAAGTGCCACATCCTTACCATACTTACCATATATTCTAAGTGCACGCGTATGAGGGCTTGTCCGAAAACCACACGTGGGCGATGCGGGGTCAGGACGGCACAGTCCGAGGGGAGACAGGACATATAATTCAGTGCGAGTCGCTGTTGAGGAGGATGAGACGGAGCATGGCTAGGAGAGGACGAGGGAGTCGGATCGCCGCCATATCACAGAACATCTGCGGAACGAAAAGAAGAGACAGAAAGCATTGTGGCCATATCCTTGGTCCGTGTTGTTACGTTATGTGTGGACTCGCTATTCTCCAACCGCGTGAGCCAACACGAACAAAACTGCCCCAGGTCACTGATTTGTCCCAAACCTCCCTGTGTTGGGTTCTCGTTTTGAATAAAGCAGTGGGGTGCCAACGACCTTCTCCTCCTCCTCCTCCCGCCCTCTGTCCCCCTCTCGCCTGCCTGCACCTGCCTGCACCTGCTGCTGAAGGACCGAATAGTGGGGCCACGCGCAGACCCAAACTGGACCTCGCCATCTCTGGGGGGCTGCGAGGTGAGAAACTGTCGCCACTTTTGAAAGCTGCTGGGGGAGCCCGCACAATGAGGCCTCGCCATCCCTGGGGGGCTGTGACGTGTGAAAGTCGCTACTATCGAGGGTTGCTGGGGGAGCCCGCACAGAGGGGCCCCACGCAGACCCAAACGGGACCTCGCAATCCCTTGGGGGCGGCGAAGTGTGAAAGAGGGCTACTAGGGAACCCACACAGTGGGGCCAAAAGGCAGACCCAAACGGGACCTCGCCATCCCTGGGGGGGCTGCGAAATGTGAAACTGCTGCTACTTTCGAGGGCTGCTGGGGGAGCCCGCACAATGGCCCCCACGCAAACCCAAGCGGGACCACGCCATCCCTGGGGGACTGCGAAATGTGAAACCGTTGCAACTTTCGAGGGCTGCTGGGGAAGCCAGCACAATGGGGCCACACGCAAATCTAAACCTATCTAAACGGGACCTCGCCATCCTTGGGGGGGCTGCGAAATGCGAAACTGTCGCCACTTTCGAAGGTTGCTGGGGAAGCCCGCACAATGGGGCCACACGCAAATCTAAACGGAACCTCGCCATCCCCGGGAGGGCTGCTAAGTGTGAAGCTGTCGCAACTTTTGAGGGCTGCTGGGGGAGCCAACACAGTGGGGCCACCCGCAGATCCCAAAATAGCCTCGCCATCCCTGGGGGTGCTGCGAAGTGTGAAACTGTCGCCGCTTTCGAGGGCTGGCGGCGCGCCTACGCGCGTTTGGTGCTCGCACTAAGAGGTGCAGGGAGGAAGCGGCCAGGCTGGCGGGCGAGCTATGATTTTCCGAGGCGCTGCAGCAACGCGGAGCGCTGGCCGCGCAGGTGCTGAACATTTCGGCATGGAACCACGGGACACTTCATTGCCTGGTTGCGTCTCCCTCTAGGTAGCCTTCTCTTGCCCATGATCCATCCCCTCGCTGCTTCTGCCGAGGTGATTGGTCTTCCACCCCGATGTATTCGGTTTGTTTATCCTTCCCAATACAATGCCTCCTGGCCTTTTGTACCTCTGTTCTGCGAGTCGGTCATGCACACTTCGCACGATATATACGTATCCGCCGTGCAGCGTCTCTTGCAGTGTTGCTGTCGCGCTATTGTCAGCACACCTTCCATATATCATTTCTTGGTGTCGATGGGTCGGGTACTTCGCAGGGTAATTGACGCAAGTGTACCGACCACGAGCACGCGGCTGCGCGCGAAGCTTACATGCGCATGCTTCGACATATTCACCTACACATCACCCAAAGTACATATCCTTCGCTTGTTTTGTTGTCTTATCTCTCTCTCTCTGCCTCCCCATCAAGAAGTCAGCGTCTCGGTCCATCCCCAATCTCTTCACCTGCCTCCGCCCCACCCCTCTTCCCACATGCCGGCCACAGTGGTATGCAGCACAGCTGAAGCCAAACACTGCCAAGAGGGTCCGAAATCTAAAGTCGAGGTTACGACTTCCATCGTGCAAGAAGAGTGGATGCTCAAACCTAAATCACGTTCTAGTCCCATTTGCCCGGCCGCTCCACAGACGGGAGGGGGCATCCGAAACAGGTAACATCATCATCAACCACCCATCCTGGATGTCTTATCTTCTGCCTGGAATCTGCCTTGAAGCTGCAGCCTCAATTTCTGGATGCTCTGAAGCCTGTGAGCAGCACAGGGCCGACCTGGGCAAACCCCAGCGACCGACATCGTGAATTACATCCCAACGACGCGAAACACACTTCTCCTCACCGTCCTCCTCCTCCTCCTCCTCATCATCATCATCATCATCATCTCGCCTCCTCCTCCTCCTCCTCCTCCTCCTCCTCCTCTCGCCTCCTTCTCCTTCTCCTCCTCCTCCTCCTCCTCCTCCTCCTCCTCCCCCTCCCCCTCCTCCTCCCTCCTCCTCCTCCTCCTCCTCCTCCTCCTCCTCCTCCTCCTCCTCCTCCTGCACGACGCTGGAGAGCCCAAGCCTCAGCTGATGCTCGGGCACCGCGGCCAACTGATGGGCGCCGGGAGCGCCGCCTGGCGCCGCCGGGGCAGGAGGATCGGGTGCGCCGAAGAATCCGAGAGACCGCCCGGAAAGTCCGGGGAGACTCCCCCGCTCGCCACCTTCCTCCCTCTCTCTCTCAAGAGGGGAGGGGGGCTCGAACATGTTCGAACCTCCCCCCGCCGCCCCTCGTTCCCAGGTGGGCGGGTTCACAATCCCTCCCCCCACCTTCCTACTCGCGCTGGCAAACGACGACGGCGGACGCCGGCGCTGGCAAACGACGGCGATGATGACACTGAAGTACCATGCATAATCCAACTGGCACGTGCGAGCCCTCGCGGGTGTGTCGGATCGGGAAGACGGACCCTCACTTGAGCGTCGGGTCGGTCGGGCGGGACATTCAAGTATGACGCATGATCGAGTTGGCGAGCGAGAGCCCTGACGGGCGGGTCTGGTCTGGCAAGCAAGACATTCGACGGGTTAACGTGATCATCGTGGTCGTCATCACAATCATCACCATCATGATCAACATCATCATGGTCATGACCATCACCATCATAGTCATCGTCGTCGTCATATGTCGTCATCGTCATCACCATCATCACCACCACCACCATCATCATCAGCAGCATCGTCGGCATCATCATCCGCATCATCATTATCATCATTATCATCATCGCCTTTTTCATCGACACCAGCTTCAGCTTCAGCCTCAACATCATCGCCATCGCCATCACCCCCACCATCACCATCACAGTCACCATCACCATCACCATCACCATCACCATCACCATCACCATCACCATCACCATCATCATTCACTATCCTCATTCTCATCCTCATCATCATCGTAGTCGTCAATGTCATCGTCGTCATCATTATCATTATCAGTATCATCATTCCCATCATTCGCATCATCATTATCATCATTATCGTCGTCATCATCATCATCATCATCATCATCATCATCATCATCATCATCACCATCGTCATCATCATCGTCATGCTCATCCTCATCCTCATCCTCGCCTCATCGTCCTCCTCATCCTCATCCCAATCCTCATCCTCATCCCCCTCCTCATCATCATCACCACCACCATCATCACGATCATCACCATCATCACACTCGTTATCATCACCATCACCATCACCCTCACCATCACCGTCACCGTCAGCATCTGCATCAGCATCATCGTCATCATCATAACCATCAGCATCGTCTCATCATCGTCTCATCATCGTCTCATCATCATCAGCAGCAGCATCATCATCATCAACATCATCAACATCAATACCAACATCATCGCCAGCAGCATCAGCATCAGCATCAGCATCAGCATCAGCATCAGCATCAGCATCATCGTCATCATCGTCATCATCGTCATCATCATAATCAGCGTCAGCATCAGCATCATCACCATCACCATCATCATCATCATCAGCAGCAGCAGCAGCATCAGCATCGGCATCGGCATCATCATCATCATCATCATCATCATCATCATCAGCAGCAGCAGCAGCATCATCATCATCATCGGGTGGGGCACGAAAGTGCAATGCGTAAAAGAATTGACACGCGAGAGCCCAAACGGGCGGGTCTGGTCGGGCGGGTCATTCAACTGGTCGGGCAGGCAATGCATAACCTAGTTGGCCCGCGGGAGCTCTGGCGGGCGGGTCGGGTCAAGTGGGCGGCTCATCAAAATTCGCCGACCATGTCGGCGTGTGTGAGGGGGAGTTCTAGGTTTGTCGTCTTCGGAGCACCCTTGGGCGTTCTCTTGTGCGCGCCCACCTCATCACCCTCTTTGGCGCGCCATGCTCGTGGACTCGAGGTGACTCGAGCCAGATGGTAATCGAATTTGTGATTGAGTCGAAAGGGAGCCCCTTCCCTTTGATCCCTTCCCCACTGGGGGGGGGGCGGTCCCGGGGGGGTCCCAAGGGGGAGTCTCGGCGGCAAGGGGGGAAGTCCCGGGGAGGGGTCCCGGGTGGGGGCCCAAGGAGGGGTCCCTGGGGCCCGCGGTGGGGGGCCGGGGGGACTCCAGGTCAGAATACTGTCACCCCCCTTTCCTTTTCGGCCGCCTTCGATCAATTTTGTCCCTCCTTCGACAGATCAGATCCAAGATGCTCAGTTGCCGAAAGATTGGCCCAGGACGCCCAGACGGCCCAGGGCGCCTCCAAGACGCTCCAAGAGGCCTTCAAGAACACTCCCACGAAGGCCCCAAGATGCAACGTGTTCTGAATTTCCGTAGGTTTTTGACAGATTCTTTCGTTTCTACCTTTTCGGCTTCCCGACGGTCCAAGACGGCCCAATAGACCCCAAAGATCGCCCGAAGACGGCCTGTGACGCCGTCGAGATGGCGCCCAGACGGCCCATACAAGCCCCCGAGACGGCCAAAGACGGCCCCAAGAACGCCCCAAGAGGGGCCCCAGATGACAAACAGGAGCCGACATTTCAAGCTCACCGCCCCAAGATACTCCCAGGAGGCCCCTAGAGGCTCCCAAGAGGCCCACAAGACCCAGGAAGCCCCAAGATGCCCCCAAGAGGCTCCCAGGCAACCTTTTAAACTGCTTCCATCAGCCCCCGACAGCCCTCCGAAGAGAATCCAAGAAGCATCATTGAGGATTCTGACCCATTACCCAGGCACGGTGGCGGGATGGGCCGCAGGCCACTAGATCCGCCGCCCCCTGTCGATTCATCGCAGGGGTGCCTGGCGTGCTAGACGATGTCGTGTTTTTTCAAAAAAAGACTCCCCCTGGGGCTTCGGCCCGTCCCGCCGGGGTCCCGGGAGGGACCTCAATTGCACATGTGTTCCTCCAAGACGGCTCAAGATGGTCTCACGTTGGCCCAAGATGGCCTCCAAGATGGCCTCCAAATCCGCCCAAGATGGTCCAAGACGACCTCCGAGAGTCCAAGACAGCCCAAGACGGCCCAAGAGGCCCCCCAGAGGTCTCCAAGAAGCTCCAAGAAGGCCCAAGAGGCCTCCAAGAGGTCCTCCAGGAGGGCCCGAAAAGGCCAAAATCATTGATTTTCCATCGGTTTTTGAAGGATTTTGGCATTCGCTTCTTCTCGGCTTTCCGACGACCGAAGACGGCCCAAGAGGCCCCCAAGTGCCCAAGAGGCTTCCAAGATGGCCTCAGGACTGCCCAAGAGGCCTCCGAGACGGCCCCAAGAGGGCACAAAGACGACCCGAGAGGCCTCCAAGACGCCCAAGATGGCCTCTAAGACGGCCCTGGAGCACCCCAAGAGGACCCCAAGTCGGCCCAGAAAGGCGGCTTCCGATGGCGTCAGACGGGCCAGGAGCCCACCAATACGGCCGAAGTTGGCTCGAAGCTGGCCCAAGACGGCCCAGGAGGCCTCCAAGAGGGCCTCCAGGAAGGCCAGAAACGACCAAAAACATTGATTTTCCGTAGGCGTTTGACATTTACTTTTCGACCTTCCGACGGCCCGATACGGCCCACGAGCTCCCAAAGAACGCCTAAAGATCGTCCAAGATGCCTCCAAGATGGCCCCAGAACGGCCCAAGAGGCCCCCAAGACGGCCCCAAGAGGCCCCCAAGAGGCCCCCAAGACGGCCCAAGAGGCTTTTAAGACGCCCAAGATGGCCTCCAAGACGGCCCTGGAGCATTCCAAGAGGGCCCGAAGTCGGCTCAGAGAGGCCCAACAAACGGCTTCCGACGGCGTCGGACGGGCCAGGGGCCCATCAAAACGGCCGAAGATGGCACTACGTTCTCAAGATGGCCCAACCGGCCTCCAAGAGGGCCTCCAGGAAGGCCCGAAACGGCCAAAATCATTGATTTGCGTAAGGTTTTTGAAAGATTTTGGTATTTGCTTCTTTTCGGCATTCCGACGGCCCGAGACGGCCCAAGTGCCCCCAAAGATCCCCCAAGAGGCCCGAGACGACCCCAAGAGGCCCCCAAGACGGCCCAGGAGGCTTCCAAGACGCTCAAGATGGCCTCCAAGACGGCCCAAGAGCCCTCCAAGACGTCCTCCAAGAAGGCCCGAAAGGGTCAAAATGGCCTCCACACGGCCAAGATGACCTTCAAGATGCCCACGTGTTCCCCGAAGGCTTTCCAAACCGATTCGGGGAACACATAGTCCGATAGCTTGGCAGGTCTGGCCTCAACGTTCGGCCACATAGGCGCTTCCGAAAAGGCAGGGGGAGGCGGTGATTCGCCGTAGGCGTCTTCGATCCACCGCCCCCTGTCGATTCATCGCAGGGGTGCCTGGCGTGCTAGACGATGTCGGTTTTGGTTTGGGTTCTTTTTCCAAAAGAACTCTCCCTGGGGCTTCGGCCCGTCCCGCCGGCCACCCTGAAGACCCGGTTGCATACGGTTTTCCTGCCCCAGTCGGCCCCAAGATGCCCCAAGATGGCTTTCAAAACGGCTACGATGGTCCCAATATGCCTCCAAGATGGCCCAAGATGCACCCAAGACGGCCTATAGCCTCAAGATGGCCTAAGACGGCCCACGAGGCCTCCCAGACGCTCCAAGAGCTCCTCCAGGAGGGCCCGAGGAGGCCAACATCATTGATTTCCCTTGTGTTTTTGAAGGATTTTGGCATTTATTTCTTTTCGGCCTTCTAAGGGCTCAAGACGGCCCAAGAGGCCCCCACGATCGCCCCAAGATCGCCCACGAGGCCTCCAAGATGGCCCTATGACGGCCCACGAGGCCCCCAAGACGGCCCCAAGAGGGCCCCAAGACGGCCCAGGAGGCCTTCAAGACGCCCAATACGGCCTCCAAGACGGCCCCGAAGCGCCCTAGAGGCCTCCAAGACGCCCAAGATGGCCTCTAAGAACCCCTGATATGCCCCATGAGGGCCCCAAGACGACCCAGACAGGCCCCCAAGACGGCTTCCGACGGCGACAGACAAGCCAGGAACGCCTTAAAGACGGCCAAAGAGGCCCCCGGAAGCCCCCAAAGGCCATCAGGAACCCTCCAAGAGGCCCCCCGGAAGCTCCCAGGAGGCCCAGGAGTGCCCCAAGAGGCGCCCTCCTCTTTCTCCTCCTCCTCCTCCTCTTTTTTCCTCATCCTCCCCCTCCTCCTCTTCTTGCTCCCCCACGCGTTCCCCGAAGTCTTTCCAAACCGACTCGGGAAACAACTGGCCCGATAGCTTGGCCAAGCTCTGGCCCAGCTGTCGGCCACAGAGGCGCTTCCAAAGGGGCAGGGGGCGGCGGTGATTCGCCGTAGGCGGCTTCGATCCTCCGCCTCTGTTGGCTTGCCACAGGGGTGACTGGCGTGCTAGATGTACTGAAGGGTTGTTTTTAGTTCTTGTCCCAGAGAGCTCCCCCTGGGGCTTCGGCCGATGCCGCCAGCCACCCGAAAAGCTCTTCGAGAGGTGGTTGCAAACGTTTTCCTTGCTCCAGATGGCTCCAAGATGGTCCAAGATGGCCTCCAACACTGCCAACATGGCCTCCAAGTTCGCCCAAGAGGGTCCAAAATGGCCTCCAAGACGGCCCAAGAGAGTCCTAGATGCCTCCAAGTTCGCCCAAGAAGCCTCCAAGACGGCCCCAGAGGCCTCCAAGAGGCCTCCAAGACGGCCCAAGAGGCCTCCAACAGGTCCGCCAGGAGGGCTGGGAGAGGCCAAAATCATTGACTCCATCAGGTTTTTGATGGATTTTGCTTCTTGCTTTTTTTCGGCCTTCCGACGACCCCAGACGGCCAAAGAGGCCCCACAAGTCGTCCCAAGACGGCCCGAGAGGCCTCCAAGATGACCCCTTGACGGCCCAGAAGCCTCCAAGACGGCCTCAAGACGGCCCACGAGGCCTCCAAGACGCCCTAGATGGCCTCCAAGAGTGCCCTGAA
This sequence comes from Prorocentrum cordatum, assembly GCA_963575745.1. Taxonomy (NCBI): domain Eukaryota; class Dinophyceae; order Prorocentrales; family Prorocentraceae; genus Prorocentrum; species Prorocentrum cordatum. Next base: position 130,388 of record CAUYUJ010018397.1, read on the forward strand.
GCGCCCCAAGAGGGCCCCAAGTCGGTTCAGAGAGGCATCCGAGACTGCTTCGGACGGCGTCAGACGGGCCAGGAACGCTCTAAGACGGCCAAAGAGGCCCTAGAGAAGCCCCCAAAATGCCCAGAAGAGGCACCAGGAGGCTCCCAAGAGGCCTCCGAAAGGCTTCCAAGAAGCTCCCAGGATGCCCCAAGGGTTACATTGCTCCCATCGTACTTAAGGACCACATCCCAGAAATAATTCCGAGCACCCAGAAAAGTCGAAACAGTGTCGAACGAATATCGCCTCCCAGGGCCCGACGCGTGAAAACCCTCAAGTTTCGGTGCTCTCCTGGTGCTCGAATTTATTTTCTGGCGAGCAAGGCTGAAGCAGGTTGGAACATCATCACCCGAGGGGTGTCCCAGGGGTGCTTTCCTGGTGCTCGAAATTATTTTCTGGCGAGCAAGGCTGAAGCAGGTTGGAACCTCATCACCCGAGAGGGTGTACGCAGGGAGGCTCCCAAGAGGCCAGCAAAAGTCCGGGGTTTTGGACGCCCGAAATGGGTACGGAAAGAATGGGTACAATTCCCAACAACAAACGTTGTCCCAAACCAACAGCGGCCGCTGTTGGGCAGGCGGCCTTCTGGTTCACATGGGCACAGGCCGCGGGCGACACCGACAGCGAGTCCTGTTCAGAATGAACAGGAACTGCTGCTGGGCACTGTACCCATTCTTTCCGTACGAATTTCGGGCGTCCCAAGGGGTGGGGGCGGGCAGTGGTCCGCAGGGGTGTCCCGGGTGGTCCGCAGGGGTCCGCAGGGGTCCGCAGGGAGGCTCCCAGGAGGCCCGCAGGGGCCCGGGGTGGGGGCGGGCACGGGGCGCTCGGGGGGCCCGGGCGGGCGAGGCCTGGGACCGCCCGGCGCGGAGGGGGGGAGGCGCCGGCGGCGCGGGAGGGGGCAGCGGCGGCGGCGATCGGCGGCGAGCCCAGGGCCGACGAGTCTCAAAACGTGTGTTAGCGCCAGCGTGTGTGTTGCCCTGTGAGTCAAGTCGGGCGTGTCCCCCTACACGGGGGAGTCTCGACGAAAAATAAAAAATCCCGAAAAAATGCTCCAAAATGGGCAACCAATATTTTAGAAAATAGTCCCCAGACTATGTTTAGACTATTTTTGAATATTCCTCCTGCAGAGGGACGGGCCCGACTTAGCCTTTGAGGCCCTTCAACACGACGCAGGCGATGTAATGATCTACAGGCGGAGCCGAGCGGTGCAAACACACGTCCTGAGGATCGTCGACGGGGCGTGCCATCTCAGAAGGCTCGGAAGGCCGCGGGCCTTCTGCGAAGGCATCTCAGCCTTCCCCGAGGAAACAGGCAACTTTTCGGAAGGCCGCAGGCCTTCTGAGAAGCCCCACCGCCTTCTGAGAGGGCCTACTCCTTCTCACTTCCCCCCCTGAGTGCGCCGCCGACCAGAACAGGGGGGTGCGTCCACTGCGTGAGGATGATCCTAGATTTTGGTGTTGGTGGTGATATTTCGGCCACTTAGGAAACTGAGAGCGTTGCAGAAAGTTCTGGAATTCTCTGGATAGGTTTATCAAGATTTATCTTGATCCTGGGCTTGCTACAGATCAGGACGAAGAGGAAAGCGAACCCAGAGTCGAGCCTCACCGTGAACGCCTCAGACCTACATCAGGGGTCGATAGCGACAGTGCGTGGCGTTCCACAGGGGGCAAGCGCGATCTTGAGGATAGACTCGCGATGCGTGTGAAGTTGGCTGAAACGCACCCACATTAGCACCGTGCATACTGGGTGAGGTCCTGGGGGGGGTCTGTCGTTTTGTTCGCCGAGGTTGCCTTCTTGGGGGGGTCTGGATCGTCTCGTCTTGGCACGTCCTGGGGGGGGCTACTTTTTGATGGAGGTCGCCCCAGACGGGGGGGGTCTAAAATGGCTCGTCTGGGAGGTTTGTGACCCCCCCCCCTTTGTTATAAAAGTTGGAGTACACGAAGATCCCCCGTGCAACCACATCGGACAGGGCAACCTGTGGCCGCCGTGCCTTCCTTCCAGGCTCCTCTGCGGTCCAGGTGGTGCGCCCTTTCTTCACCGCTCCGATAGCCGAGGTCTGCAGCCATCCACGAGGCAAGCGGAGAAAGGCGAGAGCGCGTCGCCGATCGGCTTGGCCGCACGGCTGAGCTACTCAGAGCAGCCCTAAATTCCATCGATATTGAGGTTCGCCCGCCCCCCCCCCTTTCTCCCTCCCTCCGCCTTCCTCAGGGTGGGGGGCAAGAGGCAGGGAACACGAGAAGGGAAGGTCGAATATCAATATCGCTTTGACTTTGGCTGCCCTGAAAGAGACGCCCCCGCAAGCCCTCCAGGGCGACAAACCCCTTCGGGTTTCTAGAGCGTCTGCTGATAAACACTGTCTACGGCAACGGCATCACCAGAACGCGCGGCCAGACGCCGCGAAACCGGACTTTACCCAACCAGGCGGAGCCCCCTGGGGAGGGCGTGGCAAGTGGGAGGCGGAGACGGCGACGAGTACCAACAAGAGGCCAACATGCTCCCGCTCGCTGCTTGAAGTTGCCCTCTGGACGAGGAGAGGGAGAAGGGATGGAGCGGGGGAGGTGGGAATAGAGGCCTCCTAGATGGGGTCGGAGTAGATGGGGTCGGAGAATCGCGCCGCATCGCCGATACATCGGCGATACATCGGCGATGCATCGGCGATGCATCGTCGACGTCGGCGTTGCATCGGCGACGTCGACGTAAAACAAATCGGGCTCCACGTCGAGCCGCATCGGCGATGCGGCGCGATCCTCCCACCCCATCTACTCCGAGCCCACCACGGGTGTCTTAGCGGAGCTGGATCCCCCAAATCCAGGAGGATGAGCAGGAGGAAGAGGAGGATGAGGAGGGGGGAAAGGGAGGTGAGGAAAGACCGACTTTGCCTTTAGACCCCTCCATGTGGTCTTGCCGTTTGCTGCACTGTTCCAGGGGCGTTCGCCTCCCCATAGCCGCATGACCCTCCAGCTCCCACTGCATTCTCTCTGGCGTTATCGTAGGCCTCCAGGCCAGCCAAGAAACCCTCACGACGACCAATCAAAACCTAAGACGGCGCCAAGAGCCTTCCAGGCGAGATCATCATACACGCCCCAAGAGGCCGCAGTACATCCCAAACAATTCCCCAAGACCCAAGATGGGAGTCCTCGAAGATGCTCCCAGAAGGATCCTGGGACGCCTGACATCTCAGAAGACAATAGCCCCCTTCGGGATGCGGGGAAACTGCACTACGTATTTTCCCAAGCATGCACAGTGGATGTATCGTTTTCTGTATTCCCCCGAGCAGGAATACAAGCACACCCTAACAGCAAAACACACCCACACTCTGCGTCACCACGACCAATCCACCCCCACTTTCATCTGCACCACTCGCATCGTTACTCTTATCCTCGCCCTCACCATCATCGCCCTTGACTATCCTTTTGTTCTGTTCATTCACACCCTCACTTTCCAAAAATCATCATCACCATTTCCACTCCATCCTCGCCGCCCTCACCTGTTGTATAATCTTCACTCGTGATCAGCCCAAGAGGGCCCTCGAAGGAGCTTCCAGGGGGCCTTCTGGCCAGCCTCTGAGAAACCCAAACTCCCCGATGTCACATGTCACGGCCCTCCGGGCATCAGAAAGCAACTGTCACACGTGTCAATACCTGCGCTCAGATAGAAAGGCGAGCCGCTACACAGAACGACTCTCCGGGAGATGTGGAAAATTCGCCGGCCCAACGGGCCAAGTGCGTGCCAAGATCTCCAGTAACTGGTTAACAATATTTCGAATTCGAGCGCGCGGAGCCGCCCCTGGAGAACCCCAGACGAAAAGTACCCCAGAAAGGTCCCAGCAAATCCCGGCAAAGTCCTGGGCAGGTCCCGTGCAAGTCTCGGCCGGGTCCCAGCAGACTCCCAAGAGCGTTCCAGAAGCGCTTCCACTGGCCTCCAAGAGAGCTCAACATGGCCCGAGGCGGCCCGACAGCGATCCAAGACGCCAAAGATGGCCACCAGACAGCCCAAAGCGCCTGCAAGACGCCCCACGAGGCCTCCAATAGACCTCCCAAGAGGGCCCACAGAGGCAGAAATCTGTGGTTTCCCTTCAGTTTGTGAAAGTGTTTGGCGTTCTCGCCTTGGGGGCTTACCAGCGCTCCAAGACGGCACAAGAAGCTTCCAGGATCGCCCCAACATGGCCCAAGAGGCTTCCAAGATGGCCGCAGAGGCTCCCAAGACTGCCCCAAGAGCGGGCCCAGACGAGGGACCCCAACGGACATGTCGAGCTCTAGGCGCATGAGAGGTCCCCCGAAGAGGCCTTCAAGAAACTCCCAAGAAGCCCCAAGGGGCCCCAAGAGACCTCCCAAGAGGACCCACAGAGACAGAAATAGTGATTTCCCTGCAGAAGAAACAAATTTCTGGCGTTCCCGCCTTGGGAGCTTACCGGCGCTCCAAGACGGCCATAGAGGCTTGCAGGATCGCCCCAACACGGCCCAAGAGGCCTCCGAGAGCACCCAAAATGGCCCCAGGGGGCCCCAAGACAGCCCCAGAGGCTTCCAAGATTGCCGAAGAGGCTCCCAAGACGGCTCCAAGAGCGGGCCCAGACGAGGGACCCGAACGGACATGTCGAGCTGTAGGGGCAGCAGAGAGGCCCCCTGGAGGCCCCAAGAAGCCCCCCAAAAGCTCCCAAGAGGCCCCCGAGAGGCCCCAAGAGACCTCCAAAGAGGGCCTACAGAGGCAGAATTTAGCGATTTTCATTCAGTTTGAAGGTTTTTGTCGTTCTCGCCTTGGGCCTACCGGCGCTCCAAGACGGCCCTAGAGGCTTCCAGGATCGCCCCAACACGGCCCAAGAGGCCTCCAAGAACGCCACAAACGGCCCCAGAGGGCCCCAAGACAGCCCCAGAGGCTTCCAAGATTGCCGAAAAGGCTCCCCAGACGGCTCCAAGAGCGGGCCCAGACGAGGGACCCGAACGGACAGATCCCTTCGAGTCCTCGAGAAACCCTCAAGAAGCCCTCACGAGGCCCCCGAGAGGTCCCAAGAGACCCCCAAGATGCCCCCAAGAGGCCGACGTGACGCCCCAGGACGCCCCAGGAATACCGCCAAGAGGCCCCCGAGAGGCCTCCTATCGCCTCAACAACCTTTCCTTCTTTCTTTCCTCTCCTCAGACAGGAATCGAGAGGCCTCCTACTCATCCTTATCCTCCCCTCTTCCTCCTCTTCCTCCTCCTCCTCCTCCTCCTCCTCCTCATCTTCCTCCTCCTCCTCCTCCTTCTCTTCCCCTCCTCCCCCTCCTCCCCCTCCCCACTCTGCTCCAACGAACCTCAATCCTCGAACGAAGGGCGCTACAATAAATCATCTCAAAACGGCTCCAAGAGCGGGCCCAGACGGGGGACCCGAACAGACATTTCGAGCTCTAGGCGCAGAGAGGTCCCCCAAGAGGCCACAAGAAGCCCCCAAGAAGCCCCCGAGAAGCCTCCGAGAGGCCCCGAGAGACCCCCAAGAGGAACCCAAGAGGCCCCCGTGACGTCCCAGGAGGTCTTAGAAATACCGCCAAGAGGCCCCCCAAAAGGCTCCAAGGGTCCCCCAAGCGGCCTCCAAAAGGCCACGAACGCGCAGGCAAACGCCTGCGATGGCACAATACGGGCCGGCGGAGTGAGCGAAGCGATCCAATTAATGCCACACGTTCCAGATCCAGGAACACAAGTACCACATGCTCCCAAGAAATGCACCCAGCATCCCAAATGGAGGTCACAAACAAATGTCCAGCATGGATCTAATATTTTCTGTTCGGGGGACCTTCGAACCTCATGAGCGAATCTGCTCAGAGCCAATCTCTAGTCCCCTACCGAACACTTTTTTGGTCGCAGCGATGTGGGTCTCACCGCGTTCGGACGAGAACGGGCCACTGACTAGCAGATCGGGCGCATGCGCGGCTGGAAAAATAAGAGAGAGAGAGAGAGAGGCCGAGGAGGAGGAGGAGGGAGCAAGGAGAGACGCGCTCAGATCAAGAAGTACTTCACTCCCCGTCGCTCGGACGTCCATTCCCTGTTTTTTTTCCAGTTTCGTGCGTGTTTTTTTTCCGCAGGATGATCCAGGATGCTCCTTAATAATCCCCGCCGAGAAAAAGTGCACACGTCCGAGCGATACCAAATCCCTAGCGGCCTCAAGCTCCACCACGGACTCGTGCAAAAAGGGCAACACCTGAAACGCTCCCAGGCACACCGAACATAAAAGTATTGACCGGAATCTGGCCGCGGAGACCAAAAGACCCTCCTCGGCACAAGGATATACACGACCTGAAGCACGGGCCCCCAGGGCCAAGCTGATGGCTTTGCGGGCCGTCACAACGCCACCGAGAAATATCCGCGCAGGCTTGGCGGGTCGATCGCCAGCGTCAGCTGTCTCGGACGCGCGCGCTCGCATGGAGGTGGAATTATCAGGGAACTGCTTACCTGGCCGTTACAATTCACGTGGCCGATAAAACAGGAGGAAAAAAGGCGAGGGAGGAGGGAATGGGAGAGAGGAAGGAAAAGTTAAATGATGAGGATGAGGGGGACGATGGAGAGGGAGAACGGGGGGAGGGAGGAAGGAGGAAGCGAAGTAGAAGAGGGCGACGAGGAGGACCACAACAACGAAGAGGTCAGAAAAGGGGACGAGAAGGCATCAACCGACTGAGAGGCCTACGCTGGGCAACACGACCATGGAAGCGAGACCTGGCATGCGTCGGGGAGCTCACCCGCAGCCCCTTCCCCCCTGTTGCCGGCTGCTGGAGGTGAAAGCATCCAGCTGCCCTCTACCAGAGCGCAAGGCCGAGCTGGCCGACGGTCTTCCACTCCTTCACGAACTGCTGCTCAGTGGTGCCGCTGATTCGCAAAGTCCACTCTTATGCCTTCACCGAGAACACCTGCCTGACAGTATTACGCTCTTTCACGAGCTGCTGCTCAACCGAATCGTTCACGCACCCAAAGTTGGTGTCAAGGAGCCAACGCATCAATCGAAGAAAGTTGAAGAAATCGATGACCATGCGATCGTCGAGAGACTTGAGCTTCCGCTCTAGCACCTCGGACAGATTCCAAGAGAACTTCACGCCCAACGACGCGATCAAGCGCTTGATCGCATCATGCTGCAAAATACGAGTCGAAGCGATAGTGATAACATCCGCGGAACCCGCTTTGCAAGTACTTTACTTTGTCTGGGAAGACGCACCTCTCTTCATTACCTCTCCCCCCAACTTCGTGATCCGTCCTCCCCCTCCTCGCCTCCTGCACCACATCATCCCTCTTCCTCCTCGTTCCTCCTTTTCCTTCGCCTCCTCCTCCTTCTCATGTTCCTCCTTTCCCTCCTCCTCCTCCTCCTCCTCCTCCTCCGCCTCCTCCGTTTCCTCCTTCACCTCCTGCTTCTCCTCCTCCGTCTTTCCTGCCACCCCCCACCTTTACCACGAATTGGGTGACGTGAGTGTCGTGGATATCCCTCTCGCGTGGGTCCCGAAACCTCAAGCATGCCGCCTGTTCAGTGTGAGGCCGGTTCTCTCCTGGCCAGTGAGCTCGTATGTGACTCCAGCAACGCATGCTGGTTGGGCTTGATAATGGGCGGGTGAGGTTGACACAGGTTCAGATTCCAGCCTATTGCTACATCTTCTGCGGGCTGTCCGAGGCGGCAGCGCGGGCTTGCGGGGCCGCCCAACACGCGCGCTCTTACCCTGTGTTCACACTTCTCGTTCTGAGCCTGCCTCTCTGGAGGCAGGCCAATCCATTTTACATGTTCCATGCTCCTCCTCGCCCCCCTCCGCCATTCCCCTCTACTCCCTCCTCTCTCACCCTCCTCATCCCTCTCCTCCTCCTGCTCCTCCTCCTTCTCCTGCTCCTCCTCCTCAATATCCTCAACATACTCAACATCTTCTTCCTCCTCTCCCCATCTTCCCGCGCCTTCCTCTCTTGCCATCCCCTCCCTTCCTCGCTTCAATGGTAGGGGCAGGAGGGGGAAGTGCACGTCTTGCTTATCCATTACTGGCGGGGCTAATTGCACAAGGCGCGCGACGAGCCACAGTACGCGTCCGACAGCAACATGGCCTCCAAAAGCCACAGAACACAAGGGCACCCTGCCGAGGCCGCGACCGCGGTCACCCGCGGCCGACCTGCAGCCTCGCGAAGGGTGGCGCACACCCACCCGGAGAGGACACCAAGGTTACGTACCGTTAAGTCGGGCACATCCCTCTACAGGAGGAATACTCAAAAGTAGTAAAAAATAGTCAGGGGACTATTTTTTCGACTGTTTGTACATGTTTTTGAATATGTTTCGACAAATTCTATTTTTCGTCCAAAATTCGCCCGTAGGGGGACATGCCCGACCTAAACGTGCCTCACTGGCCGCGCCGCCTACCGCCCAAACATTGCAGCATGGCGCCTTTTTGTTCCCCCCCGCTGTGCCCCGCCTCTGGGGCGACCGCGCGACTGGTCGACATGGCAGAGGACTCGAGAACGAGGGCGCGGCCGAGGACATCGCAAGCGAGAGGACGCGCAGACAACCCTCCCGCGGCGAAGCGACCTGTCGCCTGTCGCCATGGCCAGCCAGAGGACAGGGGCGCGGCCGCGTGAAGCTCCGCACGCACGAGAAAATCCGCACGCACCGGCAGCTCCGCAGGCCCGCACAGAGCGGCCCCCCCCAACGGTCAAGCAGATCCGCACCAACAGGACGGGCAGCGCCACGGTTCGTACGGCCAAGAAGACCTGCACGCACAATAGAACCCGCCCCACGATCCGCACGCACAGGAAGATCCGCACGAGCAGGACCAGCCAGTACGGGCTGCTGCTGCAGCATCGCGTCGACGTCGCGCGACCAGGGGGCGAAGAAGTGCTGGTCCGCACCCAGCGAGAAACAGGGGGCCTCCACGTTCCACACCGTCGCGCCGACGACCTCTGGCTCGAACACGGGAAGCCTGCGTGCAGTCCCGGCGTAGCATTAGGTTGGGTGTGTCCTCTTACAGGCGAAGTTTGGACGAAAATTCAAAAAATAGTCGCAGAAATAAGCCCAAATAATCAAAAATAGTCAAAAGATCGTCCCAAGATCATTTTTTGACTGTTTTTGCATATCCCTCCTGTAGAGGGACAGACCCGACTTAGGCGTAGCAGATCTCGACCTCTGCCTGACCTCACTGCGCAAAGAGCTTGATTCCGACGGCTCTTCTGGGCGGCCTGCGAGGCGCGGACCCCTCCCTGCCGCGCGTAGCCGGCGCGGACCGGCGCGCGCCGCGTCTACTCCGGAGGCCACAGCGTGGATAGGAGGCCACATGCGAACCCTACCCCAGCACCCCACGATTTCAAGGGGGGGTGGGCTTCAATTCGTTCGGGAACCGAGTGGAAGGCCCCGTCCCTGCGCAGCTTGTCCACGGGCACGGGGCGCAGCCATCGCAGAAACGAGGCGAGCGCAGGGTCCACGGCGACCAGCCGCTGGACCGCCGCCTCGTCCCAGAGCGCGTGCATGATCGCCGCGTGGTCCGCGCGGGCCGAGGCGAGCTCCCCACGTGAGCCGCTTGACCAGCGCGTCGGCAGAAGCACGTGCACCATGCGCATGGAAGAGGAGGAGGATGGAGAAGGAGGACGCGGAGGAGGAGGAGGAGGCGGAGGAGGAGGAGGAGGAGGAGGAGGAGGAGGAGGATGGAGGAGGAGGAGGAGGAGGAGGAGGAGGAGGAGGGGGATGGAGGAGGAAGAAAGGAAATGGGATGGCCATGGATGAGGAGGAGGGGGGGGAGGGAGAGAGAGGAAGGGAGGATGTTGCCACACGCCCAGCTCGCCATGGCTGAGCTGTGTCCACACCGATTTCCATGGCCGTGGATGGATCGGAGACATGGATCGATGGCACGGTTCGAAGAAAGAACTTTGAACGTCAGCATAACAGGGCAAATTAACCTCGTCGCGAGAGTATTGTCGGCGGATGCGGACCTCGCTGCCGCATTGTCGCACAACCTCGTTCTGTACTGAATGATTTCTACAGCAGACAGATGTGTATGCAAGCATCAGATAGGTGAAGGGATCAACCCATTCGAACAAATCATCAAAGAAGGCTTGCGCTAAGGAAGAATTCGTTTCACAAATAACTGGCTAGCGGTTTCGGGCTTTTGGCCGGTCACCTTCCGTGGCCGCCTCGTGCGCTGGCTGGCGGCTCCTAATTTCTGGCATGTCACCGCTCGCGACCGCCTCGACCACCTCGTACCGATTGCACATCTTCTCCTTTCAAAAACAAACAGGACCCCCTCCCGAACCCAGACTTATCGGTAGCCTTCCGCATGCTAGGTTTTCATGTTTAGTGTGCACGGTCACTCATATGACATATTAAACCGTATCATCCTAGCCAGGCTGGAATCGGTCCCCCCCGCCATCCATGTCAAACAATGCCACCCGCGCAGGGTTATCTCAAACTATATCTTCAATTCGCTGGCCCAGCGGGCCAGAGGAGTGCTAAGATCAACAAATTAACAATACTTTACAATACTCTAGTTCACGCGCGCGTAGCGGCCTCTGGGGGATCCAAGAGCGAAAAGTACCCTCGGAAGGTCCTGGCAGATCCCCAGCAAGGTTCCATCAAAAATGCTGGATCTCTTGGGCGCGGCCATGGGGGCCTCCGGAGCGATCCAGGAGCGGTTCAAGGAGCCGCCAAATATGTGGCAGGCCACACGGCCCGAGGCCAAGAGCGCGGCCTCAGGTGGCCTCAAGATGGCCCAAGATGCCCCCAACACGCCCCAAGAGAAACAAAAATCATTGATGTTCCATCAAATTTTGAAGGATTTCGGCGTTCTCGCCTTTTAAGCTTCCCGACGCTTCCAGACGGCCCAAACCGCTCCCAAGACCGCCCCAAAACGACTCAAGAGCTTTCGAAGAGGGCCCCAAGATTGCCCAAGCAGCCTCCAAGACGGGCCAAGAGGCCTCCAAGACGGCTCCAAGAGAGGGCCGAGATTGCGCACCCGAACGGACATTTCGAGCTTTCTGCCCCAAGATGCCCCCAGGAGGCCCCAAGAGGCCCCCAAGAGGCCCCCACAATGCATCAAAGGAACCCCCAAAGGCTCCCAAGAGGCCCCAAAATGCTGTCACGAGGCCTACCCAGAAACCCCAACAAGCCTGTCAAAAACGATTACCCAGACAACATCACAGGAGCCTGGGACGAATCTCCGAAACCAACTACACAGTAACTGCGTCACCGCGAACGCACCCCACGCACCCCCTTAGGAAAACAGTCCCCGCCCAGCCGCACCGCATTGATAATGATCACTCGGGCAATCGACATCGGTGCGACAATATGGGCCAGCGGGATGAACGAAGCGATTCAATAACCCCCTTGCACAAGAATCCAGACGCGCGCATGTCGAAATCATTCCAACACATTAAGTACGCAAGCGCTTCAACATACTGGCAAACCAAAATACCGCGTGGCACTCCACCAAATATCTTGCAAAAATCCTGCCCGCCCGCACGAGCTATAATCATATAAGTTGCGTCCGTGTTGAACTGGCGTGTGCCCAATGCATCAGCCCGTATCAAGTAGTACCATGCGGGCCACACAGGCGCGCTGCCATGCGCACCGACCCGTACTGAAGCGCCCGCGTACCAGCGCGGCTTTTGAGACGCCCTGGGAATGTCCCATCGGCAAGCGCCATCGCAGCCGCCCCAAGTGTGCCAAACCAATTGGTCGTCCTACGCGCGTGAGCGGTAGCGCGCCAGTGCGGCCGTAGAGATGCGCTAGAAGTTCCACACTGCAGCCGCAATCGTATCCACATAGCTTCGCCAAGTTGCGGGTGGGAAGGTTGGATGTTTGCGCCAGCAGTGGAGTTGACAACTCATGATTGACCTGGTTAGTTCTCTGTTTCAAAACAAGAACGAAATCATCATCTCGAGCCCTGGCTTAGCAATACACCTCTTTATATTGCAATGTATGCATGACTCTGCCTCGTCGCTCGTTTCCATCTGAGACCGAGCCACTCCACCAAAACTGGTATCGATACACCTCGCCATCCGTGTCAAGACAAGTACTGCTATGCGCGCGAACTCGTTTATCTCAATATAGCAATGTATGTATATATATATATAGAGAGAGAGAAACAAACAAAACAAAACAAAAACCGTCGCGCTTTGGTCGCTTCTTGCGACCAGGGACTCTCTTGGAGGCCCTGCGCAAGCCTCGGAATCGTATAGAAGGGGAAGTGCGGAAACGCAGAAATCGTTGATTTCCTTCAGGTACTCAACGATTTGGGGCCCTCAAAGGCTTCCTGGGTTCTTTTTTGGAGGGTGAGGGGGGTCTGAATTGCGGTCTGTTGTGCAAGAGTAGACAGGGGGCCAAACCTGAAAAAAAGGAATTGTGGGATTTTCATGGTTTTCCAGTTCATCGGCGCTGTTCGGCGCTGTTTTTTGTTTGTGCCTCGCGGGTTTTGTTAGCGGGGCCCCTCAGGGGTGTGGGATCTTCCAGACCCCCTGGGGATTCTGGAGGCCTCCTGGAGGCCTGGAGAGCCGTCGGAAGGGTGTCTCGGGCTGCGCAGGAGCGTGTTGGGCCGTTCTTTACGTTCTTGGGGCTCCTTGGGGTCGTCTTGGGCTGTCCTTGGGCGTCTTGGGTGCCCTCTGGGAAGCCGGGCGGCGCGGTACCAGCCAGATGTCAGGGGATGTGTAGGACCTCCGAGTAAGATTTTGAAAAAAAACTGGGGATTCCATGTTGTTTCAAAATCCTCGGTCTTCGAGGGTTGGAAGCGGGAAAAAGTGAAGGCGAAAAACATTGGAAAAACGATTGGAAATCAACGATTTTACCCTCTTTGGGCTCTCTCGGGACGGCTCTCGCAGCTCTCTTGGGCTGTTCTTGGAGCCTCGTCGGGGTCTTTTTGGGGCCTCTGAGGGATCGGGGGTGTTGGGGGCCTCTGGGGGGTGCCGGAGGCCTCTCGGAGGTCTCTGGAAAGCTCCTGCTCCCGCTCTTGGGCCCATCTTGGGCCTGTTCTGGGGTAGTCTGGGCCTGTCCTGGGCGCCTCTTCGGCAGTCTTGGAGCCTTCTTGGCCCGTCTTGGGGTCGTTTTGAGGGTCACTTGGGTGGTCTTGGGGCGGTCTTGGGCGGCTCTTCGGCGTTCTTGGAGCGCGGAAAGCTCGAAAACGCGCGCGAGAAGGCCAAAAACAGCGAAAAAACCATTCAAAATCAACGATGTTGGCCTCTTTGGGCCGTCCCAGGACGCCTCTCGGACCTCTCTTGGGGTCTCTTGGAGGTCATCTGGGAGCCTGGAGAGCCGTCGGAAGGCTGACTTGGACTGCTTGGGAGCGTCTTGGGCCATCCTTTCGCATTCTGGGGGCTCCTGGGAGGCGTCTTGGGCCCTCCTGGAGCGCTGTGGAGGCTCACCGGAAAGGCCGGGAGAGCGGTACCAGGAGCGTTCCCGAGATGTGGCGGGGAGGTGTGGGGGGCCAGGGGGGGCGGTATTCACACACACACACACATATGTATTCGCGAGGGCCCCTTGCAAAAACAGCCACAAAGCAAACATGCGCGCACATATCGAAGCTATACTAGACACAACAATTCTTCAATCAGCTCAGCATGAAAACCCTTCACATTCCATTCGCATTGCATGCCGCACCAAAACTGTCGCACTTCCTGAAATCATGTGAAAATCACCGGAATTCAGAAATCTCGTTCAGCTGGGGTCCGACCACAAGAAACATTCCACAAGAAACCCAACCCTGAGACCCGAGGACGTCCATTGATTTTTGGTGTGGGAACGTCACGCTTTCCGTGGCAAAACCACCAGAACCCAGGAAACCCAGGGCACCCTGGAGGCAAGCAGGGTGTTTCTTGGCATGGGCTTCCACTGTACGGACCCGCATTCTCGTCTCACCAGGCGGTGCGTTCGCGTTACTCTATCTAGCACGCGCCCACTGCATGGATCCGTATCACACAATGCAATGCGGGCCACATGCGCACGCCGCCACGCGCGCGTCGAAATCCTTCCAAAACAGTTGGTGTTCGAGGCATTTCAGGGTACAGGAGGGGCCCTTGCATAAGAAATCTTCCACAAGAAACCCAACCCTGAGACCCCAGGATGTCCAGTGATTTTTGGTGTGAGAACGTCGCGCTTTCCATGGCAAAACCACGGGAACCCAAGAAACCCAGGGCACCCTGGAGGCAAGCAGAGTGTTTCTTGGCATGGGCCCCCGCTGCAGACGACATACGACATTGTCTCCCATAAGAAATATGACAGCTTTTGTTGACTGTCTGCGCGCGCGCATTTCCTCATCGCTCTCATCCGCGCCGTCGCATTACCACCAGCATCGCCATCACCAATCGGCACCAGTGCCGCCATCATCAGCACAACCATCACCATCACCGGCGCACGGGCATCATCATCGTCATCGTCGTCACCACCATCGGCGCCATCATTGGCCTTGCCATCGTTATCGCCGTCATCGCTACCACCACCAACATTATCAGAGAATGGATGGATTCGGTTTGTGTTCGGGATTCGGTTTTCTGCTATGTTATGGGGCCAAGGGGGCTCCTCGTCGCCCTCGTCGTCGTCGTCGTCGCTTTCCGCCTGGCCCCCTTGGCCCCATAACGTAGCAGAAAACCGAATCCCGAACACAAACCGAATCCATCCATTCTCTGATATTGCTATTATCATCATGGTTGTCACCGTTTTCGATGTTCTCGTGATCGCCCCCCGCCCGAGTCACCGATCCGCACTGAAGCGCCCGCGCGCCAGCACGACCGTGGAGACGCGCTGGGAAGCTTCTAACTGTACAGTCGGGGCGTTGACCTATGGAACCCTAAATAAGGAACGAGGCCCCTTTTTCCATAAGTTGAGCTTCGAATTCCGATCGAAGACCTGAGGAAAACCTAAGGCGAGCTGCAAACCAGCCAAGGAACACTGAGCCCCTCCCACACGAAATGGGTTCCTTCCTCAGCGCCCCGACTGTAAGCACCATCGCGGCTGCATCAGGGGCGTCAACCGAGCTGGTCGATCTGCGCGGGAGCGTCCGCGCGCCATTGCGGCCGCAGGAGGAACGCTAGCAACTTCCAGCCGGCAACCGCAATCGTGCCCGACTGTGTTGCAGAACGGGTTGAGGGTGGGAGGGTGAGACGCTTGCACGAGCATTGGAGTTGACAACTCATCAGTGGCAAAATTGGAGGGCATTGAGAGCACCCCACAGGACCAGATCAGCCACCGTTCTGCGAGGCACAGAGTGGAATATTGTTCGGGGGTTGTTAGGGGATGCTAGGGGTACCCCTGGCCAAAGGTGCCTCCAGCTTTGTGCTCAATTTTGAAGCCCCTGGGGCCTCCTGGGCCTCGTGAGGTGTGGTCTGGAGGCCGTGGGGGCCTCCTTGGAAATCCTAGGGGCACCTTGGGCCAGGGGCACTTCTAGCAAGACCCGAATGCTAAATGCTCTTCAAGGGGCGCCGACCCCGTGTTCTGGGCGCGGTCCTAGGCGCTTCTGGACCATCTCGGAGCTTCGCGCGTGACTTTCCCCGTGGTCCTGAGAGCGTGGCCGCGGGCCTCAACTTCCAAAATGCTGTAACACTGCCCCGAGAGACCGTCCTGGGGCTATCTTGTGGGCCTCTTGGCCCGTTTAGGGCCGAAGATACCAGCATCACTTAAAAACAATAGGTTTAGGGTTTGGGCATGATGTTCGCATCCTCGCTTTCCAATCTAAAGAGAGGCCCCCAACAGGACCCAAGATGCCCCCAAGAGGTCCCATGAGGGGCCCAAGACCACGAACTCGAACTGCAATTCGGAGATCCCCACCCCAAGTGCCCCCGAGACAGCCAGCGTGCCCGCAAGACGCCCCCTGGGTCCCCGAGGCTCCCAAGAAGCCCTCAGGAGGCTCCCAAGACGACCCTACGAGGTCCCAAAGAGGCCTCCAAGAAGCACCACATATATTGCATCACATAGACGGCATCACGTTCACATTGTGCCACACTGCAGCCCACACATTTCACCTATACGTTGGAACAAATGAATTGCACTGCAAATATTGCACCGCATAGGCTGCACCGCACAGTTTGTACATCGAGAGTGCAAGAGCCCACTACTTGGGATTCACGCTGACTAGCACATGGTGTGTACCACCTGCCTCGATAAGAAACCAGGGGCATGCGGAATGGCATGAGCCTCCAATATTGTCTTTCCTGGCGTACGTGCGAAAGACCTGCCGGAACTGGTCCACCTTGGTGCAGCCATAGACATCAAGAGTTGGATTCCCTTGAAGAGCGCAAATCCTTACTAATACTTTCGCGGACCAGGACCCCTCCCTCCGCGAAACTTGCAGCATTTTCTTCCCGCGCCGCGTCGGCACCTTCAGACCCCAAAATTTCAATGTTGATACCGGAACGAACGAACTCAAAGTTTTCGTCGGTATCCGGGGCGAGTGGGGGTCGGCGAAACTTGCTTTGAGTTTCGCGGAGGGTTGTAGGATTGCCGCCTCAACCATGCTCCAGCACAAAAACAGAGCGCTCAGAAAAACGGACTTCCCCAACCTGCATGCAACAAACATCCAATACAGACAGAATGTATTGCACAGGACACGCGACAGGACACAAGACTCTTCCGACGGCAACATGGCCTCCAACAAGGGTGCCTGCAACATGGCCTCCAACATGGCCTCTTTCCAGGACTGCATAGAACACGCCGCGCGATGCATAGGACACAAAAGCATCCTTGATTTGGCAGGGTTGACCTACTAATCCGGGCCGACTGTACGAATGAACATCTGAACGAGCGCGCACCGTGCTGCTAGTCATGCCAGGCGACGCCGAAGGAGAGCTGACTGCAGGCGCAAGGCGTCACAGCGTTGGACCCCGCACGAGCCCACGGGAAAGCCAACAATGGGGCAGTTGGCAGCGCCCGGGGAGGCGAGGCCTAGCTCGGATCTCGAGTGGCGACGCCTGCACCTTACACCCACCAACAATTGGTTATTCTGCATCGATGGGACGCGGGGGCAGGGTTCGGATTCTGCCGTGTGCTCGACGAATTCCGAACCCTACCCTTGAGCCGGGCCTGTCCCCCTACAGGCCGATTGTGGGCGAAAAAAAAAGCTGTCAAACAAAACCCAGAACACTGTCAAAAATGCTCAAACAACAGTCCCCAACTTATGTTTTTGCTATTTTTGAACATTCCCCCTGTGGAGGGACAGGCCCGACTTAACCCTACAGTCGGGGCGTTGACCTGAGGAACCCTAAATAAGGAACGAGGCCCCGTTTTTCCATGGGTCAAACTTCGATTTCCCGTCGAAAACACCAGGAACACCTGAGGCAAGCTGTGAAACACTAAGGAACACGGAGCCCCTCCCCAACGAAAAGGGTTCCTTCTTCAGCGACCCGACTGTACCCCCGTCGCCCGTCGAGTTGCCCGAATCGACGACTGGCGAGGGCAGGGCTCGGGTTTCGCCGCCGAGACCTGCATGGCTCGCCGCCCCGCTGGACCGCCACAGAGCTCACGAAACTGTCGTCAGCTGAGCAGCGGGCAACGCCAAGGGTAGAAAAAGAAGAAGAAGAAGAAGAAGAAGAAGAAGAAGAAGAAGAAGAAGAAGAAGAAGAAGACACAACGCCATAAACATTAACTTTTGGCGCTCCGCGCGGATTTCTTGGATCTGCGCTGGACCCCCCTCCCTGGCGCGCGGAGCGCGCCAGGGGCGGCGCCGGAAGCGCTGCCGGGGGGTCCAGCGCGAATCCGAGAAATCCGCGCAGAGCGCCACAAGTTTATGTTTATGGCGTTTCTTCTCCTTGGAAAGGGGGAAGAGTAAGAGTGTGGATCCGCGTAGCGCGCCACTCCGCTGGACCTCCTAGGAGCTCACGACAGTGCCAGCGCTTGCGCAGCTCGCAGCGGACAAGGAAGGGAGTCATATTTCGGATCTGCGTAGCGCATTACTCCGCTGGATCTCCCAGGAGCTCAGGTGGATGCCGACACTCGTGCGATTGACATCGCCCAGGAAGGAATTCGCCGGCCCAACGGGCCAGAGGCGTGCTAAGATCTCCGGTAACTTGTTAACAATATTTCTAGTTCGCGCGCGCGGAGCGGCCCCTGGGGGCCTCCGGACGAAAAGTACCCCGGCAAGGTCCCGAGAGAAGCCCGGGAGAAGCCACCAGACCACTCCAGGGGAGGGTATTTTTCGACACCCCTCACGAGGATCGTGGCCTCCGAGGGGGGAGCCGCAATCGACTACCCCCAAGAGCCCCCCAAGAGGCCCTGGGGGCCTCCAAAACGCCGCCAAGGAGCCCCAAGAGACTCCCAAGAGGTCCCCAAGAGGCCCCCAAGAGGCCCTAAAGAGGGCTCCAGGGCCGGCGGCATGAGCGAAGCGATTAAATAATCTAACTTGAATACAGTCGGGGCGTTGACCTAAGGAACCCTAAATAAGGAACGAGGCCCCGTTTTTCCACAAGTTAAACTCCGATTTCCCATCGAAAACATAAGGAAAACCTGAGGCAAGCTGTGAAACAATCAAGGAACACCGAGCCCCTCCCCAACGAAAAGGGTTCCATCTTCAGCGCCTCGACTGTAGGTGTAGTGAGCCATTCCGCTGAACCTCCCAAGAGCCCACCAAAGTGTCAACCGTTGAACAGTTGGCGGCGCCCCGAGGCGGGAGCAGTAGTTTGGATCTGCGCATTGCGTCAGTCCGCTGACCTCTCAGGAGCGCGCGATAGTGCTTACGGTTGCGCAGTTGGCAGCGCTCAGGGAGGGGAAGCGAGGAGTTAGCACAGAGGAGGCGAAGAGGAAACGACGAGGCGGCGAGAAACAGGGTGGGGGCGGCGGACGAGAGGCGGCAGCGAAGGGGGAGGAGGCGGAAGAAGAAAGGAGGGACACCACCCGGAGAAACAAGGCCTGCCAAGAGTACGCGGAAGAAGGAAAGAGGAGGAGGAGGAGCAACACTTGCTCTGCTCAAAACGAAAGCTCAGACAAAGCAAGGGAACAAACCAGACGCGCAAAACCCCTAACCCCCAGAAAAAGGTCACCCCAAGCAGGGGTCTTCTTTCTTCCACCGCAGTTCACAGCAGGCCTGAGCAGTGCAAAACTATGCGATACAAAGCATTGCTTGGCTTTGCGGTGCATTGATTGTTTTGCAATGCTTGCCATTGGTTTGCATTGCTTTGCCTTGCATTACATTGCCGGGCATTGCTTTGCAATTATTGCCATTGCTTCGCATTGCTTTGCATTGCATTGCTTGGCGTTGCCTGGCATTGCTTGGCATTGGCTGGCTTTGTTGGCGTCACTTGGCATTGATTCGTGCTTGGCGATGCTTGCTTTTGCTTTGCATTGCTTGGAATTGCTTTGAACTGCTTGGCATTGGTTTGCTTTGCTTTGCATTGCTTTGCCAGTATTGGCATTGCTTTGGATTCCTTAGCATTGCTTGGCGTTGCTTCGCGTTGCTTGGCGTTCCTTTGCATTGCTCGGCGCACTACTTTGCACTGCTTCGTATTGCTTTGTATTGCTTTGCATTGCCAGGCAAGGCCGAGGAAACCCGAGCAACGCCGGGGGCCGCCATTGCCAAGCGACGCCGAGGAACAACGCCGAGGAACCCCAAGGAACCCCGAGGAACGACGGGGACGGAGGACCCCACACCCGCCGGCTTCTTTCACAAGCAAGTAGAAACCAATCAGGCAAAGCCTACTTGGCCGCAACAAGAGCTTCCTTGGAAACGCGCAAGACCTCCAGACGACCCAAAACGATGCCAAGGCAGCTCTACAACCTCGGCACGGTATCAAAGTGGCCTCAAAACGACCCGGCAACGTCCTCAACATGATCCGCACATGGTCTCATCGTGTCTTCCAGATGGCCGCAGGGCAACCCCAAGGCACCCCGAGATTCTCCAATGAACACGCGGCGGCCCCCAGGCGGCCCCAGGGTGGCCTGAACAGTCCCATGACACAGCTCCATGGCCCCAATATGATGCGAAGGTGCTTCCCATATGATCCAAAGACAATGCCAAAACGCAGTCCACGTGTGGGATTTGCAATTTGAAGAGGCGCCATCCTCAATCCTTGGTAGTAGCTGCTGCAAGATGATAAGACGAATGTGCACGGCGCTAAGGCGAGAGCCCTATGTTCAAAACGACCCGCAATGCATCCTTGTAACTGTTGCAAGTTTGTGCGACGAATGCGCACGATGCTGAGGTGAGAACCCTATTTCGAAAATGAGCCGCCCTCCATGTTTGAAACTGTTGCAGACTTTTCACACGAATGTGCGCGGCACCAGGACGAGTGATCTATGCCAAAAACTACCCCTTCCATCCTGAGAGCTGCTTCAAACTTTCAAAACAAATGTATGCGACGCTAATGCGAAAGCCCCATTTTGAAACCAGCCCCCCTCCATCCCTCTCACTGCTACAAATCCTTTATGCATGTATACATAAACGTTATGCGCGGCGCTAGGGCGAGAGCTCCATGCTGAAAGCGGCCCCGTCCATCTTTGTAAATGCTGCAAGCCTTTTCAAGCGAATGTGCACGGCGCTACATCGAGGGCCTCTTTCTAGAAACCACCCGTTACATCATTGAAGCTGTTGCTAAGCTCATGCTTCAAGATCATAAAAAGGCCAGAAAAACCAGTGTAAACCAAATACGCGTCAACGATGTTGCAACTAATACCTTGCGGAAAGTGCCACCTTGAAAGACAAGCGTTGGAGTGCCTGCAATCCTGCCACAAAAAAATACAAGTCTTGAGAATTCAACGCCGCGAATGAACGTAACTGTTGCGTCCTGGCAATCCTAGAACATTCCAGAGCACCGTCTACGGACTTCAATACCGTGAATCACGTGACTGTTGCGTCCTGACAACCCTAAGTCGTACCAGAGCACCAACCCTGGGACTTCCACCCTGTGATCCCTTGAAGCTGTTGCAAGCTTTTAGGACGAATTTGCGCGACGCTACAGCGAGAGCCCCATTTTGAAAAGGAACTAGTATCCATCCTTACGGCGGCTGCAAACATCTAAAACGCTTATAAGCGGCGCTAAAACGAGAGCTCCATTTTGAAAACGACCGATGTTCCATCCTTGACACTGTTGCAAATTTCAAACTCCAAGACAATCAACGGCGAAAACAACTCAGGCGAAACGCCCGGCCCGGCCTACCGACGTCCAGGTGTGCGACAGGGAGAAGTTCCTTATAAGGTAAAGGGATGGAACAATGAGGAGGCGAAGGAGGAGGATGGAGGAGGATCCCGGAAGGCGAAAGAGAAAAAGCAGGAACGACCAGGGGTTGTAGAGGTGCCCCTGGCCCAAAGTGCCCTCAGCTTTTCGCCACATTTTGGAGCCCCTGGGGCCCTCTTGGCCTCGTGACGGATGCTCTGGAGGCCGTGGGGGCCTCACGGGGAATCCTGGGGGCACCTTGGGCCCAGGGCACTTCTATAGGGGAACGAAGAATGACATAGACAGAAAAGCTCGGAGGTCCGCGCGGACCTCCGACTTCTGTTTGTGTCGTTCTCCGTTCCCCAAGTCTGGCAACACCCGAAAGGGGGGCCAGCCGCTTCGAGGCCCCCGGGCCTCCGCCTCCGTGAACTGGAGCTCGGCCCGCAGGCTCTGCAGGTCCTCCTCCTGCAGAAGGGGGGCGCGGAGGACCGCTGCCACCTCCCGAGGACGAGATCGGGCCTGCGCTGGACCGAATCGGATCGGGCCTGCTAGGTTCAGGATCGGATCGGGCCTGCTAGGTTCAGGATCGGGTCGGGCCTGCTAGGTTCAGAATCACGAAATCGGATCGGGCCTGCTAGGTTCAGGACGGGCCTGGCCGGGGAGCCGTGGACGTGTGCAGATTTTGTCGCCCTGCGACTCAGGGCGGTTCGCTGGCGATCCGATCGGTTTCCCATCCAACGCCGATCTGAGAAATCCGCGCGGATCTCCGAGTTTTTATGGTTATGTCATCCTTCGTTCCCCTAGAATCACGAAGTCGGATCGGATGGGAAACCGATCGGATCGCCAACGAACCGACCTGAATCGTAGGGCGACATAATCTGCACATATACACGGCTCCCGGCCAGGCCCGTCCTGAACCTAGCAGCAGTGCATACGCCACGCCATCCTGACTTGGCCAGGAGGGCGCATACAGAGCTCCTGGGCCCAGGTCAGGGGGGCAATGGATATGTATAGATTTCGTCGTCCGAGATCGACAAGAAACCGTAACGCAGCCCCTGGCTCCCGCTCGCCTGGGCCGACGCCAATGCATCGACTCGAATCGGAATCGCGGCCCCAGCCGGCGAATCGAATCGCATCGAGTCGGACCGTGTGCGGCCCCGTGAGCGGGAAGGCAAGCACGGCATCAGTGCTACGCCGGCCGGACGACCCCATCGGCGCGTTGCTGGAGAAGGAGTCAAGTGGTTGTTGGGTGCGAGAGCCGAAGGAGCAACACGCACAGCGGAAAGACGACGCGTGTGTGGCCTCGATATACTCTTTGCCCCTTCCGAGATGAGGTCGCGAGGTAAGACGAAGGCAGGATGAGGACCAAATCGGATGAGAAAAACTATGAACGGGCCCAAGGGCACACAAATGAATGGACACAAATCCAAGGATTCCCGTACGTTTCCATGTTTTCTGGGTGTTCGTCTTCCCCCTCCCGTCCCATCTTTTCCCATAGTTTTCCTGGGGATCGACGATTCACTGTGTCTGTGTGGCTCTTTCCCTGCCTGGAAACAGGGCATCTCGAAGAGCCGGCGGGCCTGGAAAAACCGTACCGGGCGCCACTGCTGGTGCTGGAGCGGTCCGAAAGGTTTTGTGAGCGTTGCAGAAGGCGCTGGAAAGACGTCTTCTCATCCGACGAGGCCGGCGGAAGCTCACCACCGAGCGCCTGCAGGTTTGAGATCGTCAATTGTTGTATTGTGGGCCTGCCTGAAGGGGGGGGAGGGGAGAAGGGGGCACTGTGAACTCGCTGGAGAAGGGCCCCTGCAGTTGAACCACTTGGGGAAGCCCTCATCAGCATCTCCTCGGGAAGCGTCAAGGGCGGGCTCCTATGAGTGGGACTGCGCTTGCGGAAGCCCACCATTGACGTGCCCTTGGACAAGGTTGAGGGGGACGGAGGAGAGTAGGAGGCGGAGCACCATATCATTGATCCTCTCTCCTCTCCACCACTGCATACGCCGCGCAAAGCATCTTGCATCTTTCTTGGTTCTTCCTGCCTCCCCCTCGTCGTCCGCATCCTCCGCGCCTCCCTCCTCCTCCTCCTCCTCCTCCTCCTCCTCCTCCTCCTCCTCCTCGTGCTCCTCCTCGTGCTTCTCCTCCGCCTTCTCCTCCTTCTCCTCCTCCTTCCCCTCCGCCTCTATATCCTTTCTACTCTATCTCATCCTCCGACTCCGTGTCGGTACTCACCTACAACCTAAATGCGGTGGCGGGATGGGCCGAATGCCATTTCCAAAAGAACTCCCCTGAAGCTTCGGCCCGTCCCGCCGGCCACCCGGAAAGAACCTCAATCCCAATGCGTTCTTTGCTCAAGATGGCCCAAAATGGCCTCCAAGATGGCCTCCAAGACGGCTAAGATGGCCCCCAAACGCCTCCAAGACGGCCCAAGATGCACCCAAGAAGGCCTAACAAAGTCTCCCAAGACGGCCCCAACAGAGCCCCAAAACGGCCTAAGAGGCCTCCAAGACGCCCAAGATGGCCTCTAAGAACCCCTGATATGCCCCAAGAGGGCCCCAAGATGACCCAGACACGCCCCCAAGACGGCTTCCGACGGCGTCAGACAAGCCAGGAACGTCCTGAGACGGCCAAAGAGGCCCCCAGCCCCCAAAGGCCCCCCAAAACCCTCCAAGAGGCCCCCAGGAAGCTCCCAGGAGGCCCCAAGAGTGCCCCAAGAGGCGCCCAAGAGGCCTCCTCCTCCTCCTCCTCCTCCTCCTCCTCCTCCCTTTTTCCTCATCCCCCCCCCTCCTCCTCTTCTTGCTCCCCCCTGCGTTCCCCGAAGTCTTTCCAAACCGACTCGGGGAACAACTGGCCCGATAGCTTGGCCAAGCTCTGGCCCAGCTGTCAGCCACAGAGGCGCTTCCAAAGGGGCAGGGGGCGGCGGTGATTCGCCGCAGGCGTCTTCGATCCGCCGCCCACTATTGATTTATCACAGGGGTGCCCAGCTTACTACATGTTTTGTTTTGGTTGTTGGAAAACTCCCCCTGGGGTGTCGGCCGATCCCGCCGACCACCCGGAAAGCTCTCCCAGGCGCATTTCCCGTCGGCTTTTCCACTTAAGATGGCCTCCGAGATGTTCCAGATGGCATCCCAGACGGTCAAGATGGCCCAATATGGTCTCCAATATGACTCCACGACGGCCAAGCTGGCCCCAAGACGGTTCCAGATGGCCCAAGAAGCGCCCACGCGGCTTCCAAGACGGCCTCAGAGGCCTTCAAGAGGACATACAGGAAGGCCCGAAGAGGCTCAAATCATTGATTTGCCCTAGGTTGTTGAAGGATTTTGGCATGCGCTTCAAAACGGCCTTCCGACGGTCCAAGACGGCCGAATGTCCCCAACATGCCACCAGGACGGCACAAAAGGCTCCCAAGATGGCCACCAAACAGCCCCAAGACTGCCTAAAGGGCCTCCAAAACGCCCAAGATGGCCTTCAAGACGACCCTGAAACGCCCCAAAAATCCCAAGAAAACCCCAAAGCGGCCCAAAAAGGCGCCCAACACGGCAGCCGACGGCGTCAGACGGGCCAGGGACACCGTAAGACTGCCTAAGAAGCCTCCAAGAAGCTGCCAAAGGCCACCAAAAGGCCCAAGGAGACCCCCAACAGGCCTCCAGCCCAGGAAGCTCCCAGGACGCCCCAAGCAAGACCCAAGAAGCTCCCAAGGGGGTTCCTCATCCTTCTCATCCTCTTTTTCCTCCATATCCTCATCATCCTCTTCCTCCTCCACGTATTCCCCGAGGGGCTTCCACGACGGCTGGGGGAACGCATGGTCCAATAGCGTGGCCAAATTTTCCCCAAGCGTTTGGCCACATAGGCGAAACCTAAAAGGCAGGGGGCGGCGGTGATTCGCCGTAGGCGTCTTCGACCCGCCGCCCCCATGTGGCTTGCCACAAGGGTGCGCGGCGTGCCAAACTTCTGGGGGGCTTATTTGAAACAAATTCCCAATGGGGTCACGGCCGATCGCCACGGCCACCCTGAGAGCAGCGAAGACCAAACTGCACTGGCCCAAACCAAGGCGGCCAATAGTGCCTCTAGGATGCGTCCAAGACGGCCAAGATGCCCCAAACGACGGCCCCAAGACGCCTCCAAGACTGCCAATCTGGCCCCAATATGGCCCAAGATGTCCTCCAGACGGCCCGAGAGGCCCCCAAGACGCATCAAGAGGGCTCCAAGGGGACCTCCAGGAAACCAAAATTTGAGATCCGCCTTCGGCTTTCCAATGGGATTTAGCGTTCTCGCGTTTCGGGTTACCGACGGACGCTCCAGGACTGCCCCATGAGCCTCCCAAAATCACCCCAAGACGGCCCAAGAAGTCTCCAAGATGCCTCGAAAAGGCCGGCGAAACGGCCCCAGAGGTCCCAAGACCGCCCAAGAGGCCCCCCAAACGCCTTTAAAAAGGGATCCGCGACTGCCCAAAGAGAGCTCCAAGACGGCATCCGAAGGTCAAAAAGTCCCTAGAGGCCCTCAGAAGCCGCGTGGAGACCGCTTGGAGGCACAAGAGAGGCTCCCAGGAAGCTTCCAGGGGGGCCCCAAGAGGGCCTAAAGAGGCCGTCTATTCTTCCTCGTCCTCCTCCTTCTCCTCCCTCTCCCCCTCCTTTCTCTTGCCCCGAGGGTGGGGGCCTGGCACCTGTTCTCATAGTGTCAGCGCCACGCACTCCTCGGGGCACACCGTCATTGTCAATTGCATGCGGCGGCTGGGGGCACATAAACGGGCTTTCGTCGTTTTTGCAGCAGCCACGTGGCATTTTGCCCGTGGCAACGGCGCGTTAGCTGCGCCCGTGACCTGGAGGTGGGTACCAGGCACGGGGAGTGCGCATTTGGTTGAGAGGCGGGGCCATGTGGTCCGTAAGTCCCTTGGGACCTTGTGTCCGCTCACCCTGGGGTGCAAGCCCAGTTGCATGCGAAGTACTGCGCGGTGACGCGGTGAGCCGGCTCCCCCTACGCACCACGCCGTCTCGATTGGGCAGCGATTCGCTGAGCGACGAGGTATCTGCCTTTCCCCTGACCGTCGGTGCTGGCGCCTGCGGACCCCTTCCTCCTGTCTGGGAAGCCGAGGGTGACGGTTGAGCCTCGCTCGCCGTTCAATTCTTGGATCTATGACACTCATGACACTCCTCCTCATTTCTCTTCCTCTCCCCAGTGTTCCCCCATGGGATTCCACAGCGGCTGTGGGGGGGACACGTATACAGTCAAATAGCGTGGCCAGACTTCGGCCTAACGTTTGGCCGCAAGGGTGTTTCCAGAAAGCAGGGGGCGGCAGTCAGTTGCCGTAGGTGTCTTCAAGAACTCCCCCCCTCGCCGCACTGCCAGACTTGTCCGCAGGCTAGGCCGGACGATTCGCTGACCTTACTGTCCTCAAGAGAGAAGCCCAACAACTATGTGAATGAGGGGCCAGTCGCTCACAAAAAATACAGCGCTCGCCTCAGCGCAGCGCACACTCGTTTTCAACATTCCCAGCATTTACAAGGACGGACGATGGCTCGTTGTCAAAATGCGGCTCCCACCTCAGCACCGCGCACACGCGTCTTAAACGACTATACCAGTTACACGGATGGGAGGGTGCATTGCCATGCGGCTATCGTCTTAACGCCGCGCACACTTGGCTTGACAACTTCCCGCAGCTACACGGATGGAGGCCAAGTGTTTCCCAAACACCGCGCACGCCCGCCTCAAATACCAAGAGGTGCACGGCTGGAGGAGGAGTTCAAACTAGAGTTCTTGCCTTAGCGCCGCGCACAATCGTCTTAGAAGTCCCCGGCAGCGACTTACGAGGATGGGCTCGAATTGGTGTTCAAAATGCGCGTATCGCTAGAAACATCCTCAGACTCTACGACCCGAAGTTCGAAAGTGTGCAGCAAGTTCGCAGATGGAGGCGACTCCCTTCTAAAATGCGGCTGGTATCGCTTGAGACTTCTGCAGATTCTATGGGCAGAACTTTCAACGTGCGCAACACTTATACGGATGGAAGCCAAAGCCTTTGCCAAACGGGGCTATCGCCGGCCATGCCCTTGAACCCTTGAATTTTCTAATCGTACCTCCCTCGTTTCTGGTAACAGCAAGGATGGAGTACGGATCCTCTGCAAAAACGGGG
Organism: Prorocentrum cordatum; assembly: GCA_963575745.1. Taxonomy (NCBI): domain Eukaryota; class Dinophyceae; order Prorocentrales; family Prorocentraceae; genus Prorocentrum; species Prorocentrum cordatum. The sequence goes on from CAUYUJ010018397.1 coordinate 157,577, forward strand.
TCTCGCCTGGGTGGAATGCCCACGATGCGCTCGTCATTCAAGGGGGTCGCCTCCCGCAGCGGAAAGGAATCCATGTAGGGACTTATGATGAGAGGCCTTGAGACGCGAGGTTGCATTGCAGCATCGTTGATGCATCCTGGGTTTGCTCATTTCCTGCTTCGCCTCGTCCTCCTCCGCCGCCTCATCTAGTCTCTTGGCCCTATACGTCACGGCGGCAAAAAGGCACATGCAAAGGGCGAAACCGGCATGATATAATATATACTCGCAAGACGGTGTTGCCTGTCGTCGAGGAGTATAGCCTCTGGCACAGCGGAACGAGGAGACGCACTGCCGAACGGCGCACGGTGGAACGAACGAACGAGCCCCATGTCAGTGCACTCGGATCGGCACTTGCAACCGAACTCTTCGGAACGGGTCCGCTCAAAGAGACCCAGGGTTTCGAGTCCCCTGACGGCGCGAGGTGGAGGTGGAGAAAGAGGAGCCGCCCCTGTGATTCCCTGTGGTCCGTGTGGCCTACAGAGCCCGCGCACGTTAACTTCTACGGCGCCTTCCAAGGACTCCTTCCAGACCCTCCAACTCCCTCCCAACCAAGGTCACAGTGTATCTACATGCGCTTGTATGCTTATACACAAAACATTATGTACATTTACATTTGATTCACGCGCGCTACGCGCGCTCGCTCAGGTTCTAATATACTCCGAAGACGCGGTCTTGGGCACTGGATGAATCCCGAGACATGTCCCTGAGTTGGGTGGTTGCTGCGAAGCTAAAGGACGGGTCCAACTGCGCAGCCGTGCCGTCGATCAGTCCCCGAAGAGGCAAGGCCGAAGGAAGCCTTAGCGCAAGAAGCGCCCCGCGTGCAGGGCTTGCGACGCCACGTCAGTCGGAGGGGAGAGGCGGACACGGGCCCAGTGCGGGCTCGGGACTTGGGACACGGTGAGCCTGTCTTAAGGGCCTTTGGGCTCCTCTCGGGGCCCTCTTGAGGTCCCAGGAGCTATCCTGGGCCGTGGTGGACCATGGAGCCTTCTTGGGCAAGTTTGGGGGGGGGGATGGAGTGGGCATGATGATGGTTATGATGATGATAATGAGAATGATGATGATGATGATGATGATGATGATGATGATGATGATGATGATGATGATGATGATGATGATGATGATGATGATGCTGATGCTGATGATGATGATGATGACTATGATGACTATGATGATGATGATGACGATGATGATGCTGATGATGATGATTGTGATGATGATTGTGATGATGATGATGACGATGATGATGACGATGATGATGATGATGATGATGATGATCATGATGATGATGATGATGATGATGATTCTTGTGATTATGATGCTGATGATGGTGATGGTGGTGGTGAAGAGGAGGTGGAGGAGAAAGAAGAGGAACCTGAGGAGTCACGACTGTGGGGGTTCCTGCTTGCGGTCGCTCTCGTCCTGCAGCAGCCTCACTAGCTGCAGATACTGCCAGAAATTGACGAACTGGCCTTCCGGGCACTCGACACCTGGTCAGCGGTTAGCCAAGACGGCCATTGGCCTGCATTCGCTTGCGCACGGCATTCAGTGCGCCGGTTTTGCCTGCTGCTGCTGCCACTTCCGATGTGCTTCCACTCTACTTCGCATCGACTGCTTTCGCTTGGCTTCCTTTTCATACGAGGGACTGGGGCTGGTCTGGCTTGGTAATGCGTAGGAGTCTCTCGCGACCCCGCCCGTGCCAACCCTCCTGCTACTCCTCCGCCACCTTCTACTTCCTCATCCCTCCAAACTGTTCCCCGTCCTCCTGCTCTTCCTCCCCCTCCATTTTCTCGACATACTCCTGCTCCCCGTCCTGCTTCTCCTTCTCTTTCGCAACCTCCTCCTCCTCCCTCCCCTCCCCCTGCAAACTCCAAGGAGGTTGAACAGTAGGAACATCTTCTCACACTCGGACTGATTGAGCGATTCAACTGTCGATCACTTGAGCTGAACTTGCGCAGATAACCACAGCAACATATCCTGCACTGCTGGTATGCTACACTCCTCCCGGCACGGGGGCGATCATTCGAACACCCATTCTTCCTCCTCCTCCTCCTCTTCCTCCTCCTCCCCGCTCAGGCCGTTCCATCGTCATGACGTCCCCCATGTCTTCGCCATTCAAACTGCAGCGCGATCGAAGGTGATGAAGTGAGGGCGCTGTTGTGGCTCACGCCAGACTTGCGATGATGGGACAAGCCGCCGCTGGTTTGGGCGACGTTGGCGTGCGCTGACAGTGGCGGTCGACGAGTGAGCGACGCGTGTCCCAGAGGACCGCCCCTGCTGCTGCTGCTGATGCTGCTGCTGTCGGAGCTGCCGGCTGCTGCTCATCGGCCGCAGGAGGTCCACCAGTGGGAGAATTTCTACGAAGAGCTGGTCGACGCAGTTGTGGAGACTTCGAACCTGGTGCCAACCAGCGTTTCACGGAGGCGGTGCTTCACCTGAGCTGCCTCCAGGAAACCGTACCATGTGAACCCTACCCCGTAGCAGGGGGCAGAATTTGAAGGATGCCTGCAGCCAAATGAACCCCAGCGAGGAGTCCGATACCCCCCGTCGATGACGACCCACAGGGGTAGGGTTCGCAAGCGTTCACAGATGCAATCAGACGGAAAGGAGGATATTGTAAAGGGGGGGTTAGCGAATCAGCTCAAATAATAACTGGTTTTCTTGGCGCCTCCTGGCGCCGGAGGCGCACAGTCACCGAGGAAAGCGCTCGGCTGGGAGGCCGAGACCAGCTGCAAGCAGCAGACTTCGTAACTACACCCCCTCCCCTGTCCCCATCCCCCTTCCGTCCGACCTGAACAGAACCTCCTCGCCGACGCCTCCCTCAAACGCCCTTACGGCCGGACCTAAGACAGAAGAGCTTCCCCAAGAACATGAGACCTTCCGCTGGCCAAACCGAAGAGCATCCAAGGGTACCCTCCCCCAGGATGCACAAGAGCGTCCAGGAAATGTGGAGAACATTAGGTTACCCTCCCCGAGCCGACCTCGATCTTATATCTCGGCCCGACCGTACCCATCGGTCGGAAGAAGTAGGTAGAAACATGAAAAAGAAAGGCGTTGAAAATAGATCCGGTTCCGTCCTCCCCCTCGGAAGGACGGAAACGGCGAAGCCACTCGATCATTGAAGTAGAATGGCGCGTAAAGTATATTGGAACCTTGGAATCCAAAAATACCTCCTTTCAACGACCGATGGGTAGGGTAGCCTCCCCGAGCCGACCCCGATCTTATACCTCGGCCCGACCGTACCAAAAAGCGCCATGACGCGGCCTTGCAACCGCGTTGCTTTTACGGGGCGCGCCTGGCTGCTGCTGGCTCTTGGGGCGGTACAGCGCGCGCTGCGTGGGCCGTCTCAGCGCACGCGGGTCGACTGCTCCATCTTGGCGGCGCGCACAAACGGTATGGGAGAGGAGGGAAGGCTTCTTAGGAGGAGGCCGCTTCTTAAAAGGAGCCGGCCTTGCATCTGTAGACAAGGCCCGCGCCTTCTGAGAAGCAAATGTGCTTCTGAGAAGCCTCCCCTCCTCCCGCTACCCCCCTCTGCGCGTGGCCGACCATTGCTGGCATTGGCCGAGCGGCCGCAGTGCCGGCTCCGCTCTTGGCACTCGCGGTTGTCGGGCCGTTCCGTAGATCTAGGTCGGGGAACCAACTCGAAGCCGAAGCTCGCCGCGGCCACGAAAGCCCCTTCGTTCCTTGTTTGGCGTTCCTTCTGGTAGGACGCTGACTGCAGGGGGCAGAAAAACGAGCCTCACAATACGCAAGTCTGCAGCTGAGGCCATTCCAGCAAGCGCACCAGAAGGAGTCGAGCAGGGCAAGACTGTCTAATAACGTCCCTATTCGGGCGTTAGCGGGACTAGATTTAGTGGGGCATGGTTTAGCGATGTGTACTGGGGGATCATCTCCGCCCCATTGCATTGGCCTGAACTGCCGTAGTCCGAAGAAACACCAGCTTCGGCAGACTGGGTTAGCGATCCTGGCACCCTGTTGGGGTTTCATCGCCCAGTCACTAACCGGCTCCCCTTACCCCAGGTCCTGGCTATATCCGACCTATGGCGGGGGGGGGCGGGGTGTGTCTTCCTTCCACGGCCCTGATGCGCACCAGGCTCGTGTCCGCCGACTGCCGCACAATTGGTCGCTGATATCCTGGAGCCTCTGGGTCCTCTCTACACGCGCGGCGCGACGCCCTGTATCAGGTGGCGACATCCGAATCCCACAGCCGAACCAAAGAAAAACGTCCTTCAAGAGCATTAGGCCCTCTGCCGGCCAAAACACCCCAAACCATAAGATCACCGAGGGTACCCTTCTCCAGGATGGACAAGACCAACAAGCACGAAGAACAATCGTCTACCCTCCCCGAACCGACCTCGATCTTATACCTTGGTCCGACCGTACCCCAACCAACCATCGATTCTCCTGAATCGATAGGAGGTGGGGGTGGGGATTTCGGATTTCGCCGCGTGTTCGCAGGATTCCAAACCCAAACCCCCAGCGCCCATCGAGTTGCCTGAAGCGTTGATCGGCTAGGGTAGGGTTCGGACTTCGCCGCCGACCTCTCGTCTCGCGGGAGAGCACCACCCCGAGCCGACCTCGATCTGATACCGCGGCCCGACCGTACCGAGAAGCGCCACGACGCGGCCTTGCACCTGCGTGGCCTCCCGGGGCGCGCCTGGCTGCCGCCGGCTCGCGGGGGCGGTGCAGCGCGCGCAGCGTGGGCCGCCTCAGGGCACGCGGGCCGATTGCTCCATCTCTGGCAGCGCGGGAAGGCACCACGCCGCGCTGGTGGCCCGCGCGCCGCGGCGCGGACTGCGAGACAGACAGCCTCTGGGATCGCTCGGCCGGGGCGGCCGCCACTCCCGCCGCGCTCGAGGGCAGGGAAAGGCGCGGCGGGTGGATCCGA